>JAGXJF010001523.1:0-411076 GCA_019208055.1 Stipa capillata | reverse complement strand
TGTTTGGTGTCTGACTGCGCTAGGTTCAGAGTTGTGCTGGGTGCTCGGAATGGGTGGTGGAGAGCTATGAGTTTGAAGGACGAGCGAGGTGGAGGATGGCTTGGAGACAGCGACAGGAGTTGGTGCTGCAAAACGGGACGGGAAGGTCAGTTGGGCCCTGAGGGCGCGTAGGGGACTGAGGCTGGAGCCCATTTAGAGCGGCGTAGGGGAGGTCGGCGAGCATGATGGTGGCGGCGCAGCTACGCTACACCTCCAGCGACTCGACGTGCGGAGTTGTAGGTGGCTGGAGCTCAGGGGGAGCGAAGAGACAGCTGCGGTGAGGTGGCGGTGAGTGCAGCTACGTGAGGCGACGACGCGGCGAAGTGAGCTGTGATAACAGGGGAGAGGAAAGATGCGCTGGCTGTTTGCTACACCACACGGCGACGAGATGGGGTTAAGAGCAGCTAGGAGGTTGAAGACACGGAGAGCTCAGAGTGCAGTAGCTCGGGTTGACGTGAGTCCAGCTGGAGAGTGACCAGGGTGCAGCGAGGAGCATAGCAGCCATTGAGACTGGGAGGTGGTAAAGTCGATGGGTGGCGATACAGAGATAGCGGTCAGTGCTTGGTTTCACAGTGAGTTAGGCGCCGAAAGTTGCCTCATTATTCACGGTGTTTGAATGCTGGAGCTGACGTCTATAGAGTTTTTACTGGAGGTTGGCAAGACAAGGAGCTATAGAGAAGGTTAAATGAGATGACGGTAACAGCAATGTGGACTGTGCTCAATGAAATTTTTGGGACAGCTCATGCAAGGAGTGAATAGCTATGTACGCGAGGAATACTTAGGGTCAAGGTGCTCGATGTTTGATGATTCCGATTTTTATTCACGACGTGCTCATTATTTCATGCACTGAGGTTTCTAGAATGCAGAGAGAGCTGTGTAATTTTTGTAATTTCGAGACCTAATTGTAATGACACGTTAATACTATAGTGTATAATTTCACATTTTGATATTTTAACTGGACACTATTATTTATGCTATGTTTGAATTAGGATATATTGTCGAGATGTTCCAATGATTTATTCCAGGATTTTCGGAGAATCCGAGGAGTGGCGGATCTCCCGATTGTGATTTTATTTGACCGAGTGCGTGTGTGCGGGTGTTGGTGCATTGGGTTTATTGATGATAGATCAGGGCGGTATAGAATTAGTGTTTGCTTGCATGCGGGTTTGGTCGGATTCGGCTAATGCAATGATGCATACACGGTTAGAAAATTAGGCGCGCGACAAACTACCCCCCTTAAGTCGAATCTCGTCCCCGAGATTCTACAGATTGGAATAGGTGGAGGGTATTTGTCCTGTAGAAAATCTTCTCTTTCCCATGTAGCTTCTCTTCGGTATGGTGCTCCCATTGAACCTTGTAAAATTTTATATCTTATTCCTTGTCTTTCTTTCAGCGCTTTCCAGAATTTTAATGGGTTGCTCTTTGTAGTGAGATCCTTGTCAATATCCAATTCTGATACTGCACTTGTTGTCGGTTGGCGCTCCGATGGATTATTCGTAGCTGAGATACATGAAACACATTAGTGGACTTATGATAGCTCCGGAAGCGTAGCCTAGTACTGATCTGCCACCTGTCCTCTCTTCTTTTCCTGCTATCTGAAGGGTCCTACCAAGACGGAGGCGCTAACTTCCTGACTGCAACGTTAAACCTCGTTCGTTCCTTGTATTTTTCGAGAGGAGTCACGCCGTAGGTAGACGTAGTACTCGAGGTTTAATAAAGACGATATCACGCCTCTTAGGAATCCGGCATAGCTCTTTTGCCTTGACTGTGCCGTGCCTAAGTCGATCTGGATGCAATTTAACATTTCTTCTGCGTCTTGGAGGCAATGTCGGACCAAAAACTTTTCCTTCTCCGGTTTCGGACCAATTCAAGGGCGTATTCTGCATTTCGTCCAAAGCGCGTTCAGAATGGTGACGATCTGGAAACCTGCTGATAGCTACGAAATATGAGAATATCATTCGGCAGTGACGGTAGAGCTATCTTCCCGCTCTCACGCCGTATGTTAGGCACACACGACTCTTAACATATCTTCCCAAAAGTTTGGTTCACACCCCGTTCCGTTTGTTTGTCCATACCGTCTGTGGGTGTATGCGGTGCCTAAAGGTACCCATCGAGTTCCATGGCTTCATGCCAGTTGTCCCTAAAATCTGGAGGTAGAATGGGGATACCTCGGTCTGAGATAATACCGTTTGGGTACTAATCTACCGTGCACAAAAAGCGGACTATCGAGCTAGATATAGCTGTGGCTAGCTGATCACCACGGGTCGTTTATGCGTTTGGTTTTGTCTTTTTTGACACGGCAAGAAGAGTGTGCCGACTTTGGTCAACCTGCGACAATGACCATATAGAAGCAGTCCCTTCTTGTCTTGGTAATCCGACGATGAAGATCCATGCCGACTTCAGCTCCATTCATTCAGGCACTTTGATTGGTTGTAGCCAGTCTGCAGGCTTTGATGTTCTGCCTTGCACCGTAGGGCATCTGGTCGCACGGGCTAGAAACGTTTGCTAATTTCACGCTTCATTCCATTGCACCAGCATTTTCCTACACTATTATGTCATGAACATCTCCGTGTGCTGCCCGGATGTATAGGATATCGGGATTCATGGGCTTCCTTAAAATTAGATCCTGACTCCTTGCAAGCGGGTACACATAGCGTTTTCAAACCACAGTGTGCCTTCTTCATATTCTCTAAATCCCACGTGCTTTTCCTATCTTATTTATTCTCCTTGATGACTCTATACTTGTGTCCTTTCTGGGCATCCATTAATTTGTGCTACGAGAGAGGGGGTCACTTATCTAGGGGGTAATAACCTTCACTGACATCCCTAAATTAAGCTTCTCCAAATTCTTTGCATAAACTCGGTGCGGTGGTTGATGATTATAAAGCATTATACCGAGCTGGCTTCCGGCTAAGGGCAGCGGACAAACATTTGCCTTTGCGGGATGAATAATGAACAAAAGGTCATATCCTGATCTAATTCCAACCATCTTTCTTTGCCTCATATGAGTCTGACGGGTGAAGATATTACTTAGGCTTTGTGGTCGGTGATATATTCACAACGATTTTCCAATGATGTAGTGCCGCCAAAGTTTCAGGGCATGAACTATGCGGCCAGCTCTAAATTCATGAGTTGGCAAATTCATCTAGGGGGTCGAACTGGTCCTTGAAGCAGGCCACCACTTTTTCCATCTTGCATAAGTACGCATCCAAGAGTCCATGTCGGGAGGTCATCACAAATATGAGAAGTCTTCCGCGAGATCGGGTAGTGTTAACACGGGGTGCTGTCGTTAGGCCGTTCTGGCTTCAATTCCTGAAATACTGCATCTTCGCAACTTTGCGGGTGAGCCCTTCGAACTTGATTCTTCTTTGAACGCGCGTCACGGGCTGGCTAACTTTGAGCATCCTTCGATAAAACGGCAGGTCGATCCGCCAACCTAAAGAAGCCTTCTGAATTTCAGTTACCAGTCCTTGGGGGCTTCCAGTCGAGCACTATCTTTTACCTTGCTGGTCTACAGTATTCCTCCTGCAGGACACTATATGTCGAGGAATCACAACTCCTGTACCAAAATCGATTGCTGAATTTGGCTATATGCTGTGCGTATGCTCTTCTGAGTGTTTCCAAAACTGCTGCCTATCGAGATGTTGCCGCTGTCTCTCATCTCAGAATTTGAGATATCCAGGTATATCATCTACCTGAATACCACTACAAACTTATCCAAGTATCCATGAACCACTTTGTTCATTAAATCTCATAAATATTGTTGCGGGGAAATTGGTCAATCCAAAGGGGCAGGACGGTTATATTCATATATAAGTCCATATCGAAGTTGTGAAGGCAGTCATTCAGGTTAATCTGCCTGGATCTTAAAGGCTGGGAAACATGACCTCAAATCTATCTTAGAAAAACTCGAGCTCCATTCATTGATCGAATAGATCATCTCTCCGTGGCAAGAGGATAACTTTATTCTTAATAGTAGACTTCAGTCAGAGCTCTATAATCACGCACATGCGGAGGTCTATCCTTTATCTCGACGAATAATACTGGGTGATCCCCATGGCGATGACACAGGTACGAATAAAACCTTTTTCTTCCAATCCACCAATTGTATTCTTCAGTCGATTAGCATATCCAAGGACATCCGATAGGGACTCTTTGCTATGGGTGCCGGTTCCGGGGCACTAATGCAACTGATAAAGTTCCAGATCTCGGTCGGTGGCATTCCGGGCATATCCTCAGAATATAAATTCAGGGTATTCCTGTGCCACGGGACTTGGAGAAACTCAGTGTGCGTTATATTCGTTCGAGGGTATTGGGTTGGAAAGAGGTGATTTGGGAGTAAACTTAAGACTGTCTCCTTGGGCATTGGTAAAAGGGTAACTGTTTGAGTTCACAAGTTATAATGCCCTTTATCTCTAGGTAACCAATCTACTCCTAGAATCACATCAAATATCTTTGATACTGGACAATTAGGTCAGCCAAAAAACTTCTACCCTTATAAGTAGTGTTTACAATCGTTGACATTAGGTTAGATCTGAATACTGACCTGGTATTCGAGACTTTCATGGGGTTGTTCAATAGGTCGCAAATCTATTCGGTTTTTCTCGGCAAAAAGCTTTGCAGATAAAAGAATGCCCCCCCCGATGCTCCGGATCGAATAAAAAAGTTGCTGGATACTGAGTTTAACAGGGAACGTACCCATCAACCACGTCGTGGGCGTCTGGGCTTCCTCTCGTGGCATCAACGTGGTTCACACGTCCTTTGCTGTAGTTTGGTGCTCCTTTGGATCCTTGACTCCGGGTGGACATAGCATGCTCTGGACGCGGCGCTGGTCGGCGGGTTCCTTTGCTTTCTTGGGACACTCGCGAGCGAAGTGTCCCAGGTTCTCCACACGAATAGCAGTTGGTCCTTCCTGAGCTTTGGCTTGACACTGCCAGAGTGATAATTTCCAGAGGGTCCCTTCTGATAGTTCTGATAGTACGGGTGCTGAACTGGGGTATGGCAGGGCAGTCCTGTAGTGTTGAGGTGCGAATATCTGTGCTTCAGTTCTTCTCATAACGGGGCCGTTTATGTGGTTCCCCTGTCTCAATCGTCTTGACGTTCTGCGCTTCCGGTTGTCTATTAACCCTCGGCGCTTATCCTCCACATTCAGAGCGGCGTTGACTACATCCTGCAACTCGTGAACTTTGCGAGGCTAGCTGGTACTGGAGATCTGCTGTAGCCCATTCATGAATTTCTCTACTTGAGCACTCTCGGACGCCATCTCTTCTCCTGCATACCGTGCTAACTGAGTGAACTTATGAAGGTACTCTGTTACCGACATCGTCCTTGCTTGAGATCAAGGAATTCCTTCTTCTTAATTCCCATTAGACTTGCTGGATATGATGCTTGCGGAACATGTCTTTAAACATGTCCCAGGAAATCTCCGTGTGTCTTGGTTGGGTACTCCTGATCCTTTTCCACCATGCGGCGGCGGGTCCTTGTAAATATTGGGGAGCGTAGAGTACTTTTTCTTTGTCGTCGCATTTGGCTACCTCCAGTTTTTCTTCCATAACCAACAACCAATCGTCAGCGTCTAATGGTTCCGTCGAGCAGGCGAAGACGGGTGGGGAAGTCCTCTGAAATTCTGAGAGTCTATTTCCTTTTCCAGACGAGTTACCACCTTGCATCATTAGTGCACTGCTGCGTTGGTGGCTAGACAAGTTTGTCCCAGCATCTTAAACATTTCAGCTGGCGTTGGTTCGGCTGACGGGGGTGGTGGTGGTGGGTGGTCAGATTCCACGCAGTCTGACCTTGGTCTCTTTGTCTTCTGGGGTAGGAGTTTTCATACGGTTATTATTCTGAGGCTTGTTATTGCGTGCCTTAGAATTCCGGGAGTTAACTGATGCTTGGGAGTGAGTTGGAATCACAGGTGGTGGAGCATTTTTTTGCGCCTCCGCTGCCTTCTTCCGTGCTGCGGAGCTGAGAGAGTTATGACTCATCTTCACTTTCTAAACTGCAATAGCATCGGCTGATTCATCAGATGCTAGCATTTTTTTTTAAGCAAGGAGGTAAAAGGGAAAAGCGGGGTTTCGGTGCAGCGCCAAACTGAGATCAAATGCATCAATACAAATTCCAACGGTTGGGGTAAGCCAACCAAGAGACAATAAAACATCGAACAACGCACATAATTAACAGTAAATGTGCCTAAGGGCACTTGTACAATACACATATTTCGTGCGTAGGGCACAGGGCTAAGCCCTATTACAAAGAAGAAAATAGGTTCCTAGGTTTATTATTAATTGGGGTGGCTATTCCACTCCACTTAGTCCACCTGGTCTACGTCTAGGCTGGAGGGCTGGGTCGCGGGTGTCTCTCCGCGAATGTCTCCATTCTCGGATGGCACCGGGGTGCTTCGGGGTGTAGAGGGGTTCCTACGACGATGCGCGGCTCGGGTGGAGGCCGCGTATGCCGAGAACAGCCTGAGGTATTCCGGGGAAAGAGCAGGGAAAGGGTTTCCATCTACCACTACAGGTATTCCTGCTATGGGTGAATCTCCGGACACTGAGGGGTGAGTAGAGGTCGCGGAGGATGCTCGGGCACGAGATCTTGGCTGAACAAGGGGAGTGGCTTGCTGGGTGAGGGTGAGAATATCCATGAGCTGGATAAAGACTTCGGTCATGGCGACCAGATACCGGGTGAGGTGCACCACGGCTACATCTTGCTCTCTTTAGTACTGATGAAGGTTGGATTCTCTCCCAGAGCGCGGCTGGGGTAGAACCGAAAGGCTCTGCAGTCCATGCTTGGAATCATCTGGTGAAGACGGGAGACAGCCTCCCATGCAGCCACCTGCATGGATAGGTCGGGGTCGGGCACCGGTCGGCCCATGAAGTGGAAGTTTGCCTCGCTGTTGACACCGTCTTGGTAGACGTGTACTTCAGCCCAGTACACATTCGTGTGGGTGGTCTCCTCCCGATAGACATCGTACTCGGGTCGCTGGGAGGCTCGTAGAACCCTCTGGGCGACCGTCCACAGGATATCTACAAATCCCGCTAGCTCAGAAGCGGTGGTCTCATTGTAAAGAGTTCCACGGGGCATAGCTTCTTCTTGAGGTGCTGGAAGGAAGAAGAGAGAAATCTAAGGTTGTTGGCTTCAGGAGCAACTAGGGATGGTGAGGTGAGAAATGAGAACCTGGGTATTTATAGGGCAAAAGGAAGGGGTAGCCTTTATGTTGGGACAAGACGTTTATCTACCCTCAATACTGAGGGACGACCCCAACGTCTTATCCTTTCTCGGGCTTCGCATTTTGAAAGACAGATGAGAGGGATTTGCGGGTACAGACAGATTAGATTTTTAAAACATACTAGGCCGGGGGGCCCCTTTTATTTATTAGGGGGACACGACGCAACCCTAAGGGGTGTCGTGTACCACCTAGCACACATATACATAGCTCAGAACATTACACATGTCACACATACAGCTAGCAACTATTTATTTATTTTACACGTCGCTAGCTAGGGGTAGGCTACTACACAACCCTACGACCTACGACGTGATCTGAAACCTCTTCGTCTTCTTCAACTGGCTCAACCTCCTCTGGGTCTTCTTCCTCCTCAGAATCCTCAACCATGATGGATCCTCCAATTGGCGCCGGGCTCGGTATGGTTGGGATGACTCGAGAAGTCCCAGCTCCAGTCGTGAATCGGCTGAGGTACTCACGGGCGGTGCGACGTCTCTTGGGTGGAGGTGGCTGCTCGCTCACCACCTGAATATTACGGGGCTCTGGCGGGGCTTCGGTGGTGGCGGCGGTAGTAGTAGTCCCTCCTTGTGGAATAGGAGCCTGCGTCGGGAGTCTGGTGGCTTGATCCAGTAGTGTCTTCACTCGCTGCAGTTCCTTGCGCACATCTTCTAGTTCCACTAATGCACAGTGAAGCAGGGAATCCTGTGCCTCCACAAAGTGAGCTAGGTTCACCACCGCAGGGTCATTTTCCGCCAAAGGTGGAGTATATCGGCGGATTTCCTCCAGTATTGGATATGCTGGAATATATCTTGTAGCTCTGAACATCCCCATTTCTGGCATCTCATGGCGAAGATGCACCAGCGCCTTATAGGCTACCAGGTGCACTGCCTGACTATACGTCCAGCTGCAGGGTCCCACAAAACTGTATGTCTGATTATTGGCGTTTCTCAGTCCGACGATGAGCACTCTTGCCCAGTACTCATTGATAGTATCTGACTTTTTCTCCAAGAAGACGTGGTACTCCGGGTAGACACTGAATCCACATCGCTCCAGTGCCTCTTGCAGCAGTCGGGGACATCCTTCAGCATTGGGGGCACAAGTTTCACCATACAGCAGCTCCATCGTTCTAACCTATGAAATTTTCAAAATCAAAATGTGGTAAGTTTTTAAATTTCCCAAAGTCTTACCTGGAATAGATAAGCACTTAGCAGAGATAAGGATACTAGACTTGTTTTTACAAAATTTTGTTTTTCAAAGATTTTGGAAAATACTTTTGTCCTAGGTTTGTCTAACGGCCATGCTAACTAGGGGTTCCTACAGTCAGTATGGCTCTGATACCAAGCTGTCGCGCCCCCGGTTTTAAGGCCGGGTGCGCTCCTGTGATACCGTACCGGTCCCTGGATCCGTAGCCGGTACGCACAAGAACTTGATAACATCGTCACACAATACCGATTTATTACAATACAAGCCATAAGGTCTTTTATCACAACAGGGCCTATTGGCCGAATAAAAGTTTTGCAGCGGAAAATAAAACACACGTAGATAGACCCATCAGTATGCCAAACCCTCAGGCAACTGACTGGGGAAACGCCCTAGCCCTCGTAGTCGGTGTCTTCCTCGTCGTGGCAGAACTCTTCTTCTTCTTCTGGCCAAATCAACAAGCCAGGTGAGTACATTGAATGCACTCGCAAGCTATTCCCCACCGGGGAGAATATACGGCGATATTTCATGCAGGGAATAGCAATGCAAACAGCTCTAGTCTAGTTTAATAGTTGTGCGGAAAAGTAAGTTCTTATGTAAATACAGATATAATAGATTCGAAAGCGGTTTTGTAAAGCTCATTATAAAATTAGAGAGTTTTGCTCATCCACTGTCGAGACCGCCCAGTCCATACTACCCCGTGCAGCATGACTAGCGTCTCGATTCACTGCTCAGCCTGCACGTTCCCGAATAGTGCAGCTAGCGTCCTTAGAACGGTGCTCAGCCTCTGTTATCCCGACAACATGGCTAGCTCCCGCTCGACTCCCGGCTCAGCCCGTACTGCTCCGGACAGTACGGCTAGCCTTTCCTCCTGCAATTCCTTGCTACCAGCCTGTAGCGTAAATTGCACACTGTGGCCACATCGTGCCCACGTCCTTAATCCCTTTTCCCACCTTTCGCAAACAAAACTGGTCTAACCAGCGTGTGGCCTAGCCAGTTCATGTCCATGACCGAGGACGCGGCTATTCGAATAGTTTTTAACACTCTGCAGAGGTTGTACGGCTTTACCCACAAGATGTGAACTCACCCTTTTTGCCGAGCGCTAACGATACACATCACGAAGTGTATTGGCAGGGTGGTCACAACGAGACCGTCGCCCGCTTCCATACTAGAGTTGGACCCGCTAGGTGAATACCCAAGTTTGCGTGCCCCGGATACCGAATTCCGGACACCAAATTGGGGCTCTCCACCTTTGTGTCGATCAACACCCAAACGCTACGCGGCAGTGGATCTCTAGGACTTTTAAGCACCTAGCCACGACTCCTAACTTCCTACGGGTCCAAACCCTAATACTTGCCGGGGTACCAAGTCAAGTCCTTCCCATAAAGGACATGTGGACGCACGGTGGTGGAACTGGTTTAGCGGCACTTTAGGCTCGGTCCTTAACTGATCCGAACAAGACTCCATTCCACAACTCACGATCGTCCTCGACGATGTGCCATTATCAATTCCTCTACAGCCTCCGGCTGCTCCTAACATTCTTGCCCGGATCTAAAACATCTCCGATTTTTGGGTTTAGGGTCTCGCCAGACCCTTCTTTCCAAAAGTCACCCCGGATATCCCAGTATGTCCGAGGGTTTTATTTCTTGTACCAATTAAGGTTTTCAAAATTTTGGGTAAAACTTATTTTAACTATAGCAGAGCTAAACGGGGCTTACAGCCTATAAATCCTAATATTTTTGTCGACTCGAAAATAGTCGACTAATATCCCTAGGGTTTCAAGGATAGGAAGTTCGGTCCTAAGCTTAGTGCAGCTACTAGGAATAACTATACTAATAAAATAATGTGGTATTAAAATATAGCATGCAGGATTTGCAAACAAAAATAATAACGTTCATAAATATAGGATCCGGCATGATCAAGAATGCTTGCCTGGCAAGTCCTGTTCCTGTTCTGTATGCGAAGGTGACGCCGGTTCCTCCTGACGCACGTACGTCTCTCCGTCAACTACGCGTCGATTAAAAACAACGAATAAGAAACGATCCAACATTCCGATAAAATCAAACAACATGCAATACCAAATTACTCGAGGAACTACTTATGATTTTGGGGTGATTAGAAAAAGAATCTAATTAGGGTTTTGCATGCGCGTGCACATATTTTAATTATTTAGACAAACAGATAACCCTAGCATACTGCCATTAGCTAAAATACGGAACAGTTCATTTAGACAATGCTACTGGATGGGAAGCTTGGTTATATCGCATGCGTTTTATTAGCAGATATCCCTGGTACTTAATATTTAAGGTGCATGAGGAAGGCTCTGGTACAGCTCTACGGTGAATTATATTGCATGCGAGTTGATTCCAAGAGCACGAGGATTTGCTTACCCTCTAATCTCTACTAACCTTATTCTAATTAATTTTGATGTGCAAATAAATTTTGGAACAGGAATTTGGGTTTATTCACGGGTTCCAGAATAATATTCTTGAGCACTTAGGGAGGTTTAGAGGGACTTGGTTTGGCTAATTAAACCTTTACCGATTAGACAAATGGATTAGCGGGTTGGGCAGCTGAGGAAAGAAACAAGCTGGGCTGTCGGCGTGGACTAGCAACTGAACAACTGAGTTGAAGAGAATACGTGTTAATTGGCCACACATGCAACAGGACCTCTACTACTCACTGCTGAGGAAAATTGGTGGCTAAAATGCCTACACATGCTACAGGACAAGCATTGAACTAAATAGCTAAAAGGAGTACTAGTGTGCACGGCAGCTCACTTCATTCGCAAACACTCTCTCACTCTCTCACTCTCTCACTCTCTCTGCTGGGGCTGCTCAGAGCAAGAAGCAAGGAGGCTGGTCGGCTGCTTGGGAAGGAGCTCGGCAAGGCTTGCTGCGGCAAGGGGCGGCAGGGGCTGAGGTAGGGCTGCGGCAGGGGGCGGCAGGGAGGTGGCGACCGGTTCCAGAGAGGAGGCACCCCAGGTGAGTATGGAGTTTGGGTGAGTTTGTTTCTTCAGTAGCTCAATTGGGGTTTGGTGTTCTGGAGTTGATCCTTCTCTTTACCTTTTCTAATTCAAGCCCTCGGTTGCTTACTGGATTTGTTTGGGTGCTGCTGAGCTAGGTTCCAGAGTGCTTGGGTGCTCGGAATGGGGTGGGGAGGAGCTATGGTTTGAAGGAGAGCGAGGTGGAGGATGGCTTGGGGAGGAGCTGAGGCATGGCTGCCCATTTATAGCCGGCGAGGGGAGGTCCGGCGAGCTGAGCTGGCGGCCACTGCTCCGCTACACCTCCAGCGACTCGACGGCGGAGTTGAGGTGGCCTGGAGCTCCAGGGGGAGCGAAAGACAGCTTGGGTGAGGTGGCGGTGAGGTGCAGCTCCGGTGAGGCGACGACTCGGCGAAGTGAGCTGTGATTACAGGGGAGATGAAAGATGGCTGGCTGTTTTGCTACACCACCGGCGACGAGATGGGGAAGACAGCTGGGAGGGTTGAAGACCATGGAGAGCTCAGAGTTGCAGTAGCTCGGGTTTGACGTGAGTCCAGCTGGAGAGTGACCAGGGTGCAGCCGAGGAGCACAGCAGCCATTGAGACTTGGGAGGTGGTAAATGTCGATGGGTGGCGATACAGAGATTAGCGGTCAGTGCTTGGTTTCACAGTGAGTTAGGCGCCGAAAGTTGCCTCATTTATTCACGGTGTTTGAATGCTGGAGCTGACGTCTATAGAGTTTTTACTGGAGGTTGGCAAGACAGGAGCTACTAGAGAAGGTTAAATGAGATTGACGGGTAACAGCAATGTGGACTGTGCTCAATGAAATTTTTGGGACAGCTCATGCAAGGAGTGAATAGCTATTGTACGCGAGGAATTACTTAGGGTCAAGGTGCTCGATGTTTGATGATTCCGATTTTTATTCACGACGTGCTCATTATTTCATGCACTGAGGTTTCTAGAAATGCAGAGAGAGCTGTGTTAATTTTTGTAATTTTAGAGACCTAATTGTAATGACACGTTTAATACTATAGTGTATTAATTTCACATTTTGATATTTTTAAACTGGACACTATTATTTTATGCTATGTTTGAATTAGATATATTGTCGAGATGTTCCATGATTTATTCCAGGATTTTCGGAGAATCCGAGGAGTGGCGGATCTCCCGATTGTGATTTTATTTGACCGAGTGCGTGTGTGCGGGTGTTGGTGCATTGGGTTTATTGATGATAGATCGGGCGGTAGAATTATGGTTTTGCTTGCATGCGGGTTTGGTCGGATTAGGCTAATGCAATGATGCTAATACACGGTTAGAAATATTAGGGCGCGACACGTGGACTACTTGAAGGATATAGTGGAAGCCTGAAGTTCTGTGAGCATTGTATTTTCGGCAAACACAAAAGAGTGAAGTTCATCACCTCAACTCACACAACTGAAGGAATACTTGATTATGTGCATTCTGATTTGTGGGGGCCATCCAGAAAGCCATCCTTTGGTGGTTCTCGTTACATGATGACCATTATTGATAATTATTCAAGAAAGATCTGGCCCTATTTCCTCACGCACAAGTCAGAAGTATTTTCTGCCTAAAAGAATGGAAGCCAATGATTGAAAATCAAACTGAGAATGTAGAACCTAGGGGGAGTTGTGTCTGAAGGGCTCATATGTCGTAGTGCTTCCCTAGGATTTAGATGATGAACATATTGCCTAGTCTTTATTGAGTTTGGAGTTGTGCTTGAGTGTTGCAAGAATTCAAGCTTTTCAGAACATCCGATTTTGTATCCAGAAGTTCTGTTTTGATCGGAACATCCGGTTTTCTATCCGGAACATCCGATCTAATCGGAACTTTCGATCCAGCTTTCGGATGTTCTAGTCAAATTTCACGTTTGACCATGTGTTGATTGATGAACTCGAGTTGGTCAATTTGTCTCGTAAAAATTGTCTAGAAATCCCAGTGTGTTTGGGTAGGTGTCTCGGTGGTTCTGAGATGTTGTGCTCATGGTTGAGCTTTTGTTCTGGGAATTGGAGCTTTTGCAGTTTGGGATTAATTGCAAAGTCCAAGAGTTTGGAGTTAAAGTTTTTATCATGTTGTCTTGGTAAAAAATGATAGGATGAATTGTTTGGACTAACTTGGGTCTAGGAGAAAATCTTGTGCTTGCAACGCTTTGCTTGGTCTATTGTGTGCAGGTGCGAGTTGGGTGCGGCGATGGTTCGACCACGTGGGACCGGCATGAAGCTTGGAGGGCGGAGTTGCGGTCAAGGAGATGGCGACGACATCGTGCGGCTTAAAAGCATGTACGCAGAGGACAAGGAAGCGGTTGGAGCCAAGTCGTGAAGACCAAGTTAAGTCTCGGGGGCGTTTTGGAAAAAGCGCCAAATCCACCAAGAAGCTTTTCAAGAAACCACGGCGGAGGCGCCCGAGCAAGCGGTTTAGGGATTGCTTAGGGTGGAAGGAAAATCGGATAGTGGCTAAGCTAACTAGATGCTTTGTGATGCGTGCTAGTTAGGTTAGACCCATAGGGCATTAAGGCCCAAGTGGTGAGGGGGTTTGTCCCTTCCACTATAAATAGGTGTCAAGGGGTGCTTACCTCCTTGAGCCCCTTGTTATCACTTTGTAAACCCTAAGAGAGGGAGAGCTGCACTAGATAGTGCTTTGGCCTAATCATGAGAGGCTTTTAAACCCAAGAAAATCCACAAAAATTTAATACAAAAAGATTTCTTCAATCCCTATGTGTTCTTGAGCCATTCACTCTTTGAATCATTTTGATTTTCGTTTTCTTGCCTTCTTTGTGGTTTGATTCCTGGTATGGCAAGTAAGTGATGGGGAGATCATCTCTAGACTGATCCCATCCAAGCATATCCAAGGATCAACCCCTTTTCTCATGTTTTGAGTTTGCTTGCAAGAGAAGAAAGAATTGGGGTTTTGCAATTGACTTGCTTGGGGGCTAATATTTGGGTTTTAATAGATGGATTAGGTTGTTGTGACATGTGAGAGATTGCTCCATTGATTTCATATCAAAAATCCTCACGAGCAACAAGAAATCAAGGTTTTGCTTTTCCTCCAACTTTTAGAGTTGTTTTTGGAAGAATATGAAAAGGTCTTGTCTTGAGAAATTTCTGTGAGGATCAACACTTGATTCATAGTCACAAGACATACCTAGACTCTTCTACAAAGTTTCATTTCTTTTGGTTAGACGGATTTAAACCGGGGCAAAAATTCCAACGAAAAACAGAGTTTTCGAAGTTCTGGACTACACCCGGAGATTCCGGACAAGAATACCCGGAATGTCCGGATGTGTAATGTGAGGTCTTGAAAAAGCACATCCGGAGTATCTAGCCCAAACCCGGAGTCTCCGGACATTATCCCGAGAGGAATCGATTTTCAGAATGTACATCCGGAGTGTCCGGACATTCTAGTCCGGAATGTCCGGGTAGCAAAATCAGGCTGCGCTGTGTTAACTGTTTCGGCCGTAACTTTTGCATCCGGACTCCGTTTTTGGTGTACTTGGACTCGTTTCGAAGCTATCGACGAGCTCCACGTCACCAAGGATTTTTGGGGGTTTTTTCACTGCATTTTCACTCAGATCATACTAGTCTTTCATATGACTATATATGTGAAGAATTTGAAAGAGAAATTTTGAATCTGATATTCACCCCCCCTTTGTCGGGAGGCCATCGATCCAACAGAGAAGAAAGTCAAGAAGCTTCGAACTGATAATGGTATGGAATTTTGCTTCAAACAGTTCAACTCATACTGCAAGTCTCATGGCATTGTGAGACACTACACTGTTCCTGGCACTCCTCAACAAAATGGTGTAGCTGAGCATATGAATAGGATCATTATCTCCAAAGCCCGTTGCATGTTGTCCAATGCAGGTCTGAACAGATATTTTTGGGCTGAAACTGTCTCTACTGCATGTCATCTTATCAATAGGTCTCCTTCCACAGCCATTGATAAGAAAATTTTATTAAGGTTTGGTCTGGTTCTCCTGCAGACTATTCTAGTCTAAGAGTGTTTGGGTGCCCTGCTTATGCTCATGTTGATAATGGGAAGCTTGAACCCAGAGCAGTTAAATGCATATTTGTTGGATAATTCTGGTATAAAAGGCTTTAAACTTTGGAATCCTGAAACCAAGAATATGATAGTCAGCCGAAGTGTTGTCTTCAATGGGGTTGCTATGTTACAAAGTAATGATGTTCCAGTTGATCAGCTCAGAGGTTCTGAAGACAGAGGACAGAAGTCTAACTCTGAAGTGGAGTATTCAGTTAAGCTCAGTGATTCTCATGCACCTGTCCCACAGGTGAGTGCACCTGTGCCACAGGTGACAGCTGTGCCACAGCCAGGCTTAGGTCAACCAGCTGTACCACAGGTAACTCATGACCTGCCAGCTGTGCCACAGGCAGGTGACGCAAGTGGTCATATGCCTGCTGCTGTGAACACTCCACAACATTTCATTGCAGTTGATAGGCCCAGAAGGGATCCTAAACATGTCAAGAGGCTAATTGAAGAAGCAAATATGGTTGCTTATGCTTTTAGTGTCGCAGAGAAAATTGAAGGATCTGTCGAACCTTCTTCATACTCAGAAGTCATTATCTCTACTGATGCAAGCAAATGGATGACTGCAATGCATGATGAAATTGAGTCCCTTGATAAAAATGACATATGGGATTTAGTTAAACTGCCCAGTGACAAGAGACCGATAAGCTGTAAATGGGTCTTCAAGTGCAAGGAGGGTATTACTCCTAATGATGAGGCAAGATACAAGTCAAGATTAGTTGCTAAAGGCTACAGCCAGATTTCAGGTATTGATTTCAATGAAGTGTTCTCCCCTGTTGTGAAGCATAGCTCTATTCGTCTTAACATTGTTGCAATGCATGATTATGAGTTACAGCAATTAGATGTCAAAACTGCATTTCTTCATGGGGAATTGGATGAAGACATCTATATGAATCAACCTGAAGGCTTTACTGTTCCTGGTAAAGAAAAGCTTGTCTACAAATTGAAGAAGTCACTGTATGGATTGAAGCAATCTCCTAGGCAGTGGTACAAGAGATTTGACACCTTCATGATTTCTCAAGGTTTTCAAAGATCTGGCTATGATAGCTGTGTCTACTTGAGATCTACTAACGACTCTACCATTTATTTGCTATTGTATGTCGACGACATGCTGATTGCTGCTAAAGATAAAGCAGATGTTGACAAATTAAAAGAACAATTGAATTTTGAATTTGATATGAAGGATCTGGGTGCTGCAAAGAAGATTCTTGGCATGGAAATTTCCAGAGACAGATCTGCTGGAAAATTGTATCTCAGTGAGAAGGGATACGTTGACAAGGTGCTTCACCGTTTCAATTTTCAAGATGCCAAACCGGTTTCCACAACATTAGCTGCACACTTCAGATTATCATCTAGATGTTGTCCAAAGTCAGAGGAAGATGATGAGTATATATCTAGAGTTCTCTATTCAAGTGCCGTTGGCTCTCTCATGTATGCCATGGTTTGCTTCCGTCCTGATTTAGCTCATACTTTGAGCGTTGTGAGCAGATTCATGGCTAATCCTGGAAAGGAGCATTGGAAAGCAGTCCAATAGATATTCATGTACCTTCGGGGTACATCTAATGCTTGTTTGCATTTTGGGAAATCTAGAAATGAAATTATTGGATATGTTGATTCCGACTTTGCTGGTGATTTGGACAAGAGAAGATCACTCACAGGCTATGTGTTCACCATTGGTGGCTGTGCTTTGAGTTGGAAAGCAACCCTGCAGTCAATTGTTGCATTGTCTACTACTGAGGCCGAATACATGGCTGTTGCTGAGGCATGCAAGGAGGCTACTTGGTTGAGAGGATTATATTCTAAGCTTTGTGGAGATTCATCCTGCACCACTATCTTCTGTGACAGTCAAAGTGCAATTTGCCTTACAAATGATTCCATGTTTCATGAGAGAACTAAGCACATTGATGTCAGATTCCATTTTATCAGAGATGTAGTTGCCACGAGTGATGTCAAAGTGACCAAGATCAGCACACATGATAATGCTGCTAATATGATGACAAAGTTAGTTCCTACAGCTAAGTGTTAAAAGATAGTCCCTTGTGACTATTGACACATGGCGTGTGGTGAACTGTTTAATCAGTTGACTTTGTTATCCCAGGCATTACGAGGAAGGAAGGAATTTGTCTTAAGGTGAAGTTTGTTGGAGTTTGCTCCAAATTCCTGTCACCTCTTTGCAGAAGACGTTCTGCGTTATCCGTGTCAGCCAGCAGTGTCACCCAGCTGTGTCAGCCAGCTCATCACCTATGCCACAGGTAGCTGTCACAGGTAGGGTTAGCTCACCTGAGTCAGGTGCTAGCATGTTAAGTGGTCTGCCTATGTCAGTCAGCTGTGTCACAAGCAGTAACACAGATACCTTTTAAGCCACCTGCTATATATATATATATATATATATATATATATATATATATATATATACTCTTCCTTGTAGACGTTATGGGATAAGTCAAGCATTGTAAATCCCTAACTGGTTAGGACTTTATTCATAGTGAAATTGACGTCCTCATGCGTCCGTGGTTTTTCACCCTTTCTAGGGTTTTCACGTAAAACTCTCGTGTTTGGATTGTGATTGTTTGTTTCCTTCCTCAGCACCTTTCTATTTTTGATTGTTGCCATGTTTGTTTCCGCTACTCTGATTTCTCTCTTTCTCCGGACCGCCTCTCGTTTCTCCCGCCGGTTCTATCAATCTTTTTGATGTTGTATTTGTTGTATATTGTAAAAGGAAGCATTAATAGTACTGATTAGGTTCGGAGCTGCGAAATATTTGTAGCTGCTCCGTTCATTAAGAAATCGCCAGGGGTTCTGAACTGCATGCTGCATTTCCCTACTTTCCAGCTTCGGTTGCTCTCTAGTCTTACGGACGGTCTGAAATAAAAACGCGGGACTGTTCTTTCCGTCCTTTCGAGATCACGCGCAGTTTCTCTTTCAAATCTTTCAATGCGAAAGAAACAATTTGTATCCTGTGGTAACTACCTACGGTTCCCCTCCTTTTCCTGTTTTCCACATAGCGAGCATGGCTGTTACTCCTGTACCAACGGCAGTGACATTTCATCAACGATGATGAGGACACCTCGTACTGCACTGTGAGCTACTGTAAGGACACATCATCGTCCACGAATGGTTGTTGCGGCACTTCATTGTCGCAGGCTCAGCCTGGCAGTGATTCAACGCTCGGTGTAACCGTGTTAGAAGTAAAAATAAAGAAAAAGATTCCGTGTCACTGTAATTCTGTAAAGCTGCACGAACCGCGAGCTGGACCTACCGTGGGGACGCGGCGCGGTAGATGAGCACGTCAGAGAAGTCTCGTGCAGCCCTGCAACATGCTACATGCCGTCGCGAAGCAGCGGGAGCTGGAGGCCGTGCAGAGCTATCGGCGCATCGCCTCACATCTCGCGCTGTTCGCGCTCCCATGAGCGCTTACCAGCTTGATTAGACATCTATCAGAAGGGAGTCTGATGACCCGACTTCGGTAGCGCTAGTTCAGGGGACCCAGATTTTCAGCTCGCCAGAACACTTACACCATTTATTTTAAAACATTCAAAACAGTTTTCAAGTATACAAAATTTTAAAAGATCCGAAAATTTTCCACCTATATATGTGGGAATACAATATCTAACTGAAAATTTTCGTGGAAAAAATTTGTTCACTTTGGTCTGAAAAGAAAACGGACTGAGGGACTAAAATAGCCACTATTTACACACCTTTTTTTTCTTTCTATTTTGTGTAATGCACAATGGTTTGCAAGTACAGATATATGGTCACGTCAGTGTGATTCTTTTTTTACAAATTTCTATAATCTCAAAAACAAAAAAAATTTAACAGGGTAGGTGAGCCAGAGCTCAACTAAGTGTTACTGCGGTCTTTTTCTAAACCAGAGGCAAAAGCTTTGCATCAATCAATTAATACGAAATTGTTGCATGGTTACTTAAAAAAAATTAAACAAAAACTAAAATTATAAAACACTCATAAACTAACAGAGATAGACCTAAGGCACCACCAGACGACAAGAATTGTGACGATACCAACAAACCTAAACTTGACACACACCACCAAAGAGCCCCACCCATCAGCGCCGCCCATAAACGTTATCGTCATTAACCCTTACACCCGCGACCCCACGACTCCGACTTCACCGCAGAAGACCGTCAATGAATCGAACGTCACAACAGGCACACCGAGCCTGCGTCAACCAAGACCATCACAACCGACCCACAACACCAACATCCAGCCGTGCATCCTCTCGCCATCAAGCATCTTGTAACACACTTCACGACAATGTGTCATCATTACGGTCTTACGTGTATAAGGTCATGCCCGCAAGCACCACCACCACTAGTCAGTCCAATCCCGTCACAAACAACAGGCGCACCACCCATCGACACCGCCGTCTCATGTCATCATTGCCGCCAGTCCATGGCCATCCCTACACATGCGACGGTAGCTCCGATTTTACAGCAACAACGGCGCCGATGCGCACCAAGAAAACACAAGCCACTAGAAGGAGCTCAGAGAGCACCACGCATAACACGTCAAAGGTTCCTTGGATTGATGTACGCCTCATGTGACCACCGGCCATCACAGACCGCAGACTAGTGCCCGCAATGGCCACCGCATCCGCGCCACCACGCAGAAGCACCACGCAGGGTAGCTGCCAAGCCAGGCATCCTCCTAGCCACGCCCCGCAAAACTGGTGACCGAAAAAAGGAAACTTGACTTTGAAAGCAACATGTACTGTTTCATCTCCGGGAGATACAATTTTCAGAATTTCCTTTAGAGAACTATGATTCCAGAACTTAGGGATATCTCGATATAGGAGCAGCCAATCTTCGGTATTAACAGACAAGCACAAATTAGCAAGTAACTTCATAAGCAGGCCAAAGCGCTTTCTACAAATTAACCTCCTAGGCTCCCAACTCTCATATGAGAGAACTTAATTAAAGTTGTCTCACTGTGCCAGAGGGTGTATAAAGTACATTTAGTTTGTGTCACGAATTCACAACGCACGACATAGAGATAGAGGAAATTCCCATGAAATGCGACAGTGAAACCGCCTTTTTAGCATGTCGAAAGTCAAGCATTATTTGATTCAGGTATAATTATGATGCAAGAGAAAACAAAACCCACCCTTGCTATTTGCATTTTCGGTAGAATTGACACACGGTAAGTCAAGGAGCTGCAGAGCGAAAAGCAAGAGCAGTAGGCAAGACAATCATGTTGGAAAATTAGACAATTTCGTGATTAATTCTAGTAAATAATTCATGACTAAAACAAATATTAGCATGCATAGCTCTAGCATACTAGGTGAACAGAACAGCAGCATCACACATGCAACAGCAAGCATACTTAAAGACAGGATCAGATCACGGCGCACGTACTGATCGTTTGTAGATGAAGTAACCGTGGCTGTTGCAGAAGCGATGTTGTTGACGACGACGTTGGTGAAGACAGGTCGAAGCAGACGGCGGCGGAGACGACGGTATGCGGCACCGCCTGACTTGGATGGAAGACGACCCGTGGTGACGGATGTGAGCAGTCGCGCGTAGCGCTTCCCAAAAACCTAATTCGTCCTCTCCCGGTGCAGGATCACAAGGACGAGAGGTTCCGGAGACATGCTCTCCCTCTCGCCGGTGCACGCCGGCGTCTGGGATGGAGTAGATTACTGTGGCGGCGCAAGTACCGAGAGGAGGCAAAACCCTAACTCGTTTTTCGATCTCTCTTTGGCTGCGGCCGGTAAGTCATATATATAGGAGAGCCCACGCGGTCTCGTGTCACGATCACGATCTAAACCGTTTAGGTTTCCAACATGTAAAACTTACCGATCAAGCAAACAACAAACTTGCCTGCCAAGAAACCAAAAAAAATAAAACGGCAAAAGGAAGTCGCGCTCCCACAAGGTCACGGACCGGATTTCGGCGGACCATTCACGCGTATGTCGCACGCCCGCGCCCTTCGGCCCGGCCCGGCCCGGCCCGTCCCGTGCCCGTGCCCGGGCAGGCCAGGCGAGGCGAGCGCGCGCGTGTGTGGTGCTTCTTTTCTCTCCTCATACCAATCACTAAGTGTGGTGAGGAGAACTCACTATATAAAGTGGTCTCCCACCTCCTCCACTAGCAATATGGGACTAAACTCTTGCACCACCTCTTGCCATTTATTCATGGGCCTTTGAGATTTATTAGGAATTTCAGAAACTGCACATGGGCCAAGCCCAATTAGTTCTAACAATCCCCCACCAGATCTCAAACGTCCATTTAGAGATTTGCCTGTTCTTGTTACTTGTTTAATATACTAGTGTTTCAGCAGAGACTGTTAAGTTGAACTTCTGCCTAGAGCTTTGAGCTACATCCATTCACAACTTGAACAATGGACTATGCCTTGAATTGCAAGTTTTGTGCAAACAGGTTTCACTTAAAGTCACAACTAGTACTTGGCTGCCAATAGCCTACCCCGCGGGTGGAGCATATACGTCGTACTCCCTGGTCTCTTCGTGAGCTTACTAGAGATCACCCATGTCTCATAGACTGCGACGTTTAACAGTCGGACTCATATAGGTGTGTTCTTTCAAGAATGCTCTGTAGGACAGCATCTTTGCTAGACATAGCCAATAGAAACACATTAGGGCATCTTGCCAACCTGCCATACAGCTCTGAACCTTAAAGCTCTGAGAGTTTTGCATCTTCACCTAGAGAGGGTTATAAGTTACTCTCCTCAGTTAACCAATAGCTTGTTTTCCCAGGTCCTAATTCATGGGATCTCCAATCACAAAGGTTGGGTTACTACTATGGTGTAACACATATGGGTCTCATACCCATCTCCCTCGATGCATTATCTATCACATTCCGTGATAGTCCCTTTGTGAAGGGATCTGCCAGGTTTTTGTCTGTTTGAATGTACGTAACAGTTATTACTCCGGAGTTTCTCAATTTCCTGACAGACTTTAAACGTCTCTTCACGTGTCTTGAGGACTTCGCATTATCCTTAGAACTGTTCACTTTAGCAATGACCGTTTGGTTGTCACAATTCATAAGAATAGCCGGCACAGGTTTTTCAACCACAGGCAAGTCCAACAAGAGCTCACGCAGCCATTCTGCCTCAACAGTGGCTGTCTAAAGCAGTAAGTTCTGCTTCCATGGTTGACCTCGTCAATATGGTCTGTTTACACGACCTCCATGACACTGCGCCACCTCCATGAGTAAAAACATACCCACTTGTGGCATAGAGCACGTCAACATCAGAAATCCAGTTCGAATCACTATATCCTTCAAGCACAGCAGGGTGCCCTGAATAGTGAATTCCATAACTTATTGTACCTCTCAGATAGCGCAAGACCCTTTCAAGTGCATGCCAATGATCATCACCCGGGTTTGACATGAACCTGCTCAGCTTGCTTACAGCAAAAGAGATGTCTGGCCTTGTTGCGCTAGCTAAGTACATGAGTGAACCGATAATTTGAGAGTATCTTAATTGATCCCTCGTTTCTTTCTTGTTTTTTCGGAGTGTCACACTGGGATCATAAGGTGTTGGAGAAGGCTTGCTGTCTATAAAGCCAAACCGGCTCAAGACCTTCTCAACATAGTGAGATTGCGTTAAAGTAATCCCACTCTCATCCTTAATAAGCTTGATGTTTAGAATCACATCAGCTTCTCCCAGATCTTTCATATCAAAACTTTTTGATAGAAAAGACTTGACTTCATTGATCACATCAATGTTTGTACCAAAGATCAGTATGTCATCCACATACAAACATAATACAACACCTTCGCCCCCACCATGGCGATAGTAAACACACCTATCAGCCTCATTAATGACAAAGCCTGCAGAAGTTATAGTTCTGTCAAACTTCTCATGCCATTGCTTAGGTACTTGTTTCAGCCCATACAAAGATTTTAACAACTTGCACACCTTACTCTCTTCACCCTTTACCACAAACCCATCAGGCTGATCCATATAGATTTCCTCTTCCAACTCTCCATTTAGGAAGGCTGTCTTTACGTCCATTTGATGAACGATGAGACCATAAGAGGCAGCCAGGGAAAGTAGTACTCGAATGGTGGTCAGTCTAGCGACGGGTGAATAGGTATCAAAGTAATCTTCGCCTTCTCTCTGAGTGTAGCCCTTGGCCACAAGCCGTGCCTTGTACTTATCAATAGTACCATCAGGCCTAAGCTTCTTTTTGAACACCCACTTACAGCTCACAGGTTTACAACCATAGGGTCGTTCAGTTAGTTCCCAAGTTCCATTGGAAAGAATCGAGTCCATCTCATTATGGACAGCTTCTTTCCAGTCATCTGCATCTGGAGATGCATATGCCTCTGCTATAGACGTGGGAGTGTCGTCCACAAGGTATACAATGAAATCATTACCAAAGGATTTTGCAATCCTCTGTCTCTTACTCCTCGTAGGAGTTTCATTGCCATCCTCCTCAAGGACTTCCTCATGTGGTTGTTCAAAATACTCATCAGATATACTAGATTCGGGAATTATCTCAGAAGAAATTTTAGCAGTGCTAAGCATATCTTTCATAGGAAACATATTCTCAAAAAATGTTGCATCACGAGATTCCATTATAGTATCAACATGCATATCAGGTACCTCAGACTTGACCACTAAAAATCTATAGGCAATGCTCCGATGAGCATAACCTAGAAAGACACAATCCACTGTCTTTGGTCCGAGTTTGCGTTTCTTAGAGATTGGAACATTGACTTTCGCCAAGCATCCCCAAGTGCGCAAATAAGAAAGTGATGGTTTTCTCCCAACCCACTCCTCATAAGGGGTTTTCTCTTTATTCTTGTTTGGAACTCTATTCAGGACATGACATGAAGTCAACAAAGCCTCCCCCCACCATGCCTTAGATAAACCAGCAGTGTCTAACATGGCATTCACCAAGTCAGTCAACGTGCGATTTTTCCTCTCGGCAACCCCGTTTGATTGGGGCGAATAGAGAGGCGTCCTCTCATGAATAATACCGTGTTCCTTACAGAAATCATCAAATATTTTGGGAAAATACTCGCCACCATGATCCGACCTAAGACGCTTGATCTTTCTCTCTAATTGATTTTCAACTTCAGCCTTATAAATTTTAAAGTAGTCTAAAGCCTCATCTTTAGTTTGCAACAAATAAACATAGCAGAATCTAGTCGCATCATCAATCAACATCATGAAATATCTCTTTCCACCTTTTGTCAACACACCATTCATCTCACATAGATCAGAATGTATGAGTTCTAGGGGTGCCAAGTTTCTCTCCTCGGCTGTCGTGTGAGGCTTCCGAGGTTGCTTTGATTGCACACAACTATGGCACTTAGAACCTTTGGCAATAGTGAAATTCGGAATTAAACTCATACTAGAAAGCCGAGACATTAAACCAAAATTAACGTGACATAAACGAGAGTGCCAAACACTCGCATCATCATTAACAGCAGCACAAATTTGGTTTACTGACTTATTGCAAAAATCCGAAAGAGAAAAGCGGAACAAGCCTCCGCACTCATAGCCTTTGCCTATAAATTGTCCATGCTTTGACATAACTACTTTATTCGACTCTAAGACTACCTTAAACCCATCTCTGCATAGAAGGGAGCCACTAACGAGATTCTTGTTCATAGTAGGGACATGCTGCACGTTCCTTAGTTGCACGATCTTTCCCGAAGTAAACTTCAGATCCACCGTGCCAATGCCACGAACAGAAGCATGTGACCCATTCCCCATTAGGACGGAAGAATCCCGTGCGACCTGATAAGAAGTGAACATAGAGATGTCAGCACACACGTGAACGTTATCACCCGTATCAATCCACCAACTTGAAGATTGAAATACTGAAAGGACAATAGGTAAATTACCATACCCATCAGTATTGCTAGCGGTCACCACGTTGACGTTCTTGGAACCCGTTTTCCCTCTGCGGTCTGCACGATCTGGGCATTCCTTAGAAAAGTGACCGGGCTTCCCACATGTAAAGCACTCTAGCTCAGCTTTGTTCATCTTCTTCTTCCTGAAGGTAGTAGTCTTTGCAGGCTTGTTCTTCCCTTTGTTCTTGTTCTGTGGGTATCTCTGCACCATATTGGCGCTAGACTGGCCCTCGCCTTCTTTCTCATTAGTATCTTTAGCCCGAACTTTTTCTTCAACATCAAGAAACGCTATCAGATTTTCAACTGATATCTCATGTCTCTTATGTTTCAGAGTAGTGGCGAAACTCCTCCATGAAGGAGGCAGCTTTGCAATCATGCACCCAGCCACAAATTTGTCGGGTAAGACACATTTTAGGAGTTTGAGTTCCTTTACAATGCACTGTATCTCATGAGCTTGTTCAACTACAGAACGGTTGTTCACCATCTTATAGTCATGGAAGCTCTCCATGATGTACAGTTCACTGCCTGCATCTGTTGCACCGAATTTAGCATTCAGTGCATCCCACAGCTGCTTTCCATCTTGTATGTGCATGTACACATCACACAGACGGTCAGTAAGAATACTCAGAACGCATCCCACAAATATAGTATTGGCTTCCTGAAACTTCCTCTGATCTTCATCAGAGATTTCCTCTGGCATGCCAGTACTAATATGGAAAACTTTCAGAGCAGTAAGCCAGAGCGTGGTCTTCACTTGCCACCTCTTAAAGTGCACACCGGTAAATTTATCCGGCCTCAGTGCATCAGTGAATCCAGTCATGGTTAACTCAGGAAATTGCCTACATTTAGGTTTTTGGATTGTTGGAAAATTAGACAATTTCGTGATTAATTCCAGTAAATAATTCATGACTAAAACAAATATTAGCATGCATAGCTCTAGCATACTAGGTGAACAGAACAGCAACATCACACATGCAACAGCAAGCATACTTAAAGACAGGATCAGATCACGGCGCACGTACTGATCGTTTGTAGATGAAGTAACCGTGGCTGTTGCAGAAGCGATGTTGTTGACGACGACGTTGGTGAAGACAGGTCGAAGCAGACGGCGGCGGAGACGACGGTATGCGGCACCGCCTGACTTGGATGGAAGACGACCCGTGGTGACGGATGTGAGCAGTCGCGCGTAGCGCTTCCCAAAAACCTAATTCGTCCTCTCCCGGTGCAGGATCACAAGGACGAGAGGTTCCGGAGACCTGCTCTCCCTCTCGCCGGTGCACGCCGGCGTCTGGGATGGAGTAGATTACTGTGGTGGCGCAAGTACCGAGAGGAGGCAAAACCCTAACTCGTTTTTCGATCTCTCTTTGGCTGCGGCCGGTAAGTCATATATATAGGAGAGCCCACGCGGTCTCGTGTCGCGATCACGATCTAAACCGTTTAGGTTTCCAACATGTAAAACTTACCGATCAAGCAAACAACAAACTTGCCTGCCAAGAAACCAAAAAAAAATAAAACGGCAAAAGGAAGCCGCGCTCCCACGAGGTCACGGACCGGATTTCGGCGGACCATTCACGCGTATGTCGCACGCCCGCGCCCTTCGGCCCGGCCCGTCCCGTGCCCGGGCAGGCCAGGCGAGGCGAACGCGCGCGTGTGTGGTGCTTCTTTTCTCTCCTCATACCAATCACTAAGTGTGGTGGGGAGAACTCACTATATAAAGTGGTCTCCCACCTCCTCCACTAACAATATGGGACTAAACTCTTGCACCACCTCTTGCCATTTATTCATGGGCCTTTGAGATTTATTAGGAATTTCAGAAACTGCACATGGGCCAAGCCCAATTAGTTCTAACAAATCAGAGTTAGGATGGCAGCAAGAATTGACAACAGGCGCATAACAATGTAAGCACGAAGAGCGGCGTAGCAAAGATGCACATACGTAAAATATAACTGCCCTAAGAGAAGCACAGTAGAGCTTCGGAGCACTAATATAATGCCCAGGTGCTGTATACCCACCTCACAACGAAGGATGCATTGCTATGTATCAGAGAAAATTTTGCAGTTACAGTATATCCTTTTCACCTATCTTTTTCGCCTATTACTTGATTAAGTCCAAATATCTATACATCTAAGACATCAGCGTATACACTGTACATACACTCATACCAGGTGTGCATCGTGGAAAAGAGTGGAGGGGACGGTCGACATGTTGTCCGCGGCTGCCAAACCACTGAATCATCTCAAACCATATCCTCTTTCCCCAGAACAACTGAGCTGCCAATAACCAGAAACATTTCAACAAATCCATGAGCTAATTTGGTAAGAACAAATCGAGGTACTGCAATTACTCGGATCAGAACTTACACTGAGTCGATGTCACTCAAATTGGCACCATATGTTGCAAACTTCTTTCCCCTGCTGTATCAACACCGAAACACCCTGCCCTCCAGTATTCTCCCCTCTAATAAGAAGTCCAAGTAGCAAGTAGTAAGCAAGTAACATTCAGATTGAACCAACTGCCAGCTCCTGGTACAGACCTTTTGCGGCTACAGTTCAGCATTATCCATAATTACTCAATGTCTTGGTTAGGACCCATCGTGAATGGTAAGAGCAGGTTCTACATCCAAACTCAAAAGGACTCGGCCAAAATAAAACACAATCCTACAATGTAACAATTCATGCGTCTACATTAGTTTTAGCTCAACCTAGTGTAGAAGAATTCACAAATAAGCAAATTAAGTTCCATTTCAGGAATCATTCAACGTGTGCACCTCTCCCTCAACACGGTCCAACGTCTACATTTTTCAGTATGAGATAAGGAACAACTAAAAATCCTTACATTATCTTAGAAAAACGAACACACATTCTATATATTAAAAGCAAGTTCGAATCTGAGGCCTATGATATGCATGGATGCATCTATTTCAATACATTTGAATGTTTAAGTCGAATAAAGTACTATCTACTATTTGTAAAATTTATAATATATTATCTTATTCAGTTGCAATGATGTCTTCTTTCATATGAAACATTGATGGTGATTTGCATCATCAAATCTTCTCATGAAGGATGTCACCATTGTGGATTGAATGACACAATAAATTATAAGTTTTTACGGATAGCGCTAGATTATGCCAATAGAAAAAAGACCTACTAATAAATTGTTCTCAATAATTTACAAAGATTTAGGGTTCGGGGTTAAGGATAAGGTTAAATTGCATTAACTCCCATCCTAAACCCTGCACCATCTTGTAAACGGATGTGCGATTATTTGAATTGGATATTATTCTGAGGACATTATTCTGAAGCATTATTTTAAACTTTTGATAGTCAGTTGCATCATTTCATTACATCTTCTTCTCATTAATTCTATGTCACCACCAATTGCTTACCAACAACATAAGGGTTCCAAGTAACATCAAGAAAGAACTACACACGAACTCTATAGGTGTTACTAGGGAATCACGTGTAGTTTGCTTGATGTCATTTGGAATCCAACTGTTGTTGATAAGAAGTTGGTCACGTAGATATAATCGGCTAGGAGAAGGTTGTTTAATGATGTGCAACTGTCTAGGTTTTAGGAACTGATTCTGCAAGAACTTACTTTACTGTACAAGTATTACAACTTAGTGGTAGTCTGAGGCTATCTTTTAAATCATTTTTTAATATTGCTTTTCTATATGAGTGTTTTAATCTTGGATTTTATCTATTTGAGAGTTCATTCATAAAAATATGATGTGTATATACATGTATAGGTATGATATCTTAATGCTGGAATATGATATATATGTGCTCGTTGTTTTTTGTCTCAGGAGATATGCTAGACAGAAATAAACTCTACTTAGCTGTCTAAAGAATATCTCAATCGATTTTGAACTATAAACCGACTACATAATACATTATAAACGGACTGAAATAATCGGGTATCTAAGTCGATTTATTTATATCAAACCGATTAAGATAATATTATCTTAGCCAGCTGAAAAACCGATTAAAATAATGTATAATATAAGCTTTCCTTCTCTCTAGAGTCGACCTCTGGAATCGACTGAGACTGAGATGACGTAACTTTTCTCTACGGTCGACCTCTTAGAATCGACTGAGATGACGCAACGTTTTTGAATCCACTATAACAGCGTGTGCACCTTGGGCATGAGAGGGAGGCGTGAAGGAAGTGGGGGTCAATGGCGAGCGTGCGCACCCAGCGAGGCCAGCAGGGGTATTCAATGTCGACGGAGGACTCGAGGTTATGGCGCGCCTGCGGGGTGTTCTGCACGGAGGTGGAGAGCGCACCCAGCGAGGCCAGCAGATCTGGGCTGTCTCTCCGCGTCTCGAGCACCTTCTTCAGCTTCCAGGACACCCCTGGCGCTAGCGCCGCCGCCATCCTGCCTTTCTTCGCCGCCGTCTGGCCAATGCACGTGACGCCGTCAAGTTCACGATCTCCATTCAAATTCGGAAGTGATCTCCCCCTCCTCCCTTTGCCTGAGCAGAGGAGTCACGCAATGCCGCCGTCACACGAATGTTGACGACAGGGGACCACGCCGTGCTCTCTGTCCTCGAGAAAGACTTCAACCAACGTGGCCAACCGCGCCCACAAGATCCGGCGCATATGACGGTGGCGAAACAAATCTGATCGACAGTGATCCGATCTAGGCTGCTGCCATCCGAACCTGGCTTGATTTACACGCCGGCGAGCCCGTCAGACATAGTGGCAAAGGGGAGCTACACGGGGCACCGCCGTGAAGGGATGCCGAGACGCCCGCTCCCATTATCGGTCCACAGCACCACTTCCTTAAGAGAGCCCCTCAGCATGGAGGCCAGTGCCGCCTCACCTGCATCCACGCAGTGGGCCGCCGCAGCGTGCCATCTGAGGGTGAGGTGAGGGTGAGGATGATGCCGCAGTCCTCGAGGGAGGGGCGGCACGGAGAGGTGGCGAAGAAGGTACTCGAGCGAGCCAGGCCACAAGGGGAGAGATCACGAACAGGCAGGAAGGAAGGAACCATAGGGAACGGTAGAAAGATGAGAAATGGGAAGGTGAGAATTAGAAGAAGCTTCGAGTGGAGAAAACGTGCCTGAGGGCACCACGTGCATGGAAACGTGGCAGCAACCAGGGCCACCCACCACAACAGCTCAGACCCGCATGCAGTGGTTCAATCCCAATCCAAAATTCTCCATGCCACAGTAGCGCCACCGAATTGACCCTATACTTGGACACGTGTCAAGCTGTGGCTGCTATTAAATATCCCCATGGGGCTACCAAATCGTCCCATTTCTTAGTCCCGTTTTAGGACGGACGGACAAGTGAGGCATGGACGCCCACTTGCTTTTACAGGCTTTTATTTAAGATGCCATGATCCGGGTGGCCGGTAGCGACGTGTTGGTTCGGGTCCTATTTGTTCGTTAATAACATGTCTTTATCTGCTACAGACTCAAAGTTTTACCACACTTTATCAAAATATATAAACGGCTAATTTTTTTTATCACATTTTTTTGGCTTGCCACCATTTAGCATGAAAAGCATGATAAAATTATGTTATGAACCAAACATACCCTAAATTCAGGAGGTGTTTAATTGAATGTACAGTAGTTATCACTTATTGACTGAATGTGTTAATATGGACCGAGCTAATAATTACAGGTTGGTCTCAAGTCTCGCATCTTATAACAGGAGTAGAATGTTGATATCTAATCAGTGTGGATTTTACTTATTTTTTAGGGAGTTTTACGGTATACTTTACTACTTGGTCGGGTGAGTTGTATAAAATAAATCCAACCATTAATTTAGTAGGGTATTATAGATTTTTTAATTTGACATTTATTTTTTGGTAAGGATAGTATAGTTTTTAGTCTTGATGGTCAATCAATCCTGATTCGTTCACTATAGCGATTGCTACGTACAATTGCGTTGCCTCTCTTTGTAGTAACCAGGACGCTACCGCCGTCGCCGCTCGTCCGCCGCTCGCGATCATCCGCAGCTGCGCTGCTCGCTCGTCGTCGGATCGTTCGCCAACAGCAGCAAAATGAATTGAAATCTAGCCAACGCATGAGAAGAATTAGGAAGATGGATACCCTCTCGCTCCGTCGCCTCTCGATCCTTGCTGCACTCCAACAACGCCGAGCAGTTCATCCTCCATACCAACCAACTCCTTCGTTGCATCCTCTCTAGCTGAAACCTAGGTCTGCTGCGTTCGATTTCGTGTCTACTCGTTGGAGACTGTAGCCTGATTTGGTCGTATCACCAATGATGGATTCATCCCTCTTCCAGGCAGCCTCTTCTTAATTAGCCGTATATTGTTTTTTTTCTTAATCTATTGACGGTGTGTATGTTTTCCTTTTTTTTCTTTGATGTAAGATGTAAAGCTAGATTAATTTTTTGCATTAGGCACCGGAGCTGTGCAGGTTTAAACAATTTGCATAGGTTTGAAATGATAGGATTTTGGATCTCTCATGCAGCCATTGCTGAATGTTGAAGCAAACTTTAATAAATTCATCAAGCTGTTATGTCAAGTTTAGTAATTTGTTCTATTAAGCTTCATGTTTAATCTAATGAAACATGGCTCAATTTTAAGTTTCAATATGAACAGTAAAATTGCTGAAGCAGCACAACTAGCATGTTAGTATCAGATTTTTATATTATTGGTTACGAGCGAGTCAAAAAAAATCTGGATTGAAATGCAGCTAGCATCACCACCACCATGTTAATAATAGGTTTTTGTATTCAAATCCTCACTGAATGAATTTCTAAGCAGCAGCAAGTTCTATTCAGGTTTTTGTTATGATATTGAAAGGTGGTTCAATTTTTAGTTGAATTCAGCTTGAGAGAACAGAATGAAATCAGCTTCATTATGCAAATATTTTAGATGAACTCGTATCGAGCAAATTTCTGCTATACGCTACTAAAAAATTATGTATATATGTTGCCAAAATGTCCATGTTCAGTATCTTCTGTACGTAAGCATATTGCCTTTTGCATAATCTCAATGTCTAGAGTTTGAATTGACATCCTATAATACAGTTCTAGACTTCTAGCTACTAATGTTTGTAGGAATTGGTGCAAGCAGAACCTAATGCATGCAGCAGCAAGCACAAACATCACTTCGCTCACAAGACCCAAAAAAACCATCGGACTATTCAATTCTTAGAAATCACAGTCTGAACTTCCACTTACATTTTGTTAGCCTGAAACCATTTATCAATCTGGTAACATTTCTTAGATCATTATTCTCACCATTCACCATGCTCAATTCATTAACATGAAACCATTCCGACTGTCCACACATTCTCAAATTTAAAAATTTATTTGTACACAAGCATTATGAGCATTGAACTCAAGTAAACAAGCTGAAGTTCTACAATTCAGAGTTTGTCAAACTAACAAGCTCATGACTGAGATTTGGTGTACAGAAAAGAAGCAAAACAGAAGCTCATGTATCTACATCCAATTTCAGTATTATCACACATCAAAAAGCAGAGAGAAGCTCATCTATGCTCATATATGTAGACAAAAGAAAGTTCAACTAAGCGGGCCTAAGAATTCCAGTGCAATATCCTATGACATGGACTTGCTTGGCACCGGTGCTAGAACACCAGCGGAACGCATTCTCCTCTCTTCCTGCAGCCTTCTCGCCACCGTTGGCCACTTTCCCTTTGCGCCATGCGATGGATGACGATGATGCCATATGCTGCCTCCGCGAACATGTTTCAGCCGTTGATCCGCACGCGGGACTCTGTGTCCCTCTGGACGTCGCCAACGCTGCCTCCCACCATGGTCGAGGTAGCATCTCCAGTGAGAGCTCCCTGATGTAGGCAGGGAGTGAGGTACCGCGACGAGAAAATTGGGGGCAAGAAGTCAATGCGGCAGCAGGGAATCAACCGAGCAGTCGAGAGGAGGAGGCTGGCAGCGGCACAGAGATGCAACCGAGGGTGCCGATTGCTAGTAGCGGTGCCGGCGGCGATGCGGCGGTGAGAAATCGCAGCGGAGACGAGAGAACGAGAGAGGAAGGGGGATCCGGTAATATCACAATGGCTTAACCATTCGGCCCAACAACGAGTCACATGCAATTTACTGTTCTACCCCTAGGACCGGTGGTATTTGGTTATCTGATGTGCCGGTTTTGTCCCTGTGGCGCAAGGCGGCCTCATATACTGCTCACGCAGTAGACTAGTATAAATGAATCTAGGTCACTAGATCAAAAAAATAGACGGTCCATAATCATTTGAGGTAAAAGAGCTCATTTTTTATGTACTTCTTCGTTGTTTACACCCCTACCATAAAGGGTAGACTTTGTCACAACATAGCCGTCTTGCTAGATGTTGGAATGAAGAGTCTTCTCTCGTGTCAGACATTGATCAATGGAAATTGTGAAAGGACACTTTTTTCACCATGGGATTACGTGAATTTTCCATCTTCCGATTTGTGTCGCGATTCATGCCTCCGGTGATCGATCAGCGAGACGACAACAATAAAATTTTGCTCCTATACTCAACTCCTCACAGGTTCACCTGTAACACCTTAATTTTCCGAAACCAGAAATTAGGGCTAACAAAAAAACTTTTTCGTTAACAATGTCAACCAAAAATACACCCAATTAAAACTTTAATTCCAAATCATGAAGAAGCAACACGGAGACCAGAGTATGAAGTCTACCGAAGTCCAGTTCCCGGCACCATGCAAGAGTTTTGGGCCGACGTTCATGTCTTACCCGCCAGCACAGATCCAAGTGCGCCGTTCAGAGTCTACGGACGAGCTATGCCTACCCCAACCATGGCTATCCAGATGGCCGCGTGGGAGGCCATCGCATTTCTTCGCCACCGTGCTCCTGGTATGAACCAGAGAGCTTTCTTTCTCTATCCCCGCCGTGCCCCTGGAATGGGCACAAGGTTTGTCAACCCACCGCCAGGCGAAGACGCCGCGGTAACTCACCTCTTCCATTATCTGGTCGCTCAGTACGACTTACTCAATCTGATGATAGAGTTCTGGATCTTGACGCAACGAAGCTCCGCTCCTCTGCGTTCACCGTCTGCTTCTAGCCGCTCTTCGGCAACATCCGCATGTACTCCTGAGATAGGCGAATATCCCTTGCCAGAAGCACCAACCGCTGAAGAAGGCATCCGCCGCCGCCAGCGTAATGCCGCGTTCCCCCACGTTCCAATCCATTCGGAGCATTGGAACCCTCAAGAGGAAGTTGCTCCACCTCGAGCCCCTAATCCAGGGTTAGATCGAGCCAGCGATGCCTGTCGAGCGTGGATTGTCCAGCTCGGATCATTCGGATGCTTGTGTGCTTGTGTTGCTTTGATCTTTGCGATTGGGTTTGTTCTTGTGCCGCTCAACGCTCAGGCGACCCTGTTCGATGTTCTTGTAGACGCATGGCTGCGTGTCATGTTAGTCTTTTTGATGTTTTATTGCTGTTTTCGGTGGGTTTTTCGACCCCAGTAATGAAATAAATTGTTGAACATTTTGTTTGTGTAATAATTAAAAACCTGGGATTTCCCTCTTATCCCCTGCTATTTTTTCTCTTTTCTACACCGCTAACGGAAGCAGAACCGGCGCTGGAACGACGAAGGCTGATCGCTACAGAAGACCATGCGGTCCTGTCTCTGACCTCTTTCCCCTAATCTATCCGAATCTCGAGGACGAGATTCCTTTTAAGGGGGGTAGATTTGTAACACCCTAATTTTCCGAAACCAGAAATTAGGGCTAACAAAAAACTTTTTCGTTAACAATGTCAACTGAAAATACACCCAATTAAAACTTTAGTTCCAAATCATGAAGAAGCTAAATACCAGACACGAAAACCCTTCCCCTATTTTCCATCGATCTCCGTTTTGTCGAAACCCTAATGCTCCGAACCACGTCCGTCGACCCGGGCAACTCTGCTCAGCACCTTGCCTTCTTGCGTGACCTCTTACTCTTGCATTTCCGCCACGACAGCCTGAGGCAGCTGCCACGGCCAATTTGCCCTACCGCGACAGCTCATGGCAACCGTTGCCGCTGTCACGCTCTTGCCACGGCAGCTGCCATTGCCCCTTTCCGCTGCCGTGGCAAGATCTCTGCCACCACCGTTGCTGTCCTTCTCTGCCGCAGCAAGCCGTTCTTGCCGCGACAAGCCTCTGCCGCGCCACCGGTTCCCTGCCGCGGCAATCCCACACCGCTGTTCCTTCCGCCGTGACAACCGATTTCCTCCGCGACAATTCTTTTCCCTACCGCGGCAAGTCTTCCCTTACCGCGGCAACATTTTCTCCGCCGCGACAGCCCTTCTCCCTGCCACGAACACCCCTTCGGCATCCCTTTCCCCCTAGCGCAATACACGCGCCGTATACGCCACCGTACCGACGGTACCTCACCACCAACACGTCCTAAGCCAACACAAAGGTCTCACCTCGAGTTCCGTGTTCTTGCCCCACCTTGCCACGCTCCGGAACCCTGGTTCCGACCCCCAAACCTTCTTTCGTCCTATTTCATCCTTCCTTCCCGAAATCCTAACCGTGAAGTTGACCCCATCTCGACCTTTCCAAAAACTCCGAATAAACTCTAGGAGCACCTCAATAATACATCTAACCAAAATATAACATAAAATACAAGTGACCAACGTGAAAATATTGAGATATGAAAATATTAAATCTTAGAGCGATAGTGGGCGCTGCACCGCGACCCCTGTATTTATCTTCCAGAAAATTTGATAAAATCGCACAACAATCCACTCATCTCCAGGATCTTCAATGCAAAACAGGGTAGGTTCCATGCAGAAATAAGAAGCGGCAGGCAACGAACACCTGCACCGTAATCAATCCCCACATGAAATCGCATTAAAACCCAGCAGCCAATACAATGTTCCGCTTGCAACCTATCCCCTTCACCAGTGCTTCTCCCTTTTGACAACACACTGCCAGTGCTGTCTTTCCTTCACCGTACCCATTTCCTATTGTTCAACAGCACTGATCGAAACCTCCCATCACTCTCTCCTTACATTAATTGAACTCAGCACCTGTCCCATCCCTTCTTTTCAGTCCCTGCGTTTACCTGGACAGCTCAGCACACCTCCTCCACGAGCTGCCCCAGATATTTTCCAAGCAGCCTCTTTCTTCTTCCCATACTTCTCCTCTTTGGCCTGCAAACCGACCTCTGTGAGCTCCTTCTCTCCCCATCCCCAATCCCCCACGATCTTCTTCTCCCCCAAAGCCCACCCCTACTGGAGCTCCTCCTCAAAGCTCTCTCCTGCCGCACCACCTCCCTTTCCCCTTGCTCTCCGAGGTTCTGAGCTCAACCCAACCGAGCTCCCCACCTGGCTCCTCTCTCCTTACCAAGCCGAGCCGAGCTTCCCCAAGCTCAGGCCGCACTCTCCCTTGCTCCTCTTCGCCGAGTCTAGCTGGGACACCCGAACTCGCCGGCGGAGTCTTCCTCAGTAGCCGCCGCTGGAGGCGCCCCCAGCGGCCACCGGCGAGCCGCCCCGACGCCCCCTTCCGATTTGCCGCCGCCGCCGCTCAGCGTGGGACCCCACCACCCGAGCGCCAGCGCCGTCGGCCTCGAGCCACGTACCACCGGAGCTCACCTCGCCGCGGATCTAACCACCGCCGGCCACCGGGCTTGAGCCCGTCCTCGGGCACCCCGGCGTCCACCTCCACCCTCTCGACCCCTCTCCCTCCGAGCGGCCCGCCGACCTCGCCACCCCGGCTCAAGCCGCCGCCGTCCCCTGCTTCGGGCGAGCCGTCGCCGCCATGACCTCCATGTCCCCAGCGGCGAGCTGCCAAGATCCGTCTCCGCCGGTGCCCTGCTGCGGCCGCCGCCCCGGGACCTGCTAGCGCCGGAGCCGAGAAGCCACCGCCACGGCCGAGCCCCCTTGCTGCCGCTCCCTCGCCGGCGAGCCCCCTCCAGATCCGCCGCCTTCACCATCCGCTGGAGCCACGACGCCACCGTCGCCCGCCGTCGGCCGCAAGTGCTCCCCGCCGCCGGTGGAGTCCCAGCCGGCCCTCTCCCCTAGTCGTTGCTGCCGCACCCCTCTTCCTCTGGCTCCCGCTGCCGCGGCAGCCACCTTTGCATCTTAATCCCACCGCGGCGAACCATCTGCTGCCGCGGTTGGCCAAATCTGCCGCAACAACCCCCACCGCGGCAGTAATTTCCTCTCCTTTCCTGTGCCACGGCACCAGCCTAGCCGAGCTGTTGCACCCCAAGCCGGTGAGGTGAGCTGACCCCGAGCATTTATTTGGTCCGCGACCGGTCCCCGTGTTTGTCCGTTGCTTGCGTAACAGCCCTAACCACCGCCCTAACACTGGAAGTTATCCGAAGATCAAATGTGAACATGACCCCGACGCCATGTGAATCCTCTTCAATTCGAGCTAATTGGTTCTTTTCCTAATAACCTAACCTAAATAAAATCTAACATATTGAGACCAGTATTTTATTAAGGGCTTAGATGTTTTAACAATAAGAATAATGTAACGACGTGCGACCTAGTATTCGTCATGGTAGACATCTAGCGATGTATTTATCAGAACCCTAAAAACTAACATACGCGTGTGTCCTCGAAAAACCCTAAAGTCCCCACATCCCTTAGGAATGAAGTACTTCCACGATACCACTCCAAAAATCTTGCTTCCCTGACCTAAAGTCCAGAACCTCGGCATCCTACCGCCAACTTGAGGCCCCAGGAATATCCATGAGTCCAACAATGCTATTCGTCATAAAAGATAGAACATAAGGAATATACATTCGTGCATAGCCAAACATCCATAATACCTTCCGAACACTAATCATGAGGTGAATCAAAACACTTCCGAAACCCTAGGACCATTAGGAGTGTATGCCTTACCAAAAACCCCAAGCTTTAACTCACTAAAGCCTCTCAAAGTCAAATGGCTAATCAAGCGTATCATGATTTCATGTATGGATTCTTCTGGTTTTACATTTGATGCAATTGGTTTTTACGTCGTCCCGACGATTTATACGACATCTCTCCGACGTGTAGTTTCGATGATACGACGAATCGTGCGAAGGAATCGGGGAAGCTGCCGAATCGAATTCAAGATTGAGACCCGGCCAATATTGCCAGGCAAGCTATTTCCCACTTCGACCATTTCGAATCCTATATTTGCAAAGTATATTTACTTTGATTATGAAACATGCATGCTATGTTTATCAACGATATTTTATGTAGTTAGCTATATCCGATAGATGCATTTGAGCTAGGGTTGGCTATCCGATTCCTTGTAACCCTAGTTGATCTGTCGATTGATTTCCAACCGACAAAGGTCTAAGGTTATAGGCAGTAGCCATTGCTTAGCCCTGCTATAGTTAAAACTAAAATTTTACTCAAACCTTCGGGTACAGGAAATCAAAACCCGTGGATAACGTATGTTATCCGCGGTGACTTTCAAAAGAAATGTTGCCAAGATTCAAAATAAAGTTGGAGATGATTTTGATTCGGGTAGGAAGTAAGGTAGTTTGAAGGAAGACGAAGTAGCGGAAGGCTATTCGGTGATCGATGATGAACTGGAGTCCTACTCGAATCAGTTAAGGACCGGACCTAAGTGCCGCTGAATCAGTTCCCCTACCGTACGTCCACATGTCCTTTATGGGAAGGACTTGACTCGGTAACCCGCCTAATACTAGGGTTCGGACCTGTGGGAAGTAAGGAGTATGTGCTAGGTAGGACGTTGGGCCCCTAGAGAATTCTCACGACGCTATTTGAGTCAAGATTCTGAGATTGTGAGGCCCAAGGCGTGGGTGAGGATTCGACACAAAGATGAGCGTTTCTCCGAATTGTGGTGTCAGGTTTTCTGGACGCAATCAGAGTTAGGGTAAGTCTCATTTAGCGGGTCCGACTCTAGTATGAAAGCAGGCGAAAGGTCTCGTTGTAATAACCCTAGCAGTATACGTTGCAAAGTACTCCCAGGGTGACTTACATCTTGTGGGTAAAGCCGTACCACCTCTGCAGAGGGTTAGAAACTATTCGAATAGCCGCGTCCTCGGTCATGGACATGAACTGATAAGGCCACACACTGGTTAGACTGAGCTTTGGTTGTGAAAGCTGGGAAATGGGATTAAAGACGTGGGCATGATGTGTCCACAGTGGGCAATTTAGGCCATGTGTCGGTGGTAAGAAAATTGCCGAAGTAACCCGCCGTATTGCCGGGAGGGACCGGAATACGGTTTGGTGTTGGAAGACCTAGTTATCGGATAGGTGGAAGCTACCGTTCGATGGGTGGAGCCATGGCGGGGAGTGGAAGCTGACGGTAATAGGTTATGAGCTGTTGAGCGGTGTTTACCGCATGAGATGAGATGTGATGAGATGTTTTTCTTAAAGCTTTAGATTTCGAAATGCTTTTACAATCTACTTATGTGTATTTAAAATAAGAACTTACATTTCTGCACAATTTACAACTTAGGTTAGAGCTATTCCTTGATCTATTCCCTGCATGAAATATCGCCGTATATTTCCTCCTGTGGGAATAGCTTGCGAGTACATTCAATGTACTCACCTGGCTTGTTGATTTGGCCAGACGAAGGAGTCAGCAATTCCAAAGATACGTATATGAACGCGAAAGCTAGGGCGTAACCCCCCCAGTCAGTTGCCTGTCGGGTATGGCATACTGATGGGCCACCTCTCCGCTGGATTTCCGCTGCAGGTTTATAGCCATTGGGCTACAGGTATCAGATTATCGACCTTAACGGTCTATTTAATTGTTTACGCACGTATGACAATGATATACAGGTTAACTCGTGTGTATCGGCTACTGATCCAGGGACCGATACAGTAATCACGAGGGAGTATCCGGCTTAAAAACCAGGTGCGCCACAAGCTTGGTATCAGAGCCATGCTGACTGTAGGTTAACCCTAGTTAGCATGGACGTTAGATGTAAACCCTAGGTGAAAACAATATTTTCATAAAATATACAAACTTACTATAAGCATGGGTTCTATTCTCTTACCCTTCTTAGTTTCCCTCTTACCTATGTCGCTCTAAGAGAAACACAGAGCTTTTCCTATTCTATCGTCTACTTCAAACATTTAGACTATATTAGCAAAGTAAGCACCGAGACCCTACCGAAGAACAAGAAGAATTGCGTCGTCGCGCCATCCAGGACACTCGTCGAAACTTGCCACCAATGGGTCGACACCAACACTTCAACCCTTCCAACTCATGACGTCAAGAGCGTGGGAGTTCGCTAAGGAAACACCGTATTAAGTGGAAGAGACCTGTCAACATGTGGCACTGATGCCCCGCCAAAGACAGCGACCCCAGGGATCGACCGAGTGGGCTAAACTCATAAGGTTAGGTCACTAGACCTCGCTTGCTGTGAGCAGCGAGATAGGGACTCCTCCTTAGTTTGAGTTTAGACGTTCTTTGCGGTATATATATAAAATACCCTACGATGTTCTTTGTGACGCATTCGCTATTTTATGTTTTCTTGTTTGCATGTCTAATGTGGCCCGCACATGTGTTTTTCGACGCATGTAGCAGTCACATCCACTGTTGAGTAGTTAATATTCCTTACCTTGTGTCACCTCTTTCCGACAGTTTCGGCTTTTCCCTTGTCCTTACACCACCGACCAGATGAGACATAAGCTCTTGTCTTATCCTGCAATAAATCCCCTTGAATTTTCCGTTGACCTCGCACCATCGACCGGCTATATAAAGCCTTATCTATGTCTTTGCACCTCACCATCGTGCAACTCTCCACTCAACCATAAACATTTCCTTGTCGGTGGTGGCCGAGGAGGAGGGTGGTAGGCAACGGTAGGAGGCCATGACAACCTCTTCCAACTGACTTTTCAGATGAGTGGCAGCTAGAGTTCATGGGAGGGAGCAGTCTAAATTTATATAGTTTATGTGAGGATCAGGTCATCTGGATCTAGATTCAAGGGCTGAAATTCAAGTCGCTTCTAATAAAAGTATTCTCATATGCCACCTAGGCACCTCAAACGATATTGCGTGAACTATTCTCTAAGCACCAGTGATATTCACAGGGAGACAAGCAAAATAATTGTTTTAAAAATAGTTAACTTTATAAGACTACACTTTTCACCAAGCTATCAAGTAACCATATTTTAGAGTGTGATTTCATTACACCGTAACTTGTACTACTCCCTCCATGCAGAAATGTAAGGCGTATTTTGATTGGTTAAGACAAGATTTTGACCAACAATTACTCTTTTAATATGTGATTTATGTGACATAAAATTGATATCATTAGATTTGTATTCAAAAGTACTTTCTTACGATTATGATTTTGTATTACATAAACTGCATATCAATAGAATAATTATTGGTCAAAGTCTTATCTTAACAAATCAAAATATGCCTTATATTTCTAGACAGAGAGAGTATTGTTTTAGAAAACCACTTCTTAGGAACCGACCAATGTAGTCCACCATCAAAAACACAATTTGTTTGTCACGACTAGTAAAGTGGTCTGCACATTTATATGGCTAAATTATCACGTATTATCTTATATTGTGTTAATTGTGTCATGTCTAATTTATGCTTATTTCCTAATAATTAGCTAATATTATTGGTTATTATATTATCTTTTGTGTTTATGTACCATGATTAGCATGTAAAATCACATAAAAGCTCCTAACTATACGTCTTTAAGAGACTTAGTTGGTTATTTGATGGGATTTTTTTTAGATATGTTATTTCTCAATCGTCTATAAAATTATTATTTGCCAGTCAATCTAATTTATTATCAAGTTATACAAAAAAGTTTATGCAATTTTAAGTTTAGAAATGTGTAATTGCCTAATTGCACATCTCTAAACCTAAAGTTACACGCAATTCTAAAATGTGTAACTATCCAAGTGACCCTTAGATAGAAAATCAACGTTTAAAGTCATTGTTTTAGAAATAATGATTTCTCAGTTGACTTAGAAATAGACGCTCATATATTCATATGTATTGTTCTCTGTACTTGTGTCCCTTTTTAGTTCATGTTCAATGTCAATAGACAATTAGTTAGCTAAGCAGGAGTATAGGTGTGTGCCATGGATCATCGATGAAATTGAGGTCTGCACCGTCCAGAATGTAGAACATTGGGTTGTCTCTGGTTCTAGCCTTTCCTCACCCACTACTGCTTCTCTCTCGGTACCTATCTTTCCACCAGTAATTTTTATGAAAAGCTTTACATCAAGAATCAAAGCTAAACATTACTCTCTTATTTAAACTTCGTCTCATCTTTCTCTACTTACCTCGTCAATTGCATCTGTATTATTTTCATTAGAGCGACCTCTCACCATATGCAACCTGGCTCTTGTGCCTATGCATCTCGCCGCCCGCAGCAGCGAAGCAAAACGTCTTCTCATTCTCATCTCTGCTCTTGCTACTTTGATTGCATCTTTGTGGTGCGCTAGCGCCACTTGAGCTTCTGCTCATGGTCCATGGTGCATCCGAGCATGTGTAAGATGCTCGCCGCGCTTCTCGTGCAGTATCTTAGGCCAGCTGTTAAGGTTCATAAATTTGTAGGCTTTGTAAAGACCAATAGTGCTAATACTAATGTTTAATATTAGTTCCCTTAATTCCGAATACAAATACAATGGGACAATCGAATGGGCAGAATTAGTTTTTTTTTAATGTTCTAGGGTGGTTCTTTATCTGAGTTGTAATCCATCTAGGTAGACTATATGTTATAATCTAACCCCATCACAACCATGATTCTAATTTATTTGGTTGAATAATTGTATCTAGGTTGATTAATCTCTACCATCTGTGTAGACCCACCACAATTGATTTTCTTTCAGTTTAACGTTAAAACTCTTAGGGCTGAGGAGCGAGCATGGTGACTTCTTTTCAAAATATTCAAATAATATCTATACTACTTTATAGTGTACCAAATTTGAACTAGACCTGGTAAGCAATCTGAGCCATTGATCCCATAAATCCGACGGCTAAGATCGGAGAGATTCGCGTGAACAGTACCGTGAATAGTACCATATACAGTACTCTATAAATAGTACTCGATGAACAGTACCATCTACAGTATCTGTGTACATTACACATACTGTTTGCTAGTAATATTGGGTAGTCATTCATCTAAGTCTATACGTTAAATAGAGTGATTTATTGTAACAGTGGCTCAAGTTTTTGGACAATCTCGTACTATAGCAGGTGTTCGATGCCAAAAGTTTGCCACTATTATGTTGAGAAAGTTATGCTAATGTTCGGTTAACTGTCAGAATTATAGATTGCCATATTTTTTAGACCTATGGCCCATATGTTAAGGACTCTTTTTTTAGTCAGCTTGACAAACTTGTGGCGCCCATTCTGTCAGTCACAGTTTTTGCGACGAGCTACGCTTTAACTGGCTTAGATTTAGCTTACTTTGGCACTATCATGCACTATATCTTGGAAGCTACATATATGTGTGTTTATGACAGGTACACGTGTTTACCTCCGTGCTAGTCCAACTAAAAGTTAGTTTAATATATTTTACTTGACAATATACAACTATAACATGCGTAGATGAAATTTGCTTGCAAAAGCTTAGGCATGGCCACGCTTGCTAGCCCTGACGATAGCCATCATATGGTCGATTGCTCCTAGAAAGCGTACATATATGGTCGGTTGATCGATGATCTGTTTGTTTCCGTGATGATACGCATACACGTGAGAGATTGTTGATCATCACCGCGGCAAATGGGTACCCTATCATTGGGATGTTGCATGTCTTTTCCGTTTTTAAATATAATATGAACGTCAAGAAGATCATTAATAATGATAAATAATAGTAATAGTAAGTACAAAAAATTAATTTTTATTTTAATCTTAATTTATTATTCATTTGATCAATTAAATTAGTATATAGCTTAGATGTTCTCTAATTTTTTAGTAACATGCCATTAATTTGCTTGGTACAATTGCTCAGCTAGGCATCCAATTGGTGCGTCCTAGCTATGCTGGTGTCCGATAAAAAAAAGGAAGCTAAAGCATGAAGTAGCTACGTGTACAATTTTAAATCAGCTTAACTGTTTGTAAAGACGTGACAATGACTCCATACTTCGACTGGGCTTAGTTAATTATGTATTAACTATACCTCTATAATAGAGTTATATTTGTTGTAAACTTCTATCTATATATACAGTAAATCTCAACCGTTATAATTCGAATACATCAAAAATCAACAGAGCACATACCTTCAATCTATATGGATTGTGCTGGCTTCAGTAGCTATTATTTTAGTAATATAATAGATAGATTTGGACAGTACAAACTCCAGTTTCTGTTGACTTATTTGTTGTGTCGTTGATATAGCTTTCACATTGGTTAGTAATTACGAGCCAAATCCAACGCATGTGTATGTCGTTAGTAACCTGCGCTCTAATCGTCAGATAGATACGCGCACCGTACGCTCGCTTGGTCAAACCTTGAACGTCCATACAAATACGTCGCCGTGGATACCGATGGAGCGCCGCGGCAAGGGGGTGGCGGGGAACCGGGGAAACACTGGTGTGACACCGTATCGCTCCTCTAGCCAATAGACTTCGAAGCCCGCGCGAGGGGTCGTCGCGGGAGGCATGGGTGAGGAGCTACAGGCCGTGACAAACTGGGTGAATTGGGGCCGGTGGCCGGTGGCCGCGGCCGGGGCCGGGGCCGGCGCGTACGTTTCCTTCGTGCCAACGCAAATTGGTTCCCACCACAGCTCGGTTCGTGCATTCCCTCAAAAAGGAAAAAACTCGGTTCCTGCATGCACGAGCTTAGAGCAGGCATACGTGCAAACTAATGTGCACTGAAGATGAACTACGTTATGTTAAAAGCGTCTCATTGCAGGTACTGTCATTTTCTTAAGACATGCAGCTACTGTAACTAACGTAGTAGTTCCCTCGCGAAAAATGAAGATAGTGGTATATGTTTATGCAAACCGAACCAAAAATGAAGTCAAATACACTGTAAAACAGAAATGAATAACATCACCTGTACAGGTGGTATCCTAATATACTGGCGACATTAGAGGCACCACATAATTTAGAAAGATTACGAAGTCTTGCTAATAAAACAACATTTCGGCTAGAAATAGCAATGTCATTCTTCGTGGGGACGGCTCCCCCCATCCCCATTAATCAGTTGACGGGTATATTTTCTTCCTCTTCATGTTCCCTCCTGGATTTCACGGGGACCAAGCCCCAACTAAGAGCTCAATTCGAATTACATAGAGTTCATTTTTAAGTTTAGTAAAGCTAATTAAAAACAGGTACGAGGGAGCCCATTTTTAGTCTCTCAGCTATTGACCGAATCAAGCTTTGATCCCTAAATTTTAAAACCGGACAAACTTAATCTTTAACTTTCAAAACTAAACAAATTTGGTCCCTCACCTAACTCTTGATCGATGATGCGACAGTGGCACACAGATCAGCCAGTCAGCACAAAAAACCAAAAAAAAATTCATATTTTAAAAAAATATATTCAAAAATTTTAGACAAATCAAGAAATATAAAGAAATATGCAAAAAAAAACCCAAAAAATTATTAAGAAACATTTTTCTAATACAAAAAATCCTAAAATTTATTTAAAACATCGGAAACATAAGAAAATAAGCTAGGTATTAAGAATGGTAAAAATTCAAATAATTTAGAAAAATCAAAGTTTATGGAAAAACCATGGAATTCGAGAAAAAACACACAAATATTTTTTGAACATTCATTAAAATCACCATGTTTCATGAATGTTCCTAACTTATTTATGAGTTTTCTCAAAAAATTTGGTTTTCTAGAATACTTACGATTATTTTCTCAATTATTCTATTTATTTTCCATTTTAAATTTTTTATGTATTTTCAATATTTTTCTTCAAATTTTCAAAAAAATTTAAAAAAATTTCTTCTCTTTTTAAATCCTGATTTTTGTGCTGACTAGGCTGGCACATATGTGAAACTACCGCTACGTCATCGGTCAAACTGCTTTTGGGATGAGGGACCAAATTTGTTTGGTTTGAAAGTTATGGGTCACGTTTGTCTAGTTTTAGAGTTTATAGACCAAAATTAGATTCGTCCAATAGTCAAGCGACAAAAAGAACATTTTTCTTTTATTAAAGGACGAGATTGTAAAACAACAGCGAATGAGTTATAAATATAGCTAACGTCAATTATACATTAAAAAATAAGGTTAGACACGATATACTCATGTTTTATACATCTATATGTATCAATTTACATCAACACGAGTATACTAATATCAGGGCTATAGCAAGGATGGGGGATCAGGGACGCATTCCTGGATATAGGTTTTGCGGAACAAATACTTGTTATACTCAACCTTAACAGAGGAATTCCCAATGGGTTGTCATCCCTACTTTCGGCTGGGCATCAATCTTTTTTTTTGACGAAATGCGTTGCATTTTCATTTCATGAAGAAGGAATAGTCCACTGCACTTTCTAAGAAAAAGGAAAAAAAAAGAAACAAAAGCACTACAAGGGGTTGGAGCGAAAACAGAGGAGGCCTAGCCAGGGTCTTCATTGTCCGCCATGTCAGCAATGTTGGAGAGTAATCTGGTCCGTGCCCAGAGGCGACTTTCATGGACGATCATGTGGAAGACCTGTAGTTCTGAGGCGAACTCCTGGTCGAATGTACGATTGTTGCGCTTCTTTCAACATATATAACTTGTACTTCTGATGATCATCTAATTTATATATTATTTTATTGGATATTCTTACCCACAATTTATTGACTTCTAATTTGAGAAATAATATAAGTACCCTAACTATTTATTCAAAATGGTAAAATTAAAGTTGAATACCTTTATTATATCGACCGAATGCTAATTCAGTTGATAACTTTACAGAATATATAACTTTGTACCATATGTTTCTATATTGCGCACCAACCCAGGTGCATGCATGTATTGTTCAGTCCAACAGAATCCGCAGGATATTTGTCAAAGCCCGGTATGAAATAAACATAGCGCCGATATGCCGAAACGCATGCATCAAGGCTAAGCTGCGGCCACGACGAGTTTCGGAGAAGCGGCCAAATGGCCAAAAGCTAGCTAAGAAAAGCTAGTTAATCAAAGGCCCCACCTGTCAGGCATCTATTGGCCGGCCACCACCTGTCAGTCACAGTCACAGTCACAGTCACAGTCACACAGTGCGGCTCCCACCGGCGCCACCGCATCTTTGGTCAGCCACTTAGCCCTTAAGAAATTACTACCACCAATCACACTGTGAGTTGTGATCACTGAGCAGTCAGAGCTAATGAAAACCCACAAAAGCTGGGCCATTTATTAGTAAGGCGCGGACAGCGACGGCTCCATCTCCGTCTCGATCCAGCAGATAAGACGAAGCTGGGGATCGATCACCAAAGCTAAAACTCATGCTAATACCGGTAAGTGGTTTCATCCGTCCTAATGGCTTAGCTTAGTTAGGTGGTGGTCTTCGCTTTGCTCCCCAGGAGCCAGCTCACCGCAAGCCATACACACACTCTCCCGCTCAAACAACGCGTCTAGCCACCCTCCTCAGCTGCGCGCGGCGCGCCTCGATGATCTCCTCTCTGCCCCGAGAGAGAGCTTTTCACCATGGCGTCCCTCACGCTTCTCTCCCGCTTCTTTACCACCCCCTTATATACGCCCCTCCCCTCGTGCGTTTCTCGACACCTACCTCGCTCTCCTCTTCCGATTCAGTCCAATCTCCCTTGCGCACATCACACGCACGCATACCTACAAGTTAATTTCGGGCGCATAGCACGTCTCGGGACGACGCGTACTTAACTTACCCGGCCGGCATATACCTGCGTGCGTTCGCCATAGCAAGCTAGCTGCGTAGGTGCACTGCAGCTCTGGGGCATGTTTATATATATATAGATGGGTGTGCCCTAATGGTACATGGCTGAGCAACCGTCTGCCTCCCCGTCTGCTCCTCATCAGGTGCAAGCTGCTGGCCCGTCGATCGCGCGTTCTCCGGCGGGTACTCCTCCCGCCTCGCCTCATTCTCCGGTGCAGCAGCTAGGTGACACGGTGGCGTTAGCCACGGTGTCGGCGACGACGAGCTCCGGGGAGCCGTCGCCGCGGTCCTCGGGGAAGCACGCCTTCTACCGCGGCATCCGGTGCAGGAACGGCAAGTGGGTCTCGGAGATCCGCGAGCCGCGCAAGGCGCGCCGCATATGGCTCGGCACCTTCCCGACGGCCGAGATGGCCGCCGCGGCCTACGACGTGGCCGCGCGCGCGCTGCGTGGGCCTGACGCCGTGCTCAATTTCCCGGGCGCCACCGCCTCGCGCCCGGCACCCGCGTCCGCGTCCCCCGCGGACATACGCGCGGCCGCGGCCGCAGCCGCGGCCGCCCTGCAACTTGAGAGCCCTCACAGTGGAGCTCTTGGTGCCACTGCCCCTGCCGCCGCAGCGGAGCAGCTGAGACATCGCAGCATAATCAGCGGAGCCGCTGGTGATGATGTGACAAGCTGTACGCAGCAGCAGGAAATTGGCAATGAGGATTTCATGGACGAAGAGGCGATCTTCGAGATGCCGCAGCTGCTGCGCAACATGGCCGCGGGCATGATGATGAGCCCGCCGAGGCTGAGCCCCGCCGCCTCCGACGAGTCGCCGGACCCGTCGGAGGCAGGGGAGAGCCTGTGGAGCTACCGCGACCCGTAGTACTAGATTTGCATTGGTCATTCGCGCATGGTGAGCTGGGTGGTAAGTACTATACTAGCTAGTTGCGAAACCGAATTAATCATGGGAGATTTATGGACCCCCCGCGGTGCATCGTCCTCTAGGAGTACTACATAAGTGTATGCCATAAGCGTGGCGTGTGATACAGTATATGCTAGCTACCTAGTACTACTCCTCACCAGTTACATTAGCGTCGAGTCTGTCCTTTCCGTTTTAGTTTTCCTTTCCTCGGCCCCTTCGTTTTCTTAGTTATTTCCAATTGATTCGGTTTGAGTAAGCAAAGTCCCACTTGTTGATTCGCTTGGCTTATCGTCCGTTTTAGTACAAGAGCAAGCAAGCAGATCTTTTTCTTTTATTTTTTTTTGTCAAACTGCCGAGTCGATCACAAATCACAGAGCGACTTGTGCCATATTGTAACTTGTAACTGTAGACCAGAAAATTATTTGGCGGTGGATCAGCTAAGATCGGTGCGGACATGCATATGGATCCACTTTCCCTTTTTCTCAATGATGTCCTTTGCGTGTAGTTTGTATACAAATTGGGGAAGTTAGCCGTTGAGAAGATCAAAAGAGGAAGGAGTTAGTTGGGCAATCTGTTGGATACTGTGCTGTTGACCAAAAGATCGAGGGAGATCCACGCGCTATGTTACTTTTGGGATAAACTAGGACGGTGCCCCAGACGGAACTTCTTTAATCATGTTAAATCTTCTTGGAAGAACACGAGATATTGAAGCCTGGACGTGTCATCCGCAAGTGACATTAGATTAGGATACGAAATTAAAGTTTAGGATTGTGAACCGCGGTCGGTAGTTTGTATGTGAGTTATGAGGTTATTTATATATAATTTTAGATTAGTACGTAAAATTAAAACTTAGATCGCTAGCTGTATGTTTATACGTGATATTAAATTAATATATAAAATCAATTACGCTCAATACATCTAGAAGTATGAAAGTATATCGAATCGTTTAGTGGTTTTAACTGAGACGATCGGTTACGTGCTATTAGATTGATATGCGGAATTAAAGGTCTGACTGTAAAGCCAGTCATTGGTTTGTATGTTAGACTGCTACTCGTTTATACATGATATTAGATGAGTGGTTTGAACGCACTATTAGATCAGTACATAGAATTAAAGTTTAGATCGCGAGAAAGCCGTTTAATAATTTGTACTGAGTCGACAGGTTAGCTTCGCATGATATCTGATCAGGACACGTACTAAATACCAAATCACGGTTACGGAGGTATCATTTTTTAGATGCGAGGCTAGAGATTATATATTTTATTTTGAAGTTTCAAACCTGTGTCTTTGCACAGGTGTTTAGTGTGTGCAATCTATTAATTGTACTCCAACTAATAATAAGTGTCCGGCAGATCAACGTTTGGATGATTTTTGGTACTGTATGTTATGAAGATCTATAAGTTGTGATTATCCTTTTTAAGAGAATGTCAGTTGTAATTAATTAGCATAAAAGGTCTACCAAATCAATGATCGGATGGTGTTTAAGTGTAATTATAAAGATCTATCAGTTGTAGCTTATAAATAATAAAAAGGTCCATCAAATTAATAGCTAGTTGTTGTTCTTTTGTGTGAGATTTTGAGCTCGTTGCTCTTTTTTCTGGTTGACATGTGCTTTTGAAAATATAATAGATCGATCAAATCAGCACAAGATATCTGAAATTCAGGGGGAAGTGAAATTTGCGCTGCTTGTAGAATTTTTCACATATTCGAACTGGGCCATCCATATTTCTTGGAAATATTTTGTCTTGAGAAGAGGGAGGGAAACTAGCATTAATAGGAAATCCGTTGGTTTACGCTTGTCCTCGAGTGTCAACCGGGTGCAAAAACCCGTTAACATCTTTTACTTAAGACGCGCCAACTTAAGAGGAGAAAAAGATCTAGACCGTGCATTGTTAAGATAGGTGGGGCCAAAATATAATGAGAAAGTCTAAATTTAGTTAGCCGGTTAGCATGACCTCTTAGCAATATGGACAGTGCAGTCCTAGTTTAGAACCGTCTGTACTAATCAATTAGCACTTGTCGACGAGTAAACGTCTCTAGCGGTGGTCCGAATGGACCCCCTTGTTGATTCGGCCTGGGGCGATATAGAGTTCTTCTTATGAGCCGGTGATGGCGTTTCAAGGATGAGGGTGGTTATGATGCTTGATGCCGGAGACACAGGGATTTGTCCAGGTTCAGGCCACCCGGAGGTGTAATACCCTACGTCCTGCTTCGTTGTGGGTGTATTGATTCTATCAAGATTACAGGGGTGTTCTTCCTTACAAACAGGCTGGCTGATCTTCTGATAAAAAAGTCTAACCAGCGCCCCTTTTTCTCTTTGGAATCCGAACCCTTTGCATGGTCTGGGAACTCCCCTTATATAGCCGGGGGTTCACCACAGAGGCTAAGCAAAGACTATTGCACCTGGTATCGTGAGCGCTAAGGAAATGCCTACCTCTTCATTTAATGCGCCGCGCCGGTGTTCGCGCCGCGTGTCTTCTCGCCATGCCCTCCGCCAGGGGGGGGCTGACAGCTTTATGCTCAGCGGGACCCGCGAAGAGAGGCTTGCCGGGCCCCGCCTGACTAAGTCGGTGAAGTATCCACCCCTGGGCCCCGCGTGTCAGCGACCAAACGCGGGCCACGAGGCGCGCGGTGATTTGACCCAAAGGGGCGGAAAGGGGTGACAGCGACGCAGGCGCGCGGGGTAGCGCGCCTGGCCGGTCAACAACCCTGTCAGACGGACCCCATCCCCTGACAGGGGCTATGGCAAAAGGGGATTTGCCCTGCGGGGATGGGACCGGCCTGATCGATATCATGCCCATACGGGACTTTAGCATTTAATGCCCGAGTGACAGGCATTAAATGCCTCTGCCGGGACTAAGGCTTATGGAAAAAGCCAGCTTACTACAACGGCAGCCCGGAGGAGGGCCCCACCGGGGGGCCCCATGACCCCCGAGCGCTTCCGCCCCCGAGCAGCCCCTTCGGCCTTGGAGAGCGCCAGCTGTCCCGGACTGCCTTGGCCGACCCCGGGCGCTCGGGGAGCGTCCGTCGGGGGGTCGCTCGGGACTCCGCTCGGGGGAGGTGCTCGGGGGGTCCGCCCGGGGACCCTCCCGAGCACTCTTCTGGGCCCACGCCTTGCGGGATGCCGGTCGCTCGGGGAGAGGGCCCCGAGCGCTTCCTTGATTCTTGGGCCTTGGACCCTCGGGATCGCAAGGCCCTTAGATGGCTCACACAAACGTGGCGCTCGGGGGAATCCCCCGAGTGCCCGGGTTTGACCACCGGGCCCACCTGCTTCTCCAGCGGGGCCTTTGCCGATAAGGCCGCCACGTGTCACGCCCTGTGGCCTCTGGTTGGCCTGCGCCGGCGGTTCGGGGGACCCTGGGCCCCATTCCGCCGACAGTACCCATCTGTGATGTCGTGTTATAAAAAAAATGACACATCTCATCGCGCCGTCCGTGTCATCCCATCCAACCACTGGAATTAAATCGCGCACTTACAGCGGGATTCGATCCCATAACCTCGTGTTGTCCAAGCCAGGGGAGTTGCCAATTGAACTAGGCCGAGTACGCGATATAGATGGGATGGCTTTCCTCTTAACAAATCCCTATGACTAAGCGGGATGCTTCTAGTACAGACGGTTCTAAATTTGGAACCGTCTGTACAAATAGCACAGACGGTTCCGTCTGTACAAATAGCACAGACGGTTCCAAGTTTAGAACCGTCTGTACTGTTCGATTTGTACAGATGGCTCCAATTTGGACCCGTCTGTGCTATTTGTATAGACAATTTCAAATTGGAGCCGTCTGTGTTGTAGCTCTGAGTGCTAGTTTGAGTCCAGATCCAACCCTAATTTGAGAGATTTTAGTAAAACAACCATAACTTTCTCATACGAAGTCCATTTTGGGTCCACGACCACTCAAATCGAAGCTAACGACGAGGTGCATCTGAAAATGCTACACGTGTATACACATGTACCCATCTTGACCTTCAAAATTTGGCTTCTAAGTAGGACTTTTTGGCTCCGGAAGTTTTTCCGTTACTTTTTTTATATCTTGCGGAGGGCATATCTCTTCCACCCGGATTCCGATTTGGGTGATTCTTGTTTCCCTGGTTAGCTTAAGTCGAGGACTTGCTTTCCACCTTGATCCCAGTTTCTGCCGAGCAATTTTGTCGAGGTGTTGTTTTCAAAATCTTCGATTTCAGGTCGGGATTTCCACTAGTCGTTTCGTCGACTTTCTCGGAATTGGCTCAAAATTTCTGGAGACGTAGAGTTTGGCCTCCCGCTCACAGCCGTGAAAACCGTTCGATAATTGGAGCTGTCAAACTCCCTCCCAGACGCTGCCACTTTCCTGTCGCGACAAGAAAATCTACAGTTTTTGCTGCCGCGGCAGCAGAGTATCAACTAGCCTTGCTTCATCTATTTGTACAGACGGTTCCAAACTTAGAACCGTCTGTACTGTTCGATTTGTACAGATGATTTTAAGTTGAACCGTCTGTACTGTTTACAGATTTGTACAGACGGCTCTAAACTTAGAAACATTTGTACTGTTTGATTTGTACAGACGGTTCCAAGTTTAAAACCGTCTGCACTATTTACAGATTTGTACAGACGGTTCCATACTTAGAATCGTCTGTATTGTTTACAGATTTGTACAGACGGTTCCAAATTTAGAACCGTCTGTACTGTTTGATTTGTACAGATGGTTCCAGTTTGAACCCGTCTATGCTATTTGTACAGACGGTTCCAGTTTGAACTCGTCTGTGCTATTTGTACAGGCGGTTCCAAATAGCGCCCCGCTTGTTATGAACCGTTCGTACTCATTTTCTCAGACGGTTTTCGTTTGGAACCGTCTGTGATACTATTTGTACAGACGGTTTCAAAGGAGCGTCCCGTTAAATGAATCTGTAGTAGTGAAGCAGAATGTTGTCACACGTACAAATATCATATTTGTTTTCATGTAACTCCATTTTCTTTCCTTTGCTTCGTGTACAGCCAAATGTGTAGGATTTATGGCAATTACTTCCATGTTACCAATTTTGTACCTTCCAAGTATATTATTTTCATTTATGCTAAGTTTTCAAATATAAAAGTCGCTCCTATTTAGCAGTTATGGTGACCTATTAGAGGGTAATAGGTCACCATATTCAATCTCAATCTTTGGATCAAATGAAATGAACGGTCCAAAACAGTCCGAGAGCGTCTTAAAATTTCCCTACAGAGAGATCTAGCTTATTACAGCCTAGCATCGTAGAGAGAGGAGACACAATATAGCACTGGAAGTTTAGGATTACAAACATTTTTCACATATGAGTTCTATAGTGTCTAAGCAAAACAGTTGGGTAAAGTTATCTAAAGGGAGAATTGGATAAACCAGTTATTATGCTTGCTTGTCAATTGTTAATTTGCGACGTCCGTATGTTTTTGCTTTTAGTCAGTTATATGCAGGTCTCCTAACTAAACGATGCAACCGAGTTTTAAAAATAATAACGATACAACCACTTCACGGGTTAAATCTGACTTTATATGCAAGCTCGGAGATAATAATGGGTCAGATGCAATTGGTCCGATTTGGAGCATCTGCCTGATTAGCTGGGTGTTATTCCACATGTACCCGTACACAGACTGAAGTCTCGATCATCACGGTCCACAAACATGTCAACAGTGGAAAGTGAAAAGCTAGTCAAAAAATTATTCCAACCAAATGCTCTCAAGATCTCATAATTAAACTGTTGAATAGCAGTCAATACTACCTTCTTTATGAAGGACAAACATCTGACATCATATTTTATTTTAAGATTAAGGTACAAAAGAGCAGGTCCACGGTTGTTCATAGCTGCTTGCTACATGCAATGCCTAATAAACAGTCACTAACACGACTGGGTGAAATCTTTTGGCGTTTTTTTCGTGCTACAAGCACAACATGCATGTGACCAAGCACGCACACCACACACAAACGTGCCCCTACGCACATGCCTAAGGCCCTATTTGTTTAGGCTTTTTTTGGTTTCTGGACTTTGGCTTCAAAGTCAGAAAAGCACATATTTACCTGCTTTTGGCTTTTGGCTTCGAAAAGCCTAAAATAAATTTGTTTCAGGTTTTTCGAAGCCAAAAGCCAAATTTGTTTCAGAATTTTCGAAGCCAAAAGTCAAAAGCAGGTAAATATGTGCTTTTCTGGCTTCGAAGCCAAAGTCCAAAAAGCCAAAAACCTGCCAAACAAACAGACCCTAAGAATTGGCGACTTCCCACCAATGCTAAGAGCAACTTGTATGAGATCACCCTTTTGGTGAAATCCATGAGATGTGACAATCTGGAGGTCCAAAATGTCACAAAAAGATAATCTGAAAGTTTCCGACAACACAGACACAAAATGCATATGTAGTATCACAAGATTTTAAATCTAGATTTGATCCACGGATGTTGAAAAAGAGACAGATTTTGATATGGATAGTAGTTGAACCGTAGAATTTAAATTAGCTATTCACAACATAATTTATCTTTTTTGTTTCTCGAATTGAAATTTAGATATGAAATATGACATAGTAGATGCATCTTATGTATGTCATTTATTTTAATTTTTTATGACTCTTTGGACCTTTTTTGGGTTCAGTCTATGGGCATTTCACCTAAGGGGGTGTTTGGTTGGGCTTTTCAGCAGCTTTTTACTGGAAAAAGCTGCAGCCCAACCAAACGGCTAGCTTTTTAGCAGCTTTTGCCAACGGTAGCAGTGGGCTTTGCAGTGCAAATTCAGCTGTTTGGAAAAGTTGCCTTCTGCCAGCTTTTTACAATATGCTGAAGCTTCAGTGCTCATTTTCCAAAATACTGTAGATTGTTTGGATCAACCAAAAGCTATATGTTCACTTTCCCACAGCCACAGTAGCTTTTCCAGACAGCCAGCCAACAGCAGCTTTGTCAACAGCCACAGCTCAACCAAACAGGCCCTAAATATATGGGTGTTTCCATACAAGTTGCGTTCTTACTGAGCCATATTCGTGTGTCTATGCGAGGCGTACACGAGGATTTGATGTCCTGGTGAGTGGAATCGTATACCTACAATTCAGCTCCACCAGGAGCTGGTTCCCCAGTTAGTCAACTTTACATGAATTTGGCCTGATTCTAGGTAGTAATTTCTCTGTGAGCTGACACTATGTATATGTTGGCACTTGGGGTCGTCTGGCACTCCTTAAGCTAGGTCCGATGAATCAATGATTAACCTATATAGGTTCTTCAGAATTTTGTTAGCATCAGATAGTGAAGGTGTCCTGTAACAATTTGAACAAACATCAAAATCAAAAGCAACCGAGTGGTTCGGTGTGTATAACGTCCTTGGAAAATCCAATTTAGAAGTCTGCGTTCTCATCTATGAACATCTGTTTTTTCCTAATTAACTGGATAATTCTTTCTTTTTTAACAAGAGCCCTCTGTACTTTTTAGGTTTCTCAAAACACTACCGTTTAGTTATGCATGCACTTGATCAAGAGTTCAGGTTTCTTGTGCAAATTTTCAATGCTAAATTATGATTACCAACCGGCGATCATTCAAAATTATGTGTGCATTTGATCAATTAAAAATTTCTCTTAAGTAATTGGGATTCACCAATTACATTCACAACATAGTTTAGAGACGAGGCATTTAATCAAATGCCTCATCTTACTCTGGTCTTGGATAAACTGCCCCATCTTACTCTAATTTTGGATAAAATACCGCATGTTACTTTATAATTGATTCAGTGGTTCATCTTAATTTGCCACCTTGATAAAATACCCTCTTTGGAATATTTTATCATTTCTAGCTAAATGAGTCTCCAAATCGAACACGAAAAGACTAAAATGCCCCTATCTTTCCTCCACCTGGACGGGCAGCTCCCCCCTCTCTATTTCCCCTCCAAGTCCGGCGGCGAAGGTGACCAACGACGCACCCTAGTGCTGCTCCATTTAGGTGAGTTCTCCATCGATACAAATCCATATTGCTGCTTTCTCCTTTGTATTTGGTCATTTTTTGCCCCTTCTTGTTGTTGTTGTCGAAAAGGACTTAGAGAGAGGGGGTGCATGTCGATCACGAATGGATTGTCAAAAGCATCGTGTAAGTAAAAGGGCGTGAATGACGACCGCATCGCTAGGCTTCGAGCACTAGCATAAGTGAGGCAATGATGTTTTTTTAACCGGGTTTGTCCTCGATGAGGCGTAACCCCGTTGAGGATCATGATTAGGCTCCTCAGATTCGTGTCGAGAACGGAGTCATCGAACAAAGGATGAGCCTTAACTAGAGTTCTCTTGAGCCGAGGAATGAGCCATCAATCACGAGAAAGATCTTCCCGAGAAAACTCGTCACACCTAGAGGGGGTGAGAACTCTTCGGATCCGTGTTGAGGACAGAGTTGTCGAGCAACTGACAAGCCTTAGCTTAGAGTTCTCGCGAGCAGAGGGAACGAGTCATCGGGCATGATCTCCCCGAGAAAACTCATCAAGCCTAGAGGGGATGATAGGCCAGTCTTCAGATCCTTGTCGACGATCAAGTCGTCGAGCAACGGAGCTTTAGCTTGAGTTTTTTCGAGTCGAGGGAACGAGCTGCCGAGCACGAGAGAGATCTCCTTGAGAAATCTCAGTCACGCTTAGAGAGATGAGAGCTCTTATTCCTTAAGAGAGATGATCTACAAGTGATTCATGCGGTGCTTTTATAGGCTCAATCCCATGTACAAATTACCCATCTTACCTTTAGTGGGAGGATAAAGTGAGAGTACTTTAGACTAATTTAATTTATGCTCTTAACTCATGAGAAAAAGAAAGTGTGGTTTATAGTTCATGGTGGACCACGGATGTTTATTGGAATTTTTTAGCTTTTTCTTTACTTTTATATTTCTTGATTTTATGTATATCGGTTAAGTGGATACGCCCTTAGTTTATGTTTATTTCATTCTTAGGACACTTCTCCCCCATTCGGATGTACTAGCCCTAGCTAGAACGTGGCGCTCGCGCTCCTCGTGGTATGGAGGAAGGGCTGGTCATGGAATTCACAGTCGCCTCGCTATTGCTGCTACGGATTGAGTCCGTCAGGTCCGGCTTCCGCTGGCGGCGCCCGACGGAGACCAAGAAGCTGCTGGATTTGTGCGGCCGCTGCCTCGTATTGCCGACTCGGGAGGTGGAAGAAGCGGAGACAGAAGCAAGCGAGGTCCTGGCGACAGCGCTGACCGTGCTCTGCGTGGTGTTCTCCAGTGCGGTCGAGAGATCTAGTGATCTGATGTTCAGTCCGGACTCCGGATTCCCTCGAAACTGGGTCGTTGAATCAATCGATCGCAGATTGATTGAGTTTGTTTGTCCGTTGTAGATCAGAGAGATAAGAAATGTATACATGTATGTTCTTGATTTCTCCGTTAATATGTAACTTTTCATTGTCCGGATGTTTTGCGACTGCCTTCCTTCTTCAATCAATAAGAAGTGCGTTGACCCAAATAAAAATCTTGCTCTCATGTATGAATTTCTTCGGTGCATGCTGAACAGTTCTTCCCGATCGTAGCACAAAACAAAATGTTAGTGTGTTGTCACAATTCAGAGATGAGAAGCAATGCTGCTAGGCCTAGAGATGGGTCGGGAAGGACCGAAGGAGGACCAGGGGAATGAGACGGAGAAGTGAGCACCTCATTCGTCTGGTTCAGGTTTGGTCTAGCCGGAAAGGGGAAAAACGATCTGTGGCATTTTTGGTCTTTCCTATCCGATTTGGAGGCCCATTTAGCCAAAAATGATTTAAAAATTGAAAGCGAGCATTTTATCAAAATGATAAACTAAAATGCATTATTGCATCAGTAAGTAAGACGGGACGTTTTATCCAGGCTAAAATAAAATAATGCATTTTATCAGATTCCTCTTTAGAGATTCAGATATTTAAGATTAACTACAAACAAGTCTATCCTGTTCACTTTAGTCCGGTGCCAATGGATGGTGCGCATGTTAACATAACAGAGCACAATATATGTTTGCTAATAGTGCGGCTCAATATCTTTTTTCTGAAACGAATAAAATGAAGGACTATTCATCCGTATTATTTAACTAAAAAGTGGACACTCAAATTAAATTCGTGAGAGCCTACATCCACTCCCTCACCTAACTAAGCTAGCTAGGCCAGTTCTTAGTGCAAACGGTAGCATAGACTAGCCGAGTAGCACGACAATGTCACATTATACAAAACTGAGGATCTCTTTGATTCACAAGATTTTAAAAATGTAAGAATCAGAAAATACGGGATTACAATGTCATATTCACTTGAATGCTACAAGATTAGATTTGCACCAAATGTTGTTTGATTATGGGCATCTTTGATTCGTAAGATTCTCAAAATGTGAAAATATTAAATACATAGGATTGTAAAGTCATGCCATCTTGAATCCTAAAGGATTAAAATGATGTTTGATTGTTCATAGGAAATACAAAAGGAATTTCAAATGATTTTTAAGGGATTTTTAAGGTTTGTAATCCTTAAGAATTATTTCTATGTTGGTTGTTTGATTTTTACGATTGTAAGCTATAGAAATTAGTTCTAAGGATTCATTTACACTATATTTCATAGAAAAATTTCATTAACTTCACCCTCTTGGAAAGAATCCTTATTTTTCCTATGAGTAATCAAATATCCTCACAATCCCGTAGGATTGAAAATGGCATGACAATTAAATCCTACATTTTTCTTATTCACGCATTTTAGGAATCTTGGGAATCAAAGAGGCCAAGTTGGAGTCAGTAGAAATTTTACTATGAAATATAGTGCAAATGAATTCATTAGAACAATTCCTATGGATTGTAATCCTACAAATCAAATAAATCCACATAGGAACAATTCCTAAGGACTAGAGTCCTCCAAAAATCTTTTAAAATTCCTTTGAATCAAAGATGCCCTACATCACAGGGTAAACAAAGGATTTTTTTTCCAAAGGATTGAGTCAATAGAAAATTTCTCATGAAATGTAGTGCAATGTAATCCTTAGGAAAATTTCTATAGAAACAATTCTACGGATCAAACAACCCACGTACATAAAAAATCATAAGGATTCTAATCCTTCAAAATTTCTTTAGAAATTATTTGAATCATATTAGGCCATGAACTTTTCTCCCGAGAAAGTTGGTGTCGTTAATTTAATTGTTCTTGTGCAATTGATTCTGGGATGATGTCTGAGTTAAAAAAAAAGAATGTAAGAGGATACATTAGGGGATCAAATCGTACGTATATAATCATTTGCTTTCCAGACATGGTCGAATACGTACATTGGTGTGACAGGATCGATTAAGACATCCCATTTGTCATACAGATGATAGCAAGTTTGATCTTAACCGGATAAATTAGAGGTTAATATGTCTTTATCCTCGGTAGGCTATACCATATTTAGATCCAACATCGGTTTGCGTTTTAAGATTCACATATTTTCATTATTTTTACTGTAATACACCCTTATTTCACACATTAATAAATCCAATTCTATAGTATTGATATGTCTTAAATATGAGTAATACGGTCTAGATTCAACTATCACTTAATTATTAATTTATTTTTAGTGTCTAGCATACGTAGAAATGGATTTATACAAATTAGATATATATTAGTTCATCACAAAGAGTATAACATTAAATAGTGTAAAGATATGAAACATGTGAATTTTAAAACACAACTAATGGTCGATGGAGCGGGATTTCGCTGGTCACTGGGGATAGAAAATCATACATTCTAAATTAAATTGCGCCAGTTACCTGTATCTCGAAACGATAACGAGAAAAGAGATAAAGTTACCATTTATGTCCATGGCCCATCGGCATGCACGCGCAGTGCAATTCCTAGGGAGGTCCATAGGCGAATGCCCGTTGGTACTTGCCAGCCCCAGCACGGATTAGAGAAACTGGACACGACTACATGGGCTAGCTAGTGAAGTGACGTGACCCGCGACAAGTACCGACCAGTCCACCCTTTGCTGCCGGTGAGCGCATGGGCTGGCCGGTACACCACCGAACAATTAGGGTCCGTTTGGTTGAAGGGCGAGGTTGGATAGGCTATGGCCATCCAGTTTTTTTGGGATGGGGTGAATCAATTTTTTGTTTGGTTCAGTGGATTGAAGTGGATTGGATAGATCAATTTTTTGTTTGGCTCAAGTTGGATGGATTCAACTGGACGAGGCACTGACATGCGGGCCCCATACGTCAGACCTCTCTCTCCATCCCCCCTCTCTCCATCCTCTCTCTCACCGGCGGCCGCAGGCGAGCTCGGGCGTTGCGCAGCAGCCGGAGCTCGGGCCGGGCGCTGGAGCTCGCGCCGGAGAGCGGCGGGGCGGGGAGCGGCGAGGCCGAGCTCGCGCGGGAGGCGGCCGAGCTCGGGCGGGGAGCGACGGGGCGGGGAGCGGCGGGAGGCGGGCCGAGCTCGGGCCAGTGGAGGCGAGGAGCCGACGGGCCGTCGAGGCGAGGAGGCGAGGAGGGACCGAGGCGAGGAGCGCGGGGCGGGCGACGGTCGTGGAGACGGTCGGTGGAGGCGAGGAGCTGGCGGGCAGCCGAGGTGAGGAGCCGGCGGGCGGCCGAGGCGAGGAGGCGGGGCGGGAGACGGCCGTGAAGGCGGCCGGTGGAGGCGAGGAGCCGGCGGGCGGCCGAGGCGAGGCGACGGTCGGTGGAGGCGGGGCGGGCAACGGCCGTGGAGGCGGGGAGGCGGCGGGGAGAGAGATGAGGCGGGGCGGACGGCCTCATCTGGTATTTTTTCTCTGTTTAACTCGTCCACCATCTATGAAGAATATTCTGTTTTTTGGATATCTCCATCCTTGCAATCCCTTGAACCAAACACTGGATGGATCCTGAAAAACTAGATATCCATGCCCCATCCTGGTTTATCCCTTGAACCAAAACACACCCTTAGCGGCCGAGGCGCGGAGGCATGCACGGACCGCGCGCCGGGACGGGGATCATGGGACGGCCATGGATGGATACGTGTGGCCGTGTGGGCGATGCGCGCGCTTGCTATGTGTGAAAAGAAAAAACGATGAATCCATGGGCGCAACAGGCCCCTTCGCCAGGGGTACGGCACGGCTGTCGCGTCGGGATCATGCGTCCCTGCACGGCGGGAGGCGACGATGCATTGGCGCCGCGACGGTGGGCCGGCCGCTGGAGCCCAGAGGGATCATAGGCCATAGCCCTCGATCGCCTCACGGACGTGTGCGTACCATGCGTCTGCCGTGTGCCTGTCCCCGGGGTGCGCGACCGGCCGTGCGTGCTGAGCTAGGGGGATGCGGCAACGGACAAGAGCAAACAATGGCACCGGGTCACCGTACGCTTAGACCTACGGGACCATCCCCGGCGCTCTTAATATACCGCGCGCCGATCGAGCCACGTAGTTCGGATTATTGCTGTGAGCCACACATGGGCTGTGTACCAACTTGTTGGCGAATAATTCTTGTACGGTGATTAATTGCTGGGGAACGAGACTACAGCAGTACAGCTACGAAGAGTTACATTTGACAGTGTTAATCGTGCAGCTGCTACAATGGTTAATTCTGTATGTGCCTTGCACGTACTCCCATGAGGGTCGTCCATTGTTAATCACCGACGACTCGTGCTGTCACGGTCTCACATACGCAAGATGTAGGGGATTGATTGGTTGCCCGCGCGACTCCAATTTGGTTGGTTTGATTGGGCCAAACTGAGGTGGCTTGATTGCGAGATGCAAGACATGCCACCGTGAAAGAAGATTTTTAAGTGTTAAAACCGTCAATCTGATGTTTACTGGTTAAATCCTACAATATTAATGTACGGTACGTCTTCTCTTTCTCGAAAGTTTTATCGTAAGATGATAATCTACTCCAACAAGTGAATGCCTTTAGTCTAGTCTTCACTAGTTAGACCGGTCTTCAATTCTTGATAGTGTCATACGTGTTTTGACTTTCAATTTTCTCGTTGCTATATGGTTGGAAATTTTCATAAGCCCATTCATTCGATCTTGATGTCTTTGGCAACGTTTAAAATAAAACTAAAAGCTGTGTGTATTGAACCGAGGGGAGATCATCTCCTTCTTTTTATAAAAAATAAAAGGATATTCTCCAAAAAAAATGTAGGTAGTAGAAAACTCACCCATCAGATCACATCCAAATAGTAGACGCGGTGTGTGTTGGCTACACACCCTAGATACACATATATGAACTCGTCTTATAACACCCACGTCTATAAATTGTGGAGCAAAGATATATTTGCAAACTCAATTGTAAGGCTCCTGTCTTTAGTATCAGATTGCCTGTTTAACTTGAGTAACACTTGCATATAAGCATCGTTTGTCTAAGATATAGCACTTTTAAATCACACGAAGTGAGAATGAAAATGTAAGTAGAATGCTATCAATATGTGTCTACTTTATAACGGCTAGACTATTAGCTTCTTTAGGTCGCTAGATGTTAAGATGGATTAATATGATAACATACTTTTCTACTTCACATTTACATATATGTGTAGAGGTAGACAACTAGAATGTAAACACTGCTCGACGGAGCAACAATACTAGTAATGTTTGTTCCCTTTTGGCCTTTCCAACTTTGAGAAGTATGTTCAAATATTTATGTAGTTGCTTTAAAAAAAATTTGACCTTTACGCTCTCGTTAGAGACGCTTGAATGACTACAAAGCCAGTCTCATTTCTATTAAGAGCACCTATGTCGCTCAAAGTGTCCAACGTCCGTTACATAAATGTAGACCTAGGACTTGAGTATTACTTCCTTTATTCATAAGTAGCTATCATTTTAGATATAATATAATCTTCAATATGCATATTTGGTTGTTATTCTTTATATATTTTTTTAGCAAAAATTTATATTTTAAAAATATTTTTTTATGACTAATCTAATGATACTACTTTTATATCACTAATTTAAATATTTTTAATAGTTAAAATTAAAATATTTTGATTAAAAATGTCATTTATTTTTGAATGGGAGAAGCAGAATTCAGCGCCATCCGGAGACCCATCCGGCACGGCACGGCACGTCACATGAGGACATCACGGCATCAGGCCGGGCAAGCATGGCACAAATGCCTAAGCCGTGCCGGCCAGTAATATGGATGGATGGGCGTCATAGCAACCAAATAGCATCAGGGACGTCCTAACAACTTGCACAGTAGAGCCCACCAATCACTGCCGCTGTTCTCCTCCTCCCTCCTTAATGGCTGTGACTCCCATATTCTTCCTCTCCCAGTCTCCGTTGCTGCTCGCCACCTCCTCCACCATGCTTGCATCTAAAGGTGCGACCCGTGCCGGGTTTTTTCCGGGCTTGCCCGAGGCCTGGCCAGCATGGCCCGGGGCATGGCCCGGCACGGCACGGCAGCTCGGCGGGCCGGGCTGGCACGGCACGAACGCTCGGGCCGGGCCGTGCCGTGGAGCTGAACCCGATGGGTAGCACGGCTCGGTATGGAGGTTCGGGTCGGGCTCGTGCCGGCACGGCCCGACCGGCACGACGAAGCACGGCGGCACGTCGGCACGGCCGGCACGGCGAAGTACGGCGGGCCCGACGGTCTGGGGGAGGGGAGGGAGCGGGAGGCCGGCGCGTGTAGGCGGGGGCGCGGGGCCGGGGGGGCCGGGGGGTGGCGGCGGGCGGCGGCAGGGGCAGCAGGCGACTGGGGGGCTGCCGCGGCTGGCGGGAAGGGGGGCCCTGGCGGGCGGCGGCGGGGGAGGAAAGGGGCCCGGCGGGGGAGGAAGGGGACCCGGCGGGGGAGGAAGAAGGAGGCGCGGGGAGGTGGGGGCGGGGGAGGAGGGGGGCCCGGCGGGGGAGGTGGCGGCTGGCGGGGGCGGGGGGGGCCCGGCGGCGGAGGAAGAAGGAGGCGCGGGGAGGGTGAGGGGCGGGGGAGGAGGGGGGCCCGGCGGGGGAGGCGGCGGCTGGCGGGGGCGGGAGGCCCGGCGGGGGAGGAAGAAGGAGGCGCGGGGGGTGGGGGCGGGGGAGGAAGGCGCCTGGTGAGAGAGAGGGAGTGAGAGACTGAGAGAGAGGGAGTGGGGGCCTGGGGGTGTCCGGGGGGGGTCAGGGTGGGGGCCGGGGGCGCATCCGCGCGTGTGGGGGGGACTGGGTGAGGCAGGGGCGCTGGGCCACGTGGCGCAACGAGAGGAGGGGGGCCGGGGATGGCGGGTCCAGAGGAGAGAGATGCTGAGAAATTTTTAAAAAATTGAAAATTTTACTACATGCCGTGTCTATATATATGCCGGCTTTCTTAATACAAAAATCACAGTCACACACTCACACAAGCATCTCCCTCTCAAGTCTCAAATTTCACACATGTTCTCTCGTGGCAAGGAGAAGGCCGCCGAGGTGACGGGTCGACGCCGTCCTCCCATTCATCCTACGGTGTCATAACGAGACCGATCTTCGCATGGCGGGTTGACGTCGCCGCACCCTATTGAGGCCAACACGGAAGACGACGAAATCGATCCTCGTCTACTCTCCCCCGACATGGATGACTACGGTATGGAAGACTGTCATATGGGTAGTACTACTGGTTTTGAGGATGCTTCAAATTTTTCAAGGGAACCGGGGTCAACGGACACCGACGTTGGATCATCGGTGCAAGTAACCAAGGGTGGAAGTAGCCGACGGGCATGGTGCTGGGAGCATATGGAGCACATCATAGAAATGGAAAACGGCCGTCAGGTATCATATGCCACTTGTAAATATTGCAAAGCTAGATCAAAGACATCTTCAAAAAATAGAACATGTAGTTTGAAGCGGCATGCTCAGGCATGCTTGCAAAAGATAGCCGCGGGACGGAGAGAAGGGGAAGCTGTCCAGACCCAGCTTAACTTCGGCCCCGACGGTTTGCTAAGTACATGGATGTACAACCCTCAGGTAGCAAGAGAGGAGATAGCTAAATACATAGTTAGCGAGAATCTTCCGATTAGTACAGGGGAAAGTGCTAGGTTTGAGAGGTTAATCCAACAGGCTTTCTGCCCACAGTACACTCACGTCACTAGAAAAACCACTACTAGAGACATAGTAGCACTTTACAATTGTAAATTGGCTGAACTTAAAGAGCAGTACACGAAAGTGAGTTTTTCTTTCGCTTTAACGTCGGACATTTGGACTTCCTCCCATCAAAGGTCTGCATATCTTAGTGTTGTTGCACATTATTTGGATGAAGAATTTAATTTGAACAAACGAGTCATAGGCTTCAAGTTAATAGATGAGGCACACACTGGAGAGGCCATCGCGGAACATATTCTTGAGGTTGTTAGAGATTTAAAATAGAAAATAGAGTTTTCGCTATCACTCTTGACAATGCCTCGGCTAATTCATCCGCTATGGAGATTATCTCACCTTGTTTGCAAGCGTACACTGGAGGTTACATCATCCACCAGAGATGCATATGCCACATCATTAATCTCATCGTGCAACCAGATTTGAAGGTAATGAAGGCTAATTTAGATAATATACGTACTGCTATTATGTTCATTACATCTTCACCGACAAGGTATAAAGCGTACCGCGACTATTATAAGGCCAATAATAAGGTTGTAAGAAAATTCAATGTGGACATGAAGGTAAGGTGGAACTCCACATACACCATGCTGAAGCGGTGTGAGGGGTACGAGCATATTATATCTCTCTATGTGAACTGTAATGCAGGTACGCAAATAATTACTGATGGAGATTGGGAGGTTGCTAGTCGTTTTCGTGATTTTAAAAAAATATTTTACAATGCAACCACAGTTTTATCTGGTATTTATTATCCTACTTCTTGCTTAGTCATCGAGTGGCTTTGGGACAATGGCTGAGGCTATGAAAGAAAACAGGGATGATAGACTCCTAAACCAATTATTGAACCAATGGAGGCAAAGTTCTTAAAATATTTTGAAGCTATTCAACATCTTTATTGTTATGGTATTATTTTTGATCCTCGTAGAAAGTTAGAAGGACTGAAGGGGGCCTTCGAGGCAATTGGTGAAGCTTTGGGTTTAGATTACTCTGATGCTTACACTCATGTTCATGATGAGCTTTTTGATGTTTTCGATTTGTATTATAAGAAATTTGGCAGTACAGGTCAACCAAGAACAAGTGCATCAGTAACCCCACAAGGAACAATCACTTCGAGCGCTGCTAATATGTGGAAGAAGCTAAAAGGCAACAATTCCGTTGGATCATCTAGCAGAACGCAATAGAATCCAAGAGTAGAGATCAACCACTACCTCGACACACCTTATGCGGAAACTGAGTTTGACCTCTCAGATGGCCAAGATGTCAACCTACTCATGTGGTGGAAGAACCATCATAGGATGTATCCCGTGCTATCACATTTTGCACGAGACATACTCATGGTTCCAGTGTCATCTGTCTCATCGGAAGCCACTTTCAATACGGTAGGAAGGATAATCGAGCCAAGAAGGTCATCCCTCGCACCCGCTATGGTTGAGGCACTTACATGTCTCAACGACTGGGACAAAGCAAAGACCCGGCAACAACATCAACTCGAGGATCCGGAGATCACGAAGGCCATGGCCGACCTTGAGAATCTTGATATTGAGTAGTATCCATGTATGCATATAAAATTATTGTACTCTTTTCCTTACAGGAGGTACTCCACACTAGAGTGTAAGGTTTTTAATGAGGCAATAATTGCATATCAATAAAATTTCGTTATTCCTCCAATTATTTTAAGGTTTTTAATTCTTTATCTCTTTACTTCTCTTTTATTTCTCATCTATTCTTTATTCCCTCTTTTCTTTTTATTTTCCCTCCCTTTCTTCTTTTTATTTTTTTCCTCTATTCTCCTCTCTTCTTTATATTTTCTTCTCTATCTTTTTTTCTGCCACCCTACCCCCCCCACCCACGGCCACGTGGCCATTATCTGGCAACCGCGCCCCCCCACAGCCCTACCTCCATCCCCACTCCCTCCCCCCCGGGCGCCGAACCCACCCCCATCCCCCATTCCCCCCAGACCCCATTCCCCACTCCCCCAAATCCCCAATCCTCCACCCCGCCGGCCGGCCACTCCAACTCCCCCGCCCCCAACAGCCAGCCCGCCCTCTTCTTCTCTTCCCCAAGCAACTCCCCCGCCGCCCTCCTCCCTCCTGCCTCCTCTCTCCTCAGTCCTCCATCGGGTGCGCCGTGCCGCCGTGAGCCACCAGAGTACCGGACCGCCTCCGCCGCGCGCCCTCCTCCCGCCACCGCCCTCGCACGCGCCTTCGCCCTCCGCTCGGTCCGCCTCTGCCGCACGCCCTCCTCCCGCCGCGCCCCCCTCGCACGCGCCTCCGCTCGGACCGCCGGCACCGCCGCTGCGCCTCCTCGGACGCGTTCTTCGCCAGCAACCGTGGCGTGCCCGTGTCGGCACGACTCGGAGGCGGCACGGCGGGCCACCGTGCCGTGTTTGGACCGCCGGCGTGGCTGGTCGTGCCGGCACGGCACGGCACGGTGGGGGCGGCGGGCCGTGCCGGCCCGGTCAAGCGACGGCCCGAGGCACGCCGGGCTCGTGCCGTGCCGGCACGGCCCGGCCCGAGTCGCGGCTTTACTTGCATCCTAGTCGTCGTCCTCGGTCCTCTCCTCCTCATTTTCGGCCTCTTTCCCGGTAATGTCACAGCCTAACGCCTCCACCTATGTCAACCTCCTCCGCCTTAGCCATTCCGCACATGCAGCGGACCGTTCTTGGGTTGGCACGGGCCCGGCGCGCTACGTGGCATGCTCGAGCCCTGCCAACGACCCGGTCTGCCCCACATGAATGGACAACTCTCAGCATGTCCTGTGGAGAGTACGTTATGCTTTCAAAAGAAGTCCATATGTGTGAAACTTGAAATGTGCACTGGGAACACCTGAGAGGAACGAGGTCACGTGTCCTGTGTGCCGCAGGCCCTGAATATGGGGGTATATCTGAACCTATCAGAAAGCACGTGAGATGTCCAAATCCAACCGAACTAGATCGATCAGCTCTAGGTCTGAGCAACGACGAGGGAACAGTGTTCTACAGGCTTCTTCCAGTTCCATGTTTAGCGAGGACTACTATGGTTCTAGGGTCCCATCGATTTGATGATCAATGGTAGTCTAGACACGTACCGAGTGCCGGTGCTGCGTGCATCATGGCCTCACGGCCGGGGAGCTTCTGCTGCTGCCTGCAGAAAGTAGCAACCAGCAACACGAGCTGCCAAATATGGGCAGGAGTTATTTCGCCAAGCAAAGCTTTATGTTCTGAAGTTAAAGAAAGATGGTAAAGCCCATTAAAAAGAGTGCCACGCAGAAGCACCTCCTGTGTCACTCGATCCTTAACCAAACATGGTGCACTATCCCATGTACGAGCCTGGTAATCTGATAGTCCGATGCATCATGCCGCGTGTGCGTCGGATGGTGCACATATGGCTTCAGTAAGCCCCTGGCTTCTCTGTTTTAGTACAACGAGGATATATACGTGCTGCACGTTCCGTCAGAATGCACGAATGCGTATGGATGACTACAGAGCGTACGTTGCAGGGGACAAATTATTTGACGTCGGGCCAGGGCCGGCCCTGGGGGGGGGCAGGGGGGCGGCTGCCCCGGGCCCCCAAAATCCAGGGGCCCCCCAGGCAGGTCCGCAGGTATGTAGGTATGTAGGTATGTTTGCAGTTTGCTAATTGCTATGGGCCTGGCAAGATAAAAATTTGTCTGACTGCGTGAGCTGGCATCAAGATCCAATGGAACCGGACGCCGCAACATGCATGCATGCTTTACTAATTACCTTTGCTAATTGCTATGGGCCTATGGCCAATGAAACCGGAGGCCGCAACCGCATTACCGCAACTCCGCAAGCAGACGTGTAGTCGCGCAACGCCAACGCCGCAACCGCAAGCCGCAGGCACGCCGCACGCCCGCACGCAGGCCGATCGGCGTTGGCGATCGCCCGATCCCAGCGATCGATTCGTTTCTTCACGTCAAAAAAAAGAGCGTCGGCGCGTCGCGCAACAGCAAGCGCAAGCAGCAGGCCAACAGCAGGCACGCAGGCGGCAGGCCGATCGGCGATCGCCCGATCCCAGCGAGGCAGCGATCAATCGTTTCTTCAATCTTCACGTCAAAAAAAAAGCGATCGCCGATCGATTCGACGATCCCTTCCTAGTTCCTATTCCATCACGCAGCGAATCAACGATTCCCATCCCAAGGCCACCGACGCCGTACTGCCACCTATTGGTAATTTCCTTCCTAATCCAGTTCGCCACCGATTTCAATTCCCCAGGCACCCTAAAGTCATTAAATGATAGTGAACTTGAAGAGTGTTGCACAAAATTTGCAAAAACTTTCTCTCTTGATGGTTCATCTGATGTTGAGGTATATGATCTTATTTCTGAATTGAAGATTATGAGATTTACTTTGCCAAATTGCGTAATGTCTGCTATGGAGATTTTCGAGCATGTCAGAGAAGTTGATTGTTATCCTAATATCTCCATTGCTTATCGCATCTTATTTACTGTGCCTGTGACTGTCGCATCGGCCAAAAGAAACTTTTCAAAGTTGAAATTATTGAAGAACTATCTGAGGTCAACAATGACTCAAGAGAGGTTAAATGGTTTGACAACATTATGCATCGAGAAGAAATTATTGGATGAGATTAACATCGACCCCATCATAAGTGACTTTGCATCGAGGAATGTTAGAAGAAAATTTTAAGGTAATATGTATAAATTATTTGATATGCATACTGATTTACATGCATTTAAGTGTTATTGATAATATTTTATATATACGTATATTCTTTGTTATAGTTATTATGTCTATATTAAGGGCTCGAGTTTTAGTTTCGTCCTAGGCCTCCAAAATCTCAAGACCGGCCCTGCGTCGGGCGTGTGTGAACGGGGTACAGCTGCGGCGTATCGGTCGGTTGCTTAATTTACCTGTTTAATTCTCGTGACCAGAACCAGCTTTTGTGATCTTGGGACGATTCGATCAAGATATATGAACAGTTGAAACGACACGTGTGGATGTTTAATTGACGAGCAGCAGACAAGTCGTTAGCACGATCGTAGGTTGGATATCCCGATCCAACTTGCACAGCAACGAAAAGTGGTGGGCCCATTTACCCGTTGCACGACATCATGCGCTCACGTACGTCTTTTTTTTCTTTTTGAGAGAGAAATGCGATCACGTACGTAACCGGGTTAGCTTGTGAGATCTTTTCTCAAGGTATAGCGTAAACCGGACAGTTATTAGGGCATTAGCATTTTTTACCTACAAATCAACAATGTGTTACTTTTACCGTTCAAAAACATAAGGTATTTTAGTTCTTCAAATTTAATTTAAATTTTGATAATTAAAAATAAGATTTATACTTACGAACGGAGGTAATGCGATCAAAAGATGTTTTATATATCAAACTTAACCAGGCATCCGCATAGGGCTTTCCGTTCCATTTAGGAACTTAAAGCAATCTCAATTTACTAGTGAGCTATCCTTGACTCGATGCCTGGTGGGCTCCCTCACACATCTACTCATCTTCGCATAATCATAGCTCGTTAGTGATGACATTTTCATAGCATACTTATGTTAGTTAAGTAAGTTTGGCAGTCTTAGTGCATCGCGCGCGTACATGGAGACATGGAGCTTTACTTTATTATATTCAACACTAGAAATTTGTTAAGAAGGAAAGATTCTGACATGGAAAATGACAACTAATTACAACTATGATGTTTCCTATTCAACTGATCGTTCAGTGTCACTTTCTGGACATTCATGGGGGGACGACGTGAAGGTGGTCTGATATCAGACGTGAAGTATGGCGAAAGGAGATATGTCAAGGGGGTGATTATTGCGAGTTGTTGGCGATTGTCCGGAAAAATCACAACAAGGGTATCTTTGAACCTACTTACTATGGATTTTGGAGGCCTTAAAGCCTTGTCTCCGCTTACTCTGTCCGACTCTCCTGTCATGCAGTTGTTTTTTACGAACCTCGTCAAAAAGACGACAGGTGCTTCTTTAATTCATTAAATAAAACATAATTGATCATGCTTACGAGAAAAATCAGGTTAAAAAGCTTACAATGTTTGATTAATTAGAGATGAACTAGACAAAGACGTCAATAACGAGCTAACTACCTAGCTAAGCTAAGTCTGGGACACTGCTCGACGAAGCAGACAAGCTGGCAAACCAATGAAGCACGACACACACCTACAAGGAACACTCCACAATAACGCTATCAACCGCGTCATCGTTATCATCTATCGCACCCATAAGTCAACAACTCTGACTTCACCGCAGTAGTACCATTGGAGAGCACATCCCTCTACGTCGCACTAAACTCAAGCCCGCCATGGCTACGTCCTGACTCTTCTTCGTAGTAATATTTGGTAATTCTTCTCCACTTTTCTGATTCTTGTTGGCCCACGACTGACTTATTCCTACTTCCTAGCAGCTAGGAGTCGCTCGGTGCCCGCAACGGCGAAATATTTAAAACGCGCACCGCACAAACAACATTTGAGAATCTGTGCGTACAGCCGAACACCGATCGGCCTGCGTTCGCATGCGCTATTTTCTCGGAACGACATGCACCTGATGTACGCATGAGCTCAATGCGCCCGAATCAACCGAAAGGTATACGTACCTCTCCAACGTCGCCCTCTCCGTCGAAGAATTCTTTTGCCGCACGTACCGTGGGCACTGGTCTACGAGGGACGGGCCCGCCGAAAAAGGCAGCGTCTCAATGTGACGGGACATGTGAGTACAAGAGGGAAACGAAAAGGGAGAGACGGTCAGCAGTGGCAGGTCACACGATTAGGGTGTGTAAACAGGTGTCTTCGTTTTGTACCTTTGCGTTGAACCCTTGTTTGTCCTGAAAGAAAGGGATATACATGCATGCCTTTAAAGCTTTGTTTCTCGATTAATGCTCCGCGTGACATGATCAGCTGAACAATTGGGTGGAATCGTGGGCCGTGCTGTCGATGCTCATTGTGGTGGTGTATGAACAATACTGTGCTTTGACCAATCATTGGGGACACCTTACCTGTGGAAAGTTTTAGCAAGTAGGGCTCGTTATCGCTCAATCGTGGAGGGAAAGTGCAAAATAGCGCAAATGAATGAATTATAGCCACTTCCATCGATTGCATATCTAGCATACTCACTTTAAATTCGGCTTTTTGGCCAGCCCGTACTTTTCACCTTTAATTTTCTCGGTTGTTATCTTCTTCGAATTTTCTAGCAGTATGCTGATTTTCGTTTGTAACTTTCTTTTTCGATTTTACTCAAATTTACTTTATAGACATAACTAGCACGGTGTTCCACACAATTACACGAAAAATATATTTTATTATTTTATACTCATATATATATATATATATATATATTATTAAGTGTGTTATTTATAAGAAGAACACACCGGTAACAACAACTCGTGAAGGGTGGGTAACGTGGGTTCGGTGGGTGGCACTCTCCAGTGCTGTATTGCGCTTTTTGGTGTAAGGCTTGGCTCGTCGCTGAAATCGAAATTGTCCTCGACGCGTTGGCCAGCTGTTTGGCGGGACTGGCATGGGTTTGGTGCGACTGTTGCGGTGATTGGTGCTTTAGGTAGCCCTCTGCGATAAAATCGGAGTCACCGGAGCGGGAGTGATAGGTGATGACGATGACGTCAGTGGATAGACTCAATAGGCGGATCTTCTCAAAAACATATGTCAAGTTGATGTTGGTGTCCAGGTCGGCAGGTGGTGCCCTGTCTTTGGATGGGTTGTAATTTTGGTTTTCGCCTAGTTTCCTTCTAATTAACTCGGCAACTCTTTCAATTTAATTAATGGATTGAGACAATTTGTCTTCGGCTTAAAAAAAATAAGAACACCAAATTAACAATCGGATATTTTATTCGTACGTGATCTTAGATCACCACACATAATTGAAGTTTGGATCTCAAGCCTGTCGATGAGTCATTTGTACGTGATATTAGATTAGTACGCGACACTAAAGTTCGGATCGCGAGCTAGTCGCTTAGTGTTTTGTACTAAACTAATAGGTTGGTTGTGCGTGAAATCAAATAAGTATGCATAACATAAGTTCAGATGGTGAGTTCGGTGATCGTTTGTACGTGATATTATAAGGATCCATAGTATCGATGGCCATTTGTTGTCGTTTTATGCACATTACGAAGATCTATTGGCTATGATATATTTATATATAATTATATTGATTTATCAGTTGTGATATGTTTAGATATAGTTATGATGATCATTTGTTGTGATCTGTTTAGATACGTTTATGAAGATCTATCGACAGTGATCTATTGAAGTACGATTACGAAGATCTATTGGTTGTGATCTATTTAGGTATGGTTATGAAGAGCTATTGATGATGATCGATTTAGGTATGGTTTATGAAGATCTATCTGTTATACTCCATTAGTTATAAGAGGGTCCATTAAATTAATGGTTAGATGTTTTGTTTTTCTGCGGGATTTTTATGTCTATCTTTTTTTCATTAACCATATAGACGTAATACTCTAGCTTGACCCAAAATCATTAATAGGACCAAAGCTAACAAAAATGTAGTATGTTGAGTTAGCACCGTCAAAATTATATTATATTTTGTTTTACATACTAACGCGGTGAAAATAGTCGGATCAGTTAGGTAGTAGCAAGCAATTTAAAGTATTGACTATGACACCCTCTCATAAAAAAGAAAGTTGACTATGACAGGGTAGCTTTGCTAAACTGTGAGAGCTATCATAACTCAGCGACAACTCTCAAAACATGGTGGTCCTTAGCTGTCCGCTCGGTAAATCACAAAAGAGCGATCTAAATTCATGTGCTGTTGCCTGTTGTTAGGTTGTACTTACCGGCGAGCAGAGCGGTGGCGCTACTAAGTTCAATTCCATGTAGAATTTCGTCGGGATGTTTCTCCCTTTCCCTTCTACCTGCCCATTTCACGTACAACTTGCTGATTTCTGCGCGTTTCTTTTTTATATAATATCCTGTTATTTATATAATAATCTAAAAAAATTACATAAATGTGCAGTAAATTACCCTCGCAAAAAAGAAGTATCTGGCATTGAACATTAAATACATACAACTCGTTACCATCAAGCACATGATTAAATGGATGTGCTGGATTTGGTTATATTCCTCGACCTCCAAATTCGTACCTTGTAACCTTGTCTTGATTGCCTCGGACAGCAATTGGTAATAGATTGTTAATGATCTCTACTGATGTGGAGGACTTACGCTCTGGTAGCTGTATTACTTGTCAAAAATAAATAAGAGGTGATTTGTTTACACCTAACTCAGTCATGGTGTAGTTTCTCATGTAGGCGTTGTCGTTGTCATCTAGGTGAATCGGTCCTATAGAACTCATCATAGTTCAATAAAGATATGTGAATAACTCAATGGAGAAAGCAAAAGCTAGAGATTTTGATCTATAAAAAAGACAAATGACACTAGATAAATTTAAAATTATTACAGAAAATCAATGGGACCCTATCCACTCTATGCCTACAGAATGATGAAGAAGAGGGAAAGACCGATGTAGAGTTGATGCAGTTTATGCTTTGCTAGGGTTCCTAGCGGGTGCAGTAGCTCTTGTCTTAAGCGGTAGTGAAAGGATCTGACACCCACATGGCAATTAAGTGGGCCGATCCACTACATCGGCCTACCTAATTTAATTTTGGCCTACCTATATTTAGTTTGATTTTAATTTTATAAATTCTAGAAAATAGGAGAATATCGTTTATGAATCATGTTTTATAATATATATATTTATTAGTGTTATAATAGAATTTATAAATTATTTTGTATAAAATATATTTTTTGAAATATTTTTCATCGTCCATGCAAAATGTTCATAGATATCAAAATATTCGCGCAACTCGTGAAAATTGTTATGTGTAGAAAAGTAGTTTTTGAAATATGTTCCACCATCCATGAATAATGTTCATAGATACTAATAAATTATTCACGCAACTCGTGAAATTTGTTCTGTGTAGGAAACATTTTTTACAATATGTGTCACTGTCCATGAAAAATGTTCATGTATTTTAGAAAAAATTTCACCTAACTCGTTAAAAATGTTATGTATTCCACAAACAAACATGATATACTTACTTTTATTAACTTTTATTTCCATGATAAAACAAATAGTTACTACCACGACAAATCATATGCACCAGTGAAAAAACAATTATTAGCTGAACATTTCTATAAATAATGGCACCAAAGAGATCTATGATAGCAAAACACATGAAACTTAAAATATCTAAAAATAAAAATGAAACAAAAATTAAAAGGGAAAGGAAAATAAAAGAAAAAAATGATAAAAGGAAAGGAAAAACATAAAAGAGGATGAAAGAGCATCTAGACCCCTAAGTGGTTTGATGGTTAATGGCAACTCAATCTGGGATCTAATGTTTACAATGAGTGTAAGCAGGTTAAATAGGTTCCAGGAAGAAAGGTCATCAAGGGAATGATCACCACCCAAAAAGTACAAAGGTGGTTTCCAGGACAAGGGAATGGCCGTGCTAGACAGCTATGTCACAGTTCTGAAGAAGCCGGTGCTGTGCAAGGAGTTGCAAGCAAGGTGATGGTGGCTTGATGCGTCAAGGGCCGTGAATACAGTTGGTGGCAGGTAAAGCCTAGATTTGTTAGTTTCTTTGAGTCCATAGGAAACACCCGTACTATCAAGAGGGATGAAGTAGTAATAATCTGTGGAGGATCTTTTGCTCAGTGCTCAGGGTGTTGGACAGTGGCACTGATGCTTTGAGGTCAGTGGCTCTGTGTCAACAGTTTTGCACAAGTGTGAAACTGGTTTTTGTTAGCACTCTGCAGTGCTAGTAATAGAAAACCCTAGGAGTTAGAGTCACCGGTGTGACACAGCTGTGTCACAGGTGGTCTAGCGCTCTATGACTCAGGTACATCTCTGTACCAGGGGGAGCTTGTAAATGCTAAGGGACCTGCACTGCGATGGTTTGTCTGCTGAGTCAGAAGACTGTCGGAGCTTCTCTCCTTATTAGGGATCAGAGTAGTTGTATGCTGAGGGCATGTCATGTGCCAAGACCAGGCTGAGTAGTGCTGCTACGTCAGTTAAGAGTTCACATGTGTCAGCCTCCGGTGACACAGGTGTCGATCTGCCCGAGCCGGTTATAGGTTGGGCGTAGTGTGTAGCTGTGTCACCGGTGCTTGTCACGGTGGCTCACTTAATCCTACGTGGCAACAGTGTAACGGTCGGGTTCCTGCGAACCCTATATATAGGGGATCAGGGGAGGTCTTCGACCTCAACCATTCAAGCTAACTCAAACCAGTAAAGCATATTCGACCGTTGCAAGCCTCTTTCACTCGGAACAAAAGCAAACCTTCCTAAGAGAGTTAGAGTCCTTGAGCAAAAGAGCATTTGGTTCCTCCAAGATTCGTTGTTGCTGAATCTATTACTCTTGGAGTGTCTACTCCTAGACGGGTGTAGGAGTTGCTGGTATCACCCAAACTTGTGTGGGCTGAACCAATAGTTTGTGAAGGTGATCTGAAGTCCACCTGCTGCAAGGCAAAAAGACTTCCACAAGCAAAGCAAGAGGCTTGATCGTCAGGTACTCGGAGAACAAGCACGATTCAGTGCTGGCGATCTCTTCGGAGTAGCCTCTCCAACGGAGACGTACCTCTCTGAGAAGAGTAGGGAACTTCGGTGAAAAACACCTTATCTCTGAGTACTTACGGCATTACTTATAGTACTTGCTATTCTTGCATGCTTGTGTGATCTTAGACTTATTCTGTTCATCTGGTGTAGATCACCTTTTTACCTGTGCTATCTTAGCTGTGTCTCAGTTGCTATTGATCATATCTCTTACATGTGTTAGCTACCTGTTACACAGCCAGTTAGGTTGCACATTATTTCTAAGTCTTTAGCTCACCTGTGTTAGCCACCTGTGTGACAGCTACTTGTTAAATCATACATAATATCTTGCCTGTGCTGTTCACCCGTTACACAGTTAGCTCACCCTGTAACTAGCTAAGACTTAATCTGTTCAACAAAGTTAAAAGAAGTAGTTTTAATTAGCCTCCTATTCACCCCCTCTAGTCGGCACCTTCGGTCCTTTTCAGAGGAAGAGAAAATAAAAAAAGTAAAAGAAAAGACAGACAAATAGAACGAGAAGGAGAAAAATGAAAATAAAAATAGATAGACAAACAAAAACAGAAAAATGAAAAAAGAAACACTTAGTGAGTCGGGGCCAGGTGGAAGAAGAAGGGTGCACAACGTTTCCTTAGCTCCCGTAATGAGCGGGAACTAGGAAATCCAGTTCCTGGCAACATCAACTTGAGAACAATTTAGATGGTCGGCCCGGCAAGATTTTTCCCGGCCCGTTGGCCTAGATTGAAGCCTGATAAAACCCTATCGCACATCATAAAAGACATAAACAATTGATTAGCAATATACTAATTTTATTCCATAAAATAGTTTAAACTAATTTTTCATTAAAAATACTCCCTTCTGTTCACTAAAAAATATTGTTCTGGACAATGACATGGTCTTCTAAACACAATTTTGACCACTTATTTTTATAAAAATATATTTACAAAATCTAACAAAATTATATACTACATGAAAATATTTTTCGAGACAAATCATGTATATGATTTTCAAGTGTCTAATATAAAAAATTTAAAAATAATTTTAATTATTTTTTTTATAAATTTTACTGTACTCATAACAAAACGACAGCTTCTATAGAATCAAAGGGAGTAATTGAAAACTCTTCTAATAGGACAACATATTTTCTGGTCCTTGGATTGGCCGGGGCACGTGCCTGGATTCTTTTCCTCAAGAGGTAGTTCCTTTTCCACTTTTTTATTTTTTGTTGGGAAGGCGTTTTTTTTATATAGAAACAGGCATTATTTTTTCTAGGTTGTACGTAAAGAAAGCAATTTCGCCAAGAGGTATTTGGGCCTTCTCGGGCTCGTAAACTTTCCGGCCCAGCAGTTGGACAGTCACAAAAATTTCTAGGCCCAATTGTTCGTTTCGTGGGCAGATCTCAGCCTGGCAAGCACCAATTTTGCGAGCCCGCGGCACGAGATGACAGATCTTGCCAATCGCCAACCTGTCGCGCGGCAGCCGTCTTTCCCCTGCCGCTTGCTTCATTTTACCATGGAATCGCGGAGCACCGCATGCACCCGCAAGGCGGCAACGCCACTAACAACTTATGCGGTGTGCATAAACAGGGCCAATCGTGTGTATGTAACCGGTTTTTTCCTTTCCATGGTATCTATGCGTGTATAACTAATCTTTGGAGGCATGATAATGTCCTCCTTCAGTTGTAGGAGGCAGCAGTTCGTCGGAATGCAACTCTTTGCCTCCAGCAACCCTCCGGAAGCAATCTAACAGCTGAAGGAGCAGATAAGGGAGTAACGAGTAAAAATCTGACCCAAATGATCCGAGTCATCCGAGATATGGGTTGACAGGAATAGATAGAACCTTACATCCTAATTGCTCTTGCACTAATTACTATATAATTAACAAGATTTCAATTTCAAATCCAACCATTTAATGAAAACTTCTAATCCAATGCTTAATGACACATTGAATCCACTAATAGCTTCTCTCGCTTCTCACCTGTAGCGACGCGCTGAGAGCCTCTTCCTTGCCACAATCGTGCGCTGTAGCAAAATTTGATTGCTTTAGCAATCTTATAGTTCTAAATTTTGGGTGAGATATAGTTTCAACTCTTTGATAGAGATACATCAATACTTAGTTTAACGATATATTGGATGGAAAACGGGAGCGGATAATCCGTATTATCCGGTATTCGTATCCGGGAAAACGTAGATGTGGTAAGCAAAATCAGTATCCAAATCAAAAATGGATATGAATACAGATATGGTACTACATATAGAGTCTAATACATATATGGATACAAATAATATCCGTATTTTGAGTGGAATTCTTTTAGAACATGTAAATTTGCCATCCGATTTTCGATTTGGGCAAACTAGATATCCATTTTAATTATCTCAACAAGACGGAGATCAAGGTGACATCTAATTTTCCATTTAATGAAACTCATTTTGACATACTTTTCAAGAAAATTATACGATATTTGTATCCGACCGAACTAAGTGCATATTTGATTCTTATTCGTATTCGAGTAGCATCCGATTCGTATTCATATTCAATAACATCCATATAGGCTTTGAAAATATAGAAAAAGAAGTGGGAAGATCACTATTTAATCCGTTTCCACCCTTAATGATTGCTAGTACCCGCAAGGTTTCTAGTTTTACAACAGCCATCTTGTGGTGTTGACCTCTGCTCTTTAAATGCGCCTTCTCCAAGCAAATGCTGGACTAGAGCGGACTTCACTCAGTCACTCCCTCGCTCTCCTATTTCCTTTTCCAAAAACAAACTATTGCCTAGGTCTTGAACTCTATAAACTTTGACTCTTAATTGAAACTGGAGAGCTTCTGCCAGTTACTTTAAGAAGAGAAGATGTTGAACTCTTTTGTCCATCGTAATTTAGTTGCATGGCCATCTATAGTTAGGAAGAGGGTGACTCGGAGCCTAAGGAAGGTGTTCCGCTGGGGGGTCCTCAGTCTGAATCCTCCTCCGAAAGAAAGAGAGGGAGGACTTCATTCAGTGACTCCCGCCTGCTGGCCGGGTGAATAGAAGTTATCTTCCGGATTCTAATAACTCGAGAAGTTTTGATTTGGTTATGATCCAAAGAGAAAAAAGGTAGAAAAATATTTTCTTCATCATGTTTTATGGGCACACAACACTATCTTTTTCTAGAAAATTTCGTAGTTTAGTCGAGCATGGCTGACAGAGCTCAGACTTCTCCATAAAAGAAAAAAATCAAGTAGTACGAGAGGCATGTTCAATTTTAGCTGTAGCAATGCCACAGTGTATCATTAAATTAAATACGGGAAACATCCGACTTGCGACCTAACTACAAACCAACTGTCGCCGATTATCCAGTTGCAAAGGAACCCAAAATCCAACCCAACTCATGGAAAATGGAGACAGACAGCAGCGATAAACCAAGTCACTGTCCATGACTACGATTGGCGCCCTAGGACCAAGTCCAATATAACTGCCATATAACCGTGGAGTGGGATCTTTTGTGGCGTGCTCTGATCCATTGCAGAGCGTACCCCTGGTCATCCTACTTGTCACTGAACAAATCCAGCACACATAATAAACAGGTTGTAATTGCCGAGTCTACCTGTGTTTGAACTGCAGATGTTTGAATCCAGAAATGAGCAAATTGACATCTTATACTTCTAGACAAAAACATTAAAATGCAAATTCACAATACACGACTGACAGCAACCCTACGCATACGCTCGACGTGTTACCGCTACAAATTTATACAAAGAATCCACACTGTCCAAGTCCAATGGGTGCGCACAGAACCACCCACTTCGAGAAGCACGAGACATCCGTCCCCTTCCCGAGCCGTACTCATGCCTAGTCGCCACACGTTGCTGTGCCGCCCATCCAGCAGGCCCACATCAGTCCCATGCCTGCGCGTCGCGTGGGTCCCCATCCCCACCCCGCTAGCTCCAGCTGGTTCAGACCCAGCTAGCTAACGCCCCCGAGCCCAAACCCACCCCGACCCAGCAAGTCGCGCTACCTGGCTGGCGCCTCTCGTGCCACACCGCGTCGAGCCGTGCACGCGGACACGTCCCTCTCCACGCGCTGAACTATATAACCTGCCACCTTTCCCTCCCAAATTCAAACCAGCTGCTTCGGCTCCTTCTTTCCCTCTGCTTGCACTCGAGCAACTAGCTAGCCATGGACGTTGGTGCCCTAAGCAGTGACTACTCGTCGGGGACGCCTTCCCCGGTGGCCGCGGACGGTGGCGACGAGGGCTTCTCGACGTACAAGACCGTGTCGTCGGCGCCTCCGAAGCGGCGGGCCGGGCGGACCAAGTTCAAGGAGACGCGGCACCCTGTGTACAAGGGCGTGCGCCGAAGGAAACCCGGACGGTGGGTCTGCGAGGTGCGGGAGCCACACGGCAAGCAGAGGATATGGCTCGGGACGTTCGAGACCGCCGACATGGCGGCGCGCGCGCACGACGTGGCCGCGCTGGCGCTGCGCGGCCGTGCCGCCTGCCTCAACTTCGCCGACTCGCCTCGGCTGCTCCGGGTCCCACCCGTGGGCGCCGGCCACGACGAGATACAGCGGGCGGCGGCTGAGGCGGCCGAGGCATTCCGGCCGCCTCCCGATCAGAGCAATGCGGCCGCCGAGGAGGCAGCCGCTGCACCGGGCGCCTTGTCTAGCGCCGCGCATGGCGCCAGTGGCTCGTTCTACGAGGTGGACGATAGACTAGACTTTGGGATACAGGGCTACCTGGACATGGCGCAGGGAATGCTCATTGACCCTCCTCCGATGGCAGGCTCCTCAGCGACTGGTAGTGACGGGGACGATGATGGCGAGTTCAACCTATGGAGTTACTGATTGCGCGTTTGAGTTATGCTTGGTGTGGCGCACAAAACCTCTAATGCATGTACAGTCAGTTGGGAGTTGGTGGGAATCCAGTGCAACCGAAGTGTACTTGGCAGTTGGTTGCCGTTTCCTTTCTCTCCTTTTTCGCTTACCCAGGTAATGTTAATCTATCTTTAATTGTTCTCCTGATGAACTGTGATCAGAAGAAGAGAAGGCCTGAGGCTTATGAGTTTAGTAGACGGTGTGTGCATTCGGGTTGTGAGTGTTCGAGCTTCGAAGGAAGTGTTGGCGCAATGGATCGATCGCCCTTGTTATGAATGAGAGCAGTGATTTTCAGTGGTATAATTAAGCACTTGTGTAATGTAAGCAGGCAAAGCATTTTGCTTGATGTATGTCGTTGGGAATGCCCTGGTGGTACACGGTGGTACTGCTGTATTCAGAATTTGACATGCTGCGACCTTGTGCAGGGATAAGAAATGAGAAATTCAGTTTAAAATGATCGACCAAGCATCGAATTATCTGAATATAGTCACTGTCTCAAGATGAATTTGTGTGGTTAGCTGTAACTTGAAATCATTACCACTGCATAGTATATTTATCATTACTCTAGTCGATGTAATGACGAGGTTGTCTTAAGTATTAGGAATAAATGACATTTTTTACGGGAGGAGATATACAACGAGATCCCGTCGTCTGACGAGACTTCAACCTTCTACCATACTCTTCTTCTTCCTCGGTTCAACCTCTTGTCTCCACCTTCCTATTTCGACGATTGCTGCCGTCGAATAAGACGTTCCCTCTAACCTCTCCGATGAATTCTCCATCCTAACAACTAACCCTTCGGTGAAACTCTGCCTCGCTTCCACTGGAGCCATCGCCTCTGTGTTATGGCTGGCTCCACCTCGAACTCCGGCGGTATGGGATCCAGTCGAAACGAGATCTTGCTTTCTAATTTTTCTCTATTTTATCGCTAGTGGATTTTCATTATGATAGTTTTTTATTTAGATATCTTCTGACTGGAGTTAAAATTAATCACGATAGTATATATCTTGCTTTGGTTTCTGTAGCTTTGGACTTTGCTCGTAGCATCTCTTACTGCATGCTTTGGAGTTATATCATGTTTTTACTGCAGGGACTTCTGACATTTTTAATGCACAACTTTTCTGGACCCCCAACAGCACCACCAACGATGACCGTCAGATTTTATGGAGATTCAGTTCATCTTAGTAGATAGAACATGCACTAAGTGGTATGTGAACACTAAGACAGCCTAGTATGTAGGCTGCACGCTAGCCGAAGTGCTACAGTACACTGCGCACGTCAACGGAAATGCTACGTTCAGAAATTTTTATAATATTATAGATTCCTCAAAAAATTATAGATTTCCTTTTGGACTATTGTGATTACAGCCAAACATTATCCTACAAATAAGCCTTCTCTTCTTATAGACATTCATTCAATCCATGCAATGCCAGTTTTTTCGAGGAACATTACATATTTAGGATTTACAACTGAGTAGCTAATCAAAAAATTTCTTTTGGAATTATATATCTTCTAAAACTCTCACCAATGTGTAGGTTAGAAATATCCAAGTCGTTGTTTTGAGTTAACGTTTAACAGGAGTGGCTTTGACGATGTCAATGAAGCTTTTGCCTAGGCTGGCAATCCGCGGGAAAAGAAAAAAAGCGGTCCACAGGTCAGGTCACTTCCGAGTGGAGAAGGCCACCACTCACACAACCCCAGTCACCGGTCACCAGTCACCACTCGTCAGCGGCCTAGCGCGGACGAGTGCAAGGCCGCAACCTCTCTCGGTCTTGGACAGCAAGTTCCTTTTGCCAGCTCATTGGCCATCTTCTCGCCTTTTTTACCAAGTCATCCTGGCGTGGGTTCCGGTTGAGGCTTTGGCCAGGCTGCAACTAGAAATGTTTCTCCGCACTAGGCTATCCGGTTAGCAATTTAAGAGGCTGTGACACATCGCTGCGTACGCTTTTATGCAACGAAAGGTGATCATACTTGGTTAACAAAAGCTCTCGGGAATAGAAAGAAACATGCTAAGAAATGTCACACATAAGAAAAACACCATGCTCTTGTTCTGCCTAGCGCAAATTAGTAGTTTCGTTGTTTATGTTGGGTCGTCCCTGGTGGACTTCCGCTGTCTTGTGCATTGTGCGTAATTTTCCTATCTGGTTTCCAGTTTGTACTTCTACTAGTCCCGCATCGCTTTTGTGGCTCTCTGTAGCGTCTGGACTCGCTTGTGGGAGCGCGATCGGCAGTTGAGCTCGACGGGCAGTGTACATCCCAGTCTAAACGACTAATTTGTTTAGTAGTATCAAGTCCGGTAGTTAACGACTCATGCATGCGCGGAATACTCTTGACTAATGGTGGAAACGGATTGTATATTGTCCTTATTATTTTTTTTATAATTTTAAAGTGAATAAGTCAAGATTATTCCAAATAAAGAGGTAGAATTTTGCTCTATCTATTAAGCTTATTGGGCAAGTTAATTCAGCTGATGGGTTAGAGACTTAGAGAGAGCTCCTGAAATGAGCTAACATAACTTTACTCCGGATATGAATATATCCGTGTTCGTTACCATTTCATAATCCACTGTCATTTCCGCATTCATATCTGGGAAATAATCTAAATATTATCCGCATATGCATCCACTTTTAATTCAGGTGCACATGTTGATTGCCACATTAGTGTTTTCTCGAATATGAATACTGGATAATACAGATTATCCATTGTCAGTTTTTCACCCTTATCCGTGGCTTGTGATAGTGATTATAAGTCCGAAGTTGTCTAGTTACTCTTTTGAATTTTAAAAAAGCAAATATACAATGAGTAAAAGTAAAAACTGCAGGCTGTCCCAAAGGGGAAGAAATTGCACGTGTCCATAAAAAAGGGTAGACTTTCCCCTATTCGAACTGTCTATGTAGAACTTGAACTACTTTTTTCCACTTAACCTTGAAACTTCCAATACGGTATCATACTTCGGCCCTGAAGCTGATTTGGGGAGTGGTTTTTTCCGTTGTGGTCGCCATGTAAGTCGGTTTTGGTACCATAGCATCACATGCGAATGTTGACACATCTTCTGCACGCGATCCTAGCTCATTTGTTTGGGTTGAGGAATTAGATGGGTTAGTTCATCACCACCTGGTCTTTCACAAGTATTATGCTAACACAAAGTCAAAGAATAGGTCATCGCATCAGATCTGATGATCATCCACAATGGACCAACTATCAACAGTGAGGTTATCTCTTAGATCAACACCCATGAGTGCGGGAAAACATAGCCTGTATGGACATGATACTTCATTGGAGTAAAGTGAACATTTTCCTATAATTTATGAACAGAGCAACCTTTGTAACTCGAAGCTCCAATACAATTCACAATTCAGCCTTTGTCTCTCCGTATTAATTTCGTAATGATAACACGTCCAAAGTATATGATTTATATAAGGAAAAAGGATCACTTAAGCCTATTGACTTTTATCGTTTCGATAAGAGGTATTCACCAATTATACAGTAAATTCTTCGCTGAGCAACAGGGAATCTTGCACTGTATGATTCACGCGTTTCACCAAGCATCTGAAATATAGACCACGAAACAGGCACGATCAGTTAGCGCTGACGACGGAGACGTCGAAAAATATGGACAATATTTTAATTTTAAGAATTAACAGCCAATATAATTTATAATAATTAAATAATGTAAATAACATTTCTAGCAGCAGTTAATACAATCTGAGAAAATCAGTACAAACTAATATGGTAGGCAGTATAAATAAGATCAACAACGCAGTATAGTTCTTTCATGGAGAACTTACAATGAGGCATGATCACAAGTAGTGCAGGTTTGAGACAGCATGTTTGTGTAGTGAAGTACAGTACAATGATGTAGTGATGTGCATGACAATCATGCAGTTAAAGCCCTGTGCAAGTCTAGCCGCGACAAAGTATTCGGAGATACCACCTCACTCCTCATCGGTGCACGCTGAAGTGTCGACGAGGATCAAGTGACATAATATTCCAGCACAAATTTCAGAAATAAAGAGAATATGGAGCAGTGGAGATAGTGAGATTCAGGTCCCAAATGACGTGAATGTCTCCACATTATATAGCTGCCGTCTCACACTAGTAACGGCTTAAAATAACAGCTCTTAATCACTAGTAACCGTATCAGTTAATTCCCTTCAGTGTTAAGTAACCAACGGAATTAAGCGATTTGAATTAGAGATTAACAAAGAGATAACAACAAGATTTATTAAACAGGTGGATTTATCAAAACAAGTCACACAAATGTTTAGGCTTGCGTGCATATGTATGTGTTTATCCTAAGCCTCTCATGTCATATTTCATATTTTAGTGAGTGACATGAATCTCATCTTATATATTGGTTCCTACTTCTTTGTCTTCGCAATACGAGATTTTACAATGCTTTAAAATTTTCAGAAATATGTCACATTTAACATGAGCTACATGGGTTTATTTCTAATAGAAGATGGTGGCATTAAGTAAGAAGATGGCGGCATTAAGTAAGCGTTCATGAATACATCATCAATGGGGTCCAGGACGGCCACCCCGACCAGCTTGTATCTCCATTCAGGATCCAATCTTTCTCCAGTTCCGTTACACTGGACTACACGGATGTCAGTGTTGTGTCGACGAAAAGCGACGGCGCTTGGTTGATGCTCCCAACCGAGAAACAGAACCTCAACCTGAACTTCAGGTCGACCTGAAATGAACATACGCACAACGCTGGTCATGATCATGGTGACTATCCAAACCAATACTTGTTGGGACGTTTTGATTACCAGTGAACTACAGATTTCTCTCTCGTCGCTCCCAGAAAAATTCTAGTCTGCGCCAGAGGAAGGGAGGAATTTTCTATATCTACGCTTAATAAAAGTGCTAGGATACTACTTCCTCTGTTTTAAAATTGAAGACGTATTTTAATTGATTAAGATAAATTTTTAACCCACAATTACTCTATTAGTACGTGATTTATATGATATAAAGTTGACATCATTAAATTCGCATGTAAAAATATTTAATTATGATTGTAATTTTGTATCACATAAACCACATATCAATAGAGTAATTATTAGTCAAAATCTTGTCTTAACCAATCAAAATATGTCTTACATTTAGGAACGAAGGGAGTAATCACTTTAACCATCCCTCAAATCTAATCAACAGTTGTGAAAAGTTAGAACTTTTTTCACACTTACTAATTATGTTTAAATTATCTCCATTGTAATTAATCTTAATTAAGCCATGTAATTAACAACACAAAGTAACATAATTAACCTCATATTTTGTATTTTTGTGTCATTCTATTTATTAAAATTAAAATCCCTCCTCTTCCTCTTTTTCCTTCCTCTGTCTCCTCTATGGCACACTTTAGTGTCAATTTGGAAAATTTAGTACTCCATCAACAAGGATGATACTTGAGGAGCTGTTTAAATCAACCTTGTATCATTCTTTTAATCATTTAGTCGCTGACTAATTCCGTTGTTGTGTTATATATTGTGCAAAAAGTGCATTGCACGTGCATGATAGCTATTATATATTAAAATTACATCAGGATTTGACTAAAAAAGAGAAACATGCTAGAAAATAAAAAAACATCTCACCATTAATCCAGCGGACCTTCTTTCTATTAGTATATCAACAACCGGTAGGTATTTTTAACGCTATCTAAATAGATAACAACTGATATATAATGATAATATTTAAACAGATCACAACTAATAGATCATGATAGTTGTACATATATCACAACCGATAGATCTTCATAGCCGTACCTAAACAGATTGCAACCGTTAGATTATCATAACTATATCCAAACAGATTATCATAACTATATCCAAATAGATCACAACCGATATGTGAGAGCCCTAGCTTTAGAGTAGTTAAGAGAAGCGTGAGGTAAAGGTCAGGTCAACTCGCGCTGCTGAGTTGACCCGATTCTACCGAACTACATCGAGAGTCGAGCGAGAGAGGGGGGGGATTTGCTGTGCATTCACATTCATGGCATTTATCTCGAATACATCATACTCATGTTCATGAAAATTAAAATTTAAAACTTTATTGATTTCGAGAATATTACAAAGTTCGCTATACAACAATTAAAGGATTACCAAATGACTAAAGAAGAAAATAAAAATTACACGATGAAGTTCTACCTATACAACATCTAACCCTAATCCTCAAATCTTTGAGTCTTGAGCTGTGGTGGAGAAGCGCCGAGAGTCGAAGGGGGGAAGATTCTTCGGAAATGTTGGCGACGTCCGAGGTCATCGAGTATATGCATTCGAGACTGTTGGACTTTCACCGTTGCTGTAGGAGGCAGATTTTCGAAAGCGGAGTTTTGAAATATGAGTGGCCACCGGCACAGTTCCACCGACATCCGCAGGGTTAGCTACGGGGGCAAAATAGTGCCGATTACCTAAATAGTTTCTAAGTTTTGAAAACATTTTCAAAAATTGTCTGAGGGCCACATGGCTAAGACCCTCATCGGACAAACCTAATATTTTGTAATATTAGAGAGAAGAGAGGTGAGGAGTATTCAAAATAACTTTTATTTTCCTAAACTAATTGCCTCCATGATTTTACTTTTGAATAGGAAATTGTTTTATAAACCGAATTAAAGAGATGAAAATCAATTCATCCAAAAGTCATCCATCGGAACTCACAAGTTTGGATTTTAGCCAACTTTCCTTAACCGACAAGGCAACTATGCTCAAATGGATTGCTTTAGCAATCATTTCGATAATGCCACCAGATAAGCAAGCAACAGGAGGTAGAAAGACAATTTCCACCGGAGAGGCATAGGGAAGCCCGGTATAAAATAGAGCTAAGCCAATTGAAGTGAATAGGACCACAGGAGTAGTCACCGAGGCCGTCATTTTCTAGGAGAGGTAAGAACAGCCAGGAGAGCATCAGGAGGTGGCCATCAAAGTCAGGAGAGGGACCAGCCTAGGAAGGAGAAGGGCAGACCACCATCAAGTGAAGGACCAGCAAATTTGAGAAGCCTATCCTTGTCCAAATTTAAAACAAGGTATAGATTCACCCAAACTATCACATTGCATATATATATACACACACACACACACACACACATGGATGAAAGTTTGGAAGAGAATGGAACCCTCAGATTTTAGTAAGCGGCATGCATAGTATCTGTTCTTATCTTAGCGATACCATTTCTCAATTCTTAAAAATCATCATAGGGTTTAAATAAGGCAACCTTCAAGTATCTGTCCTTATCAGGTTTCGCATAAGCCCTTTCGCAGATTTCTTCTTAGAGAAATCAGCATCATATATTAAGGCAACCGAAAGAGGCAACATGGTAGTTTTCTGTTCTTATCAAATTTTTCATCACCTTTTCTTAAGTTTTCAGAAAAACATCATAGTGTAAATATCAAGGCAGTCAAATAGGCAACATATGTAGTAACTGTTCTTTCAGTCAAATAACTGACATACTTATATAGTAGGAATCAGAGGAGGAGCTAAGGCCAAGTACACACCTGTTCTTCTCTGTTAATGAGCTGGCACACGCATATAGAAATAAACGAAACTAAGATGAAGTGCCACATCTGTTTATATTATTTTGAGAAAAACACCATCACCAGCTAGCTACGATCAAGTGCAGCATATGTTCTTATCTAAAAGGGATACTATTTCACAAATCTTTCTCATATAAAGACATCACAACAGTAAACAACTAGGCCAGGTATAGTTCTCTTCTTTTTCAGTAAATCTTTGAGTTCGATATATGCAAGGTGGAATCAGAGGGCAGCTAGGATCAAGATTTAGTATCTATTCTTTTTCAGAGTAATAATCTGACATGTATATATCCTAAAACAGAGAATAACTAAAAATCAGCATATCATAGGTTTTCAACAACCAATACTTCTCAGGTAAAGTCATCACGAAGATATGCAATTGATGCAAGTAGCCAATATAGGATCTGTTCTTTCAGAATAATAAACTTAAATCAGTGTATGTGTAGAGAACAATCTAGGCAAAGAACTTATATAGTAATTGTTCTTGCCTAAGTCTATACCATCTCTCAGACCTTTCTTAGTTTTTAACAAATAGATGTAGACTAAGAAATCAAGCATAGTATAAGTTCTGATCAATTCCACCAACCTACACTTAGAGGCATATCACCGTCATAATCTTACCTAATGAATCAAGAAATAGTATCTGTTCACATCAGATTAAAATACGCAATAGGAAGAATTCAAATCTAACTACATCAGTACATAGTTTTTGCTAAGGCAAGGAAATAACTAAAGCTCAGAATTAGGGTTTTGGATTAGAGGGCTAAATCACATCAATCAAGCATAGCAATCGGACCAGCCAAAGCAAGAACCCCAGAACAAGAAGAATTGGGGATTTTTAGTCACGGAGAGAACTGGAGGGGAAGAGCACTTACCTGCAACAACCGGCAACGGGTTGTAGGCCACGGCTCGCCACCGGCGGGAGGCGGGCCGACGGAGCTCCGGCGAGGGAGCTGCGACGCCGGCCACGGCCGACCCGGGCGGCGGCCGAGACAAGGTAACCGAAGGGGCAGCCGAGGCGCGGCCTCAACCGGGGAGACGGGCTGGGCCCGGGGCCCTAGATTCGGGACGGCGAGACCCGAGCAAGCGACGGAGTAACCCGCCCGAGGCGGCGGAATACGCCAGGAGGCGAGTGAGGAGGAGGTTCGGCAGGGGTTAGGCCGAAAGAGAGAGAGAGGCACCGGCGGCGTTTTGGCAGGAGCTTGAGGAGGTGACAGCGTGCACGGGAGCGAGGGGAGAAGAGACCGCACCGGCAGGGAAGACCGGGGGCCACGGCGGCGGCGCTGGAGTCATAGGGGAGTTCGGTCGGGTGGAGTGAGTGAGAGAAAGAAAGAGTTGGGATGAGGGGCTGGAGGTTTGGATGGGCCAAAAGGGGCCGGTCAGAAAAAGTAAAGAAAATGAAAATAGAAATGGAAATAAATAAAGAAATAACATGAAGATTTTAAAGGAAAGAATATATTAAAATCGTACATATATATCTACATATGTATATGTTCTAATTTCCTTAAAACAGAAGATGATTTGAATTATTTCTCTTCCTTTTAAGCATAGAGGTAAAAGAAATGATATATGAATACGTATATATATATATATATATACACATAGGTATATTGTGAATTGGGAACCTTAGTAGTTGCTTAACTTAAGATAATTTCTTGAAGAAAAGAATCTAAACTTATTTGGAATCCTAGATTCTCTTTAAAATTAAGATGCATTGTTCCCTTCTGAGGAAGTTAAATTCTAAGTGGTTGCTAAAGATATTGAATTGATCTTTAAATCAATTAAGATAAATGGAAGGAAATCATTACATAAAGTAAATAAAAATTAAGTTGATCTAGGAAACTAATGTAGGGTAAAAGAATGATAATAATAACTAAGACTTAGTTATTTTTCTCGTTAATTCTAAATCTTCTAAAAGAGTGCTTAAAAGAGTTATGTCTAAAGTTCCGAAGAGAATTTTTAATGCAAAGAAATTTTCTCATGCATAAGATGCCATCTCATCTGCATTCATATTTGGAAATTTCTGGAACAAGTCCTTATCGGACTATATTGCTTTTTCTTCATAAGCCAGAGTTCAGCCAGCAGGCCAGTCGAACTCCACTACTTATCCGTTACCAGGCAAGTCCAGTTTCTTGTTCATGTCTGTTGAGAATGATCTACAATTTCCCTCTTATCTACAACCTGCACAAAGTGAAAATCTACTTTCTAAAGATGAATCAACTATTGTTTTATTTTGATCGCCGGTTCTTGGGCGATAGCATGGTGGGTGGTGAAATCCTAGAAAGGTGCCGAAGGCACATCGGAAGGCGGATTTCATCACACGGGTTTGTTTCACATAAGGTTAATGCAACCAACGATTGATTGTGCTTAAGCGCCGTAGCGACCGCGCAAACCACATACCCTATATGGGCCGGGCTGAGCCAAAATACCTTTGCCATAGGTCATACTCCCCCGGGAAAGGAAGACCTCAAAGTTGGACCTGTTGTGTCAACTGTTGGGAAGGTGGCGTTAGCCGATGGCTATCCATAATACGTTGGACCTGTTGTGTCAACGTGAGACCGGTAGTCCCTGGCCTGTTGTGCGGGACTACGACGGGGGGTATGACTGAGCGGGTGGTGAAACGGCTTTGTGACCATAGGAGTGTAGATGAGGTTTGGACACCTCAGATGCATGACTGTCGTCGTTTGTGGGTACAGTTGCGCATCTCTGCAGAGTGTAATGAATTGTGGCTGAGTCACTCCATGTTCCTGGTTGGAATTGCGAACGCGGCAGGAAAGGGATCCACCGGGGATCCTAGTAGCCTGTAAGACATGAGATCGTAGTTTCTTAAATTAAAACTCGACTGTCTTTGAAAGTGCATCTAGTCCCAAGGAGAGTGGAAGGATGATTATCTAGCCCCAAGGTTTGGTTTTGATGGTTAATGGCAACCCTCACCTGTATCTAATGTTTACAACGAGTGTGAACAGAAGTTTAGATGAACAGGTGATCGATCAAGACAACATCTGACTGATGATGAGGCCAAAAAAAGAGCAAGGAACCATGAAGGTCAGAAGGGCTAGCTGAGCTAGTCTCCTGAGGCTCAGTTGCGAGGAAGCCGAGGCTGTGCTCGAGGGCAAGCGAGGTGATGGTGGCTTGATGGAGGTCAAGGACCGTGACTGCAAGCTGGATAAGACCTGGAGGAGCTAGGAAGCTAGTGGATCTGCGTCAAGGGGTTCGCTGTGCGTCTTTAAGGGCTGTCATCTTCAGCTGTTAGCTTGGAACCAGTGCCAAGATTCTGAGCGAGCTGGTCAGTGGCAGTGGTGAGTTCATTGTACTCCTGAATCAGTTTAAGGCTTGTAGTGAGCCGGCTTGTGTTGTGCTCAGGTGCTGCCTGAGGCAACCGAGTCCACCTGAGTTTGGCATCTGAGACTCAGGTGGGTAGCTCAGCCGTGGCTAGTAGGTTACCAAGTATATGTTAGATGAGTCTCAGATAGGTTTTGTCTGGTGGCTCTTTGTCTGACGTGGCATGAGGGTAACGGCTAGCTGCCAGGGACTCTATAAATAGGGAATCTGGGGAGGTTTCAACCTCAATCTTTACCTCTACCATAGCAAGCACCCTGCTGTTGCAAGAAAGAGCTCTTAATCTCCGAGAGAGCGTTGCCTGCGTGCATCCACCGTGAGAGAGAGTTGCTTTACATCTTGAGTGCTTCAGAACTGAGAGAATTCATGGTACTGGTTCCTCCAAGAGACTGAGAGAGCTCTTGGTGTTCGTCTGCTCCAAGACCGGGAAGTTGGAGTCGTTGGTGAGCAAGCCAAGTCTTGTGTGGCTACCTCCAAGTGTCTGTGAAGACGATTTGGTTCTGCCTGTCTTGCTGCAGTGAGATCAAAAGGATTCCACACAAGATAAGTGAACGAGGAAAGAGCACGTTTCAGTGCCGGCTTTGTAAGCAGCTTCCTCAACGGAGACGTACCACTTTGCAAAGAGTGGGAACTTCGGTAAAACAAATCTCTGTGTCTACTTGTTCATTTGTATGGTTTGCTTTTACTTGTGCTGATATATATATTACACACTCTGCTGCACTCAACTGAGTTTCCCACCTGAGACTCAGTTGACACTGAGTAGTCTCTGCTCTGCTTGCTTTTACCTGAGTCATCTACCTGAGAGTCAGTTGCTTGAGCCAGTTGCTTGCATCTTGGTAGGATTGATCTATTTATTTGAAGCAAAGCCCATTAGGTTTTAAATTTCTAGAGCCGACCTATTCACCCCCCTTCTAGTCGACTCCCGAGATCCTTTCAAGTGGTATCAGAGCCTCGTTGCTCATATTGGCTTAACAGCCAGAGTTAAGGGATGTCGAACTACGAGGGTAGAGTTCCCATATTTGATGGCACTAACTATGCTTTTTGGAAGCGGAAGATGCAAATGCACCTTACTGCAATGGACCCAGAGGTCTGAAAAATTGTCATGACAGGTCTTCACGTAGATAATGAGAGCAACCCTACTGATCAAGACAAGATCAACATCAAGAACAATGCTAGGGCTGCCAATGCTATCTATATGGGGCTGCAGGAACATGATTTCAACCGTGTCAGCACCTTTGATGCAGCCCATGATATCTGGAACACCCTTCAGGCCATTCATGAAGGCAGTGATACCTTGAAGAGGTCCAAGAAGGATGTGTTAGAGCATGATCTTGACAACTTCCACTATCAACCTGGAGAGGACATCAACTCCATCTTCACAAGGCTTACAATGATCACAAATCAGCTGAAGGCCCTTGGATCAACCAGAGTTGAAGATGGAGATGTGATCAAGAAGTTTCTTTTTTTCCTTCCCAAGCCCTATCACACTCTGCGTCTGATGATGAAGGAGAAGGATGGCTTCGACAGGATGAAGCCCACTGATGTGCTTGGTAGGATGCTTACTCATGAGATGGAGCTGAATCACTCTAAGAAGGATGCTACCACTTCTGGCAAGAACAAGGATATAGCTCTCAACATAGTGGCCAGTCTCAAGGACTTCAGTGATGAAGAAAATTTGGATGAAGAGATGTCCACTGATGAAGAAACTGAACTTGCTATGCTCACTCGCAATTTTAGAAAGTTCTACAGAAGAAAGAAGTTCTCTGGTTCTACTGATATATTCAAAGGGAAGAAGCAGCTCAACGACAAGAAGTGTTTTGAGTGTGGTGACTCAGGACATTTCATTGCTGATTGCCCCAGGAAGAGCAAGAAACCAGAAGAGGGCAAGTACAAGAAGAAGGAGGTCACTGTCAAGAAGAAATACAAGGAAGGGAAGCCACCTACCTTCAGCAAGAAGAAGACCTCTGCTGCCAGAGCATATGTTGGACAAGCTTGGGTCTCAGATGACTCAGAGTCTGAAGAAGAGTCAGAAGAAGAAACTGAGCTAGCTGGGTTAGCCATCTGTGTCTCAGATGGATCACTCAGTAGCCCAGCTGAGTCAGGCGATGACTTAGTTAGGTCACTCAGTTGTGCACCTGAGTCAGACTCACTCTTCGATAAGGATGCTGACCCTTCATCTGCTGAGACTCCAGCCCTATGCCTTATGGCTAAAGGCAGCAAGGTATTAACTGAGGATGACTTCCCTGACTATGCTGAGCTAATGGATATTCTTGACAGGACAGAAAGGCTTCTTCGGAAAGAGAGAAAAGAGAACATCTCTCTCAGGGACAAATTAGCTGATATGCAGGTGTCCCTTGATAATTCTCAAGATGCTAAATCTGATCTTGATGAAGAAGTTTATTTGCTGCAGGTGGCTCATGATAAGCTCAAGTTATCACATGAGCTTCTAACTTCTAAGCATGATAAGCTTAAGGAAACCCATTCAGCTTGCTCTATTATTATTCCTATTGCTAATCCCCCTAATGTTGTAGAAACTTGCTTAAACTGTGCATCTCGCATCAATGTTATTACTTCTAGTACAGTTATTGCTGATGATTCACCTAGTGGATCAAGTACTTCAACTGCTACTAACTCTGTTGATGCAGCAAAGTTTAATAAACTTAAGGAAGAGCATGAGGAGCTGAAAAGGCTCATGAGAATAGGCCTATGCAGTGCTAATATAGGCATGCAAAACTTTGCTAGACTCCAGTCCACCTTAGTTCTCAAGAACAATGGTAAAAGGGGACTTGGTTTCACTCCTGTGCTTGGCAAAGATAGATTGTCATTTATTCCCCCTGCTGCTAACAAGAAATCTTTGAAGAACAACTTTGTTCCTCAAATGGGAAAATATGATACTAACTCTTTTGCAGGAAATCACCTAAAAACAGGTGGTTACATGAGGATTCCCTCAAACCCCAGCTATGTGCTTAAAACTGGGAAGAATGGTAAGCTTGTGGCAAAGTATGTTGGGCCTCGGGGTGAGTACAAAAGAGTACCGGGTGTTTGGGTACCAAAATCAGTAGTCACCTGTGTCTCAGGTGGCTCACTCAGGTGCAGTGCAAATGTGCTAGCCCTTCCATCTGAGCTTGCAGGGGATAAGAATCTGAGAAAGATTCAGAGGTTCACTAAGCTTTCTAAAGCTATAGCTGCTAAGAACCCATCCATTAAGCTTATTCCTGCTATTGATGCTTATTGTAAGAGACCTGTCAACTTGGGAATCAAAGCTCTTTGGGTTCCTAAGTCTCAGAACTAATCATGCAGGGCTCTGCCTCCAGTGGAACTAAATGGGTCATGGACAGTGGCTGTACACAACACATGACTGGAGGCAAAGAGCAGTTCACTGAGATAAGAAAAGACAACCTCCCTTGCAAGTATGTCAACTATGCTGATGATTCAAGAGGCAATGTATTAGGTTGTTGTAAAATTGCTATATGTCAGGAACACTCTCTTACTGAATCAATGCTTGTTGAGTCTATTTCATATAACCTCTCATCTGTTTCTCAATTATGTGATGCTGGTATGAAAGTCACATTTTATCCTAAAGAGGTTTATGTTCAAAAACTAACAGATGATTCACAAGTTTTCAAAGGCTATCGAGCAGATAAGCTATATCTTGTAGATTTTCAGGATCAGGAAGCAGCTGTGCCATGCTGCATGATGGTTAAAGCTCAGTTAGGCTGGCTGTGGCACAGGCGGCTAGGTCATGTAGGGATGAGACTGCTGATCAAACTAAGTAAAGAAGAACATGTCCTAGGTCTAAAGCAGATCCAATTCAATAAGGACAAGCCATGCTGTGCTTGTCAAGCTGGAAAGCAAGTTGGAAGCCCTCATCCACCCAAGAATATCATGACCACTACTTCTCCATTTGATCTTATACATATTAATTTGTTTGGTCCAACTACATATGAGAGCATCGGAGGTAACAAGTATGATTTTGTTATTATCGATGACTTGTTACGTTTCACTTGGGTATTTTTCTTGAAGGACAAGTCACAGGTGTACAAGAGGTTCAAGCATCTCATTGTCAAAGTCCAAATTGAATGGAATATCAACTTGAAGGCAGTGAGAAGTGACAATGGGACAGAATTCAAGAACTCAAGAATTGAAGCTTTCCTGAACAAGCATGGAATCAAGCATGAGTTCTCTGGTCCCTATGCACCTCAGCAAAATGGAGTGGTGGAGAGGAAGAACAGAATCTTGATAGAGATGGCAAGAACATTACTGAGTGAATACAAGACACCAACAAGGTTTTGGGCTGAAGTTGTCAACACTGCTTGCCACAACATCAACAGATTGTATCTTCATCCATTTTTGAAGAAGACACCTTATGAGTTGCTGACCAACAAGAAGCCAAATGTCTCCTACTTCAGAGTATTTGGTTGTAAGTGTTACATTCTCAAGAAAGGCAAACGTCTCTCTAAATTTAAATCCAAATCAGATGAAGGAATTTTTGTTGGGTATAGCACAGAATCTCACACTTATAGAGTCTTTAACACCAACACCAAGGTTGTTGGAGAAGCTGTAGATGTGACATTCGATGAATCTAATAGCTCACAAGGTGGGCAAGTTGCTAATGATATTTCAGGAAAAGTAGACATTCTTCACAAGTCAACCGGTGAAGTTAGGCCTCAAGCTGAGGAACCAGCTTCATCAGGTGTCTCTGAGCTACTTGACCCAGATGATGAGCAAGATGAAGTGCATGGCATTGAGTACGAGTACAACCCAGCCAATGATCAACTGGACTTAGAAGCCTCCATGCACCCAGCTGAGTCTCAGGAAGAGCCAACTGAGTCACAGATACCCTCAGCTGACTCACATCCAGCTGTGACTCAGGTGGCTGAACCCGAACCCCCTGTGATCAGCAGGCTGTAGAAGGATCACCCTGTAGACCAAATCATTGGTGAAATTAATAGGGGAGTGACTACTCGTTCTTGTACTGCTAATTTTTGTGCTCACTATTCTTTTGTTTCCACCATTGAGCCCAAGAATGTAGGTCAAGCTCTATCTGATTCAGACTGGATTAATGCTATGCATGAAGAGCTGAACCAATTTGAGAGAAATGAAGTCTGGTCACTTGTTGAAAGACCCAAGGACCACAATGTCATAGGAACCAAGTGGGTTTTTCACAACAAGCAAGACTCAGACGGCCAAATCGTGAGGAACAAGGCAAGGTTGGTTGCTCAAGGCTACACTCAAATAGAAGGCTTGGATTTTGGTGAAACTTTTGCACCTGTAGCTCGGCTTGAAGCTATCAGGATACTTCTAGCTTATGCAAACCATCACAATATCAAGCTTTATCAAATGGATGTCAAGAGTGCCTTCCTCCAAGGTAAGCTTGCTGAACTTGTGTATGTAGAACAGCCCCCTGGTTTTGAGGATCCAAAAAGACCTCATCATGTATATGACATTCTGAAGGAGTTTCTTATACATAATGGCTTCAAAATTGGGCTTGTAGATACTACACTCTTTACTAAAGTTAAAGGCAAGGATTTATTTATATGTCAAATTTATGTCGATGACATAATATTTGGTAGTACTAACCGTGTGCTAAGTGATGAGTTTAGCAAGATGATGATCAAAAGGTTTGAGATGTCCATGGTGGGAGAATTGAAGTTCTTCCTAGGGCTACAGATTAGACAACTCAAGCAGGGAACTTTCATCTCCTAAGAGAAGTTTGCTAAGGACATCATCAAGAAGTTTGACATTCTGAAGGAGTTTCTTATACATAATGGCTTCAAAATTGGGCTTGTAGATACTACACTCTTTACTAAAGTTAAAGGCAAGGATTTATTTATATGTCAAATTTATGTCGATGACATAATATTTGGTAGTACTAACCGTGTGCTAAGTGATGAGTTTAGCAAGATGATGATCAAAAGGTTTGAGATGTCCATGGTGGGAGAATTGAAGTTCTTCCTAGGGCTACAGATTAGACAACTCAAGCAGGGAACTTTCATCTCCTAAGAGAAGTTTGCTAAGGACATCATCAAGAAGTTTGACATGAACAAAGCTAAGTCAATATCAACTCCCATGCAAACAAATGCTCATCTTGATTTAAACCAACAAGGTAAGTCTACTGATCAGAAAGAGTATAAGTCTATGATTGGTTCTCTGTTATATCTATGTGCATCTAGACCTGATATTATGTTCAGTGTTTGCATGCGTGCACGCTTTCAAGCTGATCCTAAAGATATTCATCGCACTGCTGTTCATAGAATACTGAGATATTTAATTCATACCTCAGGGTTTGGTTTATGGTACCCTAAAGGTGCACCCTTTGAGCTAATTGGCTATTCGGATAGCGATTATGCAGGATGTAAGGTTGACAGAAAAAGCACCTCAGGTACTTGCCAATTTCTAGGGCGCTCCCTTGTGTCCTGGAGTTCCAAGAAACAAAACTCAGTAGCTCTATCCACAGCAGAAGCTGAATACATAGCAGCTAGTAGTTGTTGTGCTCAATTATTATGGATGAGGCAGACCTTGAAGGATTTCAACATATCCATGTCTCAAGTACCCCTCCTCTGTGATAATGAAAGTGCAATTAAGTTAGTTAACAACCCAGTCCAACACCAAAGATCCAAACACATAGAAGTGAGACACCACTTCCTCAGAGATCATATAGAGAAGAAGGATATTCAACTGTGTCATGTGAGGATAGAAGCTCAACTAGCCGATATTTTCACCAAGCCTCTAGATGAAAATAGGTTCTGCACCCTCAGGCATGAGCTAAATATCATGGATATCTCGAATGTGCAGTGAGGAAATGATGATTCATGTGTACATATGTGTGCATTTCTAGATTCTACATTCTCTGCATCCTACATGAGTCATCCACCTGAGTCTCTGGTGAACCTTAGGTGGGATATGTTTTAAATAGATAACATGCTGATTTTTGCACCTTATTGAACTCATGGATTTTCCATTGAGCTAAATAAGTTGGATTTTATTATCTATTTCAATTCAACACAGCTTTAGCTTTGTATTATTGATTGTTTGGCAAGCTGTGTTTGAAAAGAAATCTCTAAACTGCTTTCATCTTTTATCTTTGAATTCTCTCCGGTAATCCTACTGAAAATCTTGTTAACTGAGTCTTTCACATGAGTCACAGTTGAACACTTCCATATATCCGGAGGAAAGAGTCTAAGTTTAAAGTTCTATTCAGTCTCTTTCAGTCCTACCTGAGTCTCAGGTAGTAGCCAGCTGTGTCTCAGGTGCCATAGGACCACTCGGGATATAAATACCCAACTCTGCAATGGTTCGCGCTTAACCCTCTTCGGAGTCTCCTAAGCCCTAAGCACACTTCTCTGCCGATTGATTCTCAACGATCACGTGCTTCTCCGCCGTTCTTTTAGCTCGTCGAAGCTCCCTCAAGCTCTTCTGTTGATCAAGCGCCTGCATCTCTATCCAAATTCCTCATCATAAGTCTCCTCGAGCTGTTCTTCACAGAACTAGGGTGGTTTCCGCCTCTATGCGAATTCCACGTTCTCGGGTAGCCTCTTAGCTGCGGAATTAGATAGAGATGTTGTTTCTTTAGCCTCCAGAATGAATTCTTGCAGCACATTGTTCTGATTTTTTAGATTTCAGCAAGATTCGATAAATCTAGGTTGTTCTGTCTCTACACCTGAGTTTATTACTTTATCTCACCTGTGTCTCAGGTAGCTAAGTCAGGTAGCATGAGATAAATTGTAAAACCTTCCTAGTGTGTGGTGCCCCCGGTTTTTAAGCCAGGAACTCCCTCGTGATCACTGTACCGGTCCCTGGATCAGTAGCCGATACACACGAGTTAACCTATATATCATCGTCATACATGCGTAAATAATTAAATAGACCGTTAAGGTCGATAATCTGATACCTGTAGCCCAACGGCTATAATCTTGCAGCGGAAATCTAGCGGAGTTGCGGCCCATCAGTAAGCCATACCCGACATGCAACTGACTGGGGTTACGCCCTAGCTTTCGCGATCGTGATTGCTTCTTCGGAACTGACGTCTTCTTTGTCTGGCCAAATCAACAAGCCAGGTGAGTACATTGAATGTACTCGCAAGCTATTCCCACAGGAGAGATTATACGACAATATTTCATGCAGGGGTTTAATCAAGGAATAGCTCTAACCTAAGTTGCTGGTTGTGTGGAAATGTAAGGTTATAATTCAAATACAGTAAGGGTAGATTCCAAAGCAGTTTCATAAATCAGAGTGAAACAAAATAACAAAATTGTTCTTGAGGTAGACCCGGCTACCTCCTTTTCTCAATCTCGAGATGGCTCAGTCCATACTACCCCGGGCAGTATGACTAGCGTCTCGATTCACTGCTCAGCCTGCACCATCCCGGATAGTGCAGCTAGCGTCCCTAGAACGGTGCTCAGCCCCTGTTATCCCGGATAACATGGCTAGCTCCCGCTTGACTCCATGCTCAGCCCATACCGTCCCGGATAGTACGGCTAGCCTCTCCTCCTGCAATTCCTTGCTACCAGCCTGTAGCGTAAATTGCACACTGTGGACACATCATGCCCACGTCCTTAATCTCTTTTCCCCGCTTTCGCAAACAAAACTCAGTCTAACCAGTGTGTGGCCTTGCCAGTTCATGTCCATGACCGAGGACGCGGCTATTCGAATTGTTTTTAACACTCTGCAGAGGTTGTACGGCTTTACCCACAAGATGTAGGTCACCCTGGGAGTACTTTGCAAGTATACTGCCAGGATTATTACAACGAGACCTTCGCCTGCTTCCATACCAGAGTTGGACCCGCTAGGTGGTTGACCCACTTCTGCGTCCCAGACCAAAAATAGGACTCCCCACCTTTGTGTCGCATCAACACCTCCCGCCCGGCGTAGGTGGATCTCTAGGACTTTAAACACCTAGCACAAATTCCCTACTTCCCACGGGTCCAAACCCTAGTACTTGCCGGGGTACTAAGCCAAGTCCTTCCCATAAAGGACATGTGGACGTACGGTGAGGAACCGGTTTAGCGGCACTTAGGCTCGGTCCTTAACTGATTCGAGCGAGACTCCATTCCTCAACCCACGATCGTCCCGGACGAACGTGCCATTACCAATTCCTCTACAGCCCCAGGCTGCCCTTAGCATTCTCGCCCGAATCCAAATCATCTCCAATTTTTCATTCAAGGTTTTGAGAAACATTCTTTTAAACACCACCCCGAATAACACACGTTATCCGAGGGTTTTATTCCCATATCCCGAATGGGGTTTTATGAATCGCGGAAAACTTATTTTTAACTACAGCAGGTCTAAGCGCGGCTAAAGCCTATAACCTTAATACTTTTGTCGGTCGCGGGACAACCGACTATTATACCTAGGGTTACAAGGGTCGGATAATCAGACCTAATTGTCGTGCAACTAATGGGAATAACTATTCCTACATAAAATATCGTTTATAACCACATAGCATGCAGAGTTCACAAACAATATAATTATGATTTCACACATATGGGATTCAACATGATCAAAGTGGGAATGCTTGCCTGGCAATATTGTCCCGGTCTTGGTCTTGAATCCGATTCGTCAGCTGTCCGAATTCCTTTGCGCGATAATTCCTAACGTTGTATCTACACGTCGAAAAGAATGGCGAATAAATCAACGAGGCAAGGAGGAACCAAATAACATTGAATCAGAAACTTCAGCACATGAAATCATAACGCTCTTGACAACTATTTGATTCTAAGGGGCTACAAGAAATAAAGGGCACGGAGATGGCTCGCTGCCGCGGCAGGGGCAAGGTGGCAAGCGACGATGGCTTGACACGGCAGGAATTAGGCAGCAGGGACAAGGTTTTGCTGCGGTAGAAACAATGCGGCGACGGTAGAGGCTTGCCGTGGCAGAGGGAAATGACAACGGCAGTTGCCGCGGCGGGAGAGAGGCTGTGGCACGGTACTGCCACGGCGGGGAAGGAGGTTGCTTTGGCAGGGCAAGGGAGCTGTGACAGCAGCTTGCCGCAACAGAAGGGATAGCTGCCGTGGCGGCAGGGCTTTAGAATAATAGATTTGGGTGCTTTAGGTTATCCTGATAACATAGCTATCATAAGTTCCTATCGTATTGGGGTTTCAGGGTTTTCGGAGATTTTTGCATACACCTGTCGTTAGGGTTTTTAGGGTTTTTGGGAAGATCATTACATATACATGTCGTTAGGGTTGTTGGTGAAGATCTTGTCGAGTTAGGGTTTAGGGTTTCGGACATTGAATCGTTGTTCCCATCAAAAGGGGTTGTTAAATTACGCGCGGTTCAGGATGAAAACTGGGAGGAGTATGTATTTGGGCTCCGGTTAATGGTGAGGCTCTAGGGTTCAAAGCTTAGGCCTACGGGAGCAAGGAATACCATAGACGAGGGGTATACGCGTATATGTTTTGTAAAATTAACGATGGTTTTGATCGAAGAACGTTCTTGCTATCAAGGTTGCATTTCAACATCATTTACCCTTTCGTCCTATTAATTACTATAGTCATCTTGCATTCGCTGGACAGGATGGAGGGTTAATTTAACTACACTGGATTTGGGTATATATGCAATGTATGCGTTGCTTTTGATCATAAGGAACTTATGACATTAGGGTTATATTCACTAAATTCGTCATCCTATTGGACTTCCTATTCCTATGGACATTTGAATGCACTGGATAGGGTGGTGAGTTTATTTGGGGCTGCTCTACAGGCGATTTATATATATTGCATGTGTGGTTTTGAATAAAGGAAGGGCTATCCCTAAATCTAATTTTTATTGCTACGATTTTAATACTGCTTCAAAGTTCAAATCTTTGTGAATATAAAAGTTGGGCTTTATTTTCAAGATTCCAGAACCGGAATCAGATCCGCAAAAACCGGTCTTAAGGTGATTGAACCGGTCAAAACTAGTGGCAAACCGGTTCTGGAATTACTACTAGTGTTATAAATACGCTTCCAACCAATTGATTGCGCCTTCGCTGGTCGGAAACGGAACCGAGACAATACGCATTAAAAGTTTGGACGCGGGTTCTCAGTTTAGGACACTTTTAATTGCGCTTTCAATGAACTGAAATGGCACTTGGTCAGGCGCCGCTGGCTTACCCGTCCGTGGGCGGTTAGGCTTGTCCGAGTGCACCATCAGCGGTTGTCACCGGCGGTTGGGGCAGTGGCTGGTGAATCCCGAGCGGAGCTTGGGTTGGCGGTGTGGGGACCCGCTAGTAGGCGGCGGCGATAGCAGCGGTGCTTGCCGGGGCGCTCCAGAGCGGCGGATCCGGCGGGGCTCGGCATGGGGCTGGCGGCATGGGGCTCCGGTGGGCGGGGCTTGCTTGTCTCAGGTTGCTAAGCACAAGGGCGGCGGCAACCGGAGGGAAACACCGGTGGACCCGGCGGCGGTTGAAGCGGGGAGCACGGCGGCGGCTGGACTACCACGGCTGCGGCACGGCGTCCACCGAGGCGGGCTCGTCGACGGCAAGGAGCTGGGCGTGGATCTGGTGCTCTGCTGCTCCGGGGCGGTGGCCGCGGTCGGTCAGGGGCGAACTGCTGGCGGCGGCATGGTCTGGCGCGGCGGCGAGGTAGGAGGGCCGGCAGCAAGTGGGGAGTGGTGGAGCGCTGGACTGGGGCCGGCGGCGTTGGATCTGGGGGGCGGCGGCGCCTGGTGGTTGAGGCGGCAGCGGCGCCGGTTGGGTCGCCAACGAGCTACGGAGCTCAGAGCAGAGTAGGAGCTTGGATTGTGAGCTTGAGGTGGGGGAAGCAGAGCTAGCTCGGTTCTGCTTGGAGCAATGGAGCTCGGCTCAACCTCGCTGGTGCTGGTGCCGGTGTACAGGAGAGCTCGGGAGGGCTCCTCGGTTGGTGGAGATGAACAGCTCGGGTTGATGAAGAAGTTGAGGAGAAGATGGAAGTGAAGCAACGGATGGACCTCGGGTGAGTGAGCAATGGAGCTGGGGAAGTTGAAGCTTGAGGAGGAAGGAGATAAGAATGGGAGTTGCGCTGGAAGAAAAGGTGGCGGAGGGGAGTGAAATAGTAAAAGAAAAGGAACGGGAATGGGGAAGACAGCACATGAACATGAACAGGTTGTAGGGGAGAGAAAATTCAGGCTGTGCTGTGGTTGATTTGAGGTTTCGAACATTGATTTGAGTGAGCTATGAGCTGGACAAGCGCTTGGCGTGTAGAACGAAAAGGTAACTGGTCGGGCTGTGCTGGAATGAGCAACGTGTCCTGAATTTCCTGTTGATGCTGTAGGAGTATAGGGAAGTTAGGCACTGGTTCCAGGCTGGATGATGAGGTGGCTTAGGCTGCCTGGATAGCTACGATCAGCAGGAGTAAATAGAGAGAAGACTATTCATGCGCTGTGGAAACGTGGCAGAGAGAGAGCTCGGGTAAGAGTTAATTGGAGGAGATGGATGCATGACAGATAGCTAGAAGGTGGCAGGTAATCAAATGGATGCGTGCTGTTGAGGAGTAGGGGAGATGACCTCTCATTGCAAGCCATTGGGTTTCGTGCACGGTCAGCATGCAAAGAGGAAATTAGGAACCGAATTTCAGACTTGAGATTGCGTGGCCTGGATGTACAGGGTCGCAGCAGAGATAGTGTATATGTATATTTTCTAGGAGAGAGAAAAGGTGGCATGGGCCCCGGGGAGGATATGTACACATATTCATGCACGTGGATAGATGTAACACTCGTGTCCGAGTGTTGGATAAGTATGGCGAACGGTAAATCAGGTTTCGACCATAGGGAAAAGAATTAATGGTTGCACGGTAAGAGGCTGAATGGTTACTGGGTAGAAGGGTGAAAAGGATAGATATTTTATATCTAGTACGGTAACCTGGTAAAGGTGGAAAATATATTTTTATGTCATGTGGTAAGGAGAGGAAAAATAACCGTGGTGGTTATGGGTTTTACTGGGAAAGACAAAATAGGGTTTGGGGTGTATGTGCCCACATACACTGGTGATTTTTGCATGTATAGAGTTTACACGTGGATGAAATAAACGTGCGATGCTCTGGTATATTCGTGTATATATGCACGGAGTTGTGGCAGAGCCGAATGTTGAGTTAGGGTTTTGATGGAGTTAGGAATTAAATAGGAAGGAAGGGGTCTGGTTGAGGGGCTAGGGTTCCGGGGTACGGCAAGGCGACGGAGATGCATGAAATTCCTTCAGGATGTTGGTGCCTTGGTTTGAAACTATTTGGGGCGAGGTGCCGTTGACACATCAGCGTATACTACGCGGGTGTTGAACGGAGTTGTCCACGTTGTCGGACGAAGGTTCGGGGAATTAGGGTTTTGACGAAACGGAGGTCGATCAAGGTAAAGACGAGTGTTTTCATATTTGGCATTTAGCTTCATCATGATTCGAACTACAGTTTCAATTAGGTGCATTTTTAGCTAACCCTATTAACGAAAAAGTTTTTGTTGGCCCTAGATTTCAGGTTTTGGGAAATCGGGGTGTGACATAGTGTCACCTGATTCACTCGCTTGAGTATCAGTTAGGTTGTTCAGTAAATTTCTCTCTGCAATAAGATTACCCCCCTTTTCCTATCTTATCCATGCAGATGTCTGAATCTGGAAAACTGCTAGAGGATATCTCAGAAGATCTTTCCTTAGCCATCAGGACTCAGATCTTGGAAAAGAAAACTCAAGAAGAATGGGAGACAGAGAAAGCAAGGAGACTTGCTAAGAATCTTGATGCTGAAGAGAAAGCCAAGAAAGCTGCTATGATCTCCTTATCTCCAGCAGAATTGGCCAAAAGGGAAGCAAAGATGAAAGCCTTGGAAGAGGAAAAACGCCAATTAGATTTGGCTGTAAAGCAATCCATCTCCAGGATGAAAGAGCTCGAAGCTGAAAAAGCAAATAAGAAAGAGAAGCTAAAACAGGAGAAACAGATTCTTGCAGCTGAGAAGAAAGCAAGAGAAGCTGAAGCTAAGATAAAGAAGGCAGAAGAGAAGGCTAAAAAAGCTGCTGCCAAAGATGCATCCATCAAAGCAAAGAGGGCGCCAGTTGTGGACACCCTCAAGAGAACAAGAGCTGCTGGTGGACCAGCTGATCTGATCCTGTACAAAGTTCCTAAGAAGCTTCGATTAGAAGCTGTTATTGAACCCAGCAAGGCTAAGAGTCAGCAAAAATAGGAAGAAGAGGCTGCATGGAAAGATGAAGCTGAGAAAGAAAATCTCACAGTGCTCTAGTCAAAGAACTGCATGATTTATTGGGGATGTTGCCGGCTGCTTCAGAAGCCGAAAGAGATGCTCTCACTCCAAGAATTCAAGAAATCAAGAAATTAATCTTTGACTCATCTGATGCTCCTAAAGATGTCTTAGTCTAAAAGGATATATGGAAGAAAGACAAGGCAATCAAAGAAGAGCTTCAAGAGCTGTTACGAAAAGAAGGAAAGGCTGTTGGAAATGAGAAGGCAGACTTGATTCTGCAAATGGAACTCCTTGTACCTCAGCTTTCATTGGAGTGTCAACATTTATGGCGCAAATATCATGATAACAAGCTGCAAAGAAGGATAGATGCCTACGCAATGGAACTGAACTCTTACAAAAATGAAGCCCGCAAGAAGTTCCTTTATGATGAGATAGCTGCAGTTATCCTGGGTAGATTACTCAGATGCCCCTATCTCAGCAGTCCCACTTCATCAATCTAGTGCTCCTGCTTCTCAACCGAGTAAGCCAGCGAAGTCCCAGGCAGCTTCCTCAGCTGGGCCAGAGCTTGTCTCCACAGCAGCAGAAACTCAACAGAAAGCTCCCATTGAGTCTATAGAAGATATCCTAGCAGAGCTAGATTCCAGTGGAAAGCATCTAGAGAAGAATCTAGATGATTCTATGACCAAGCTCAGAACATCCTTAGGTGCAAATCCACCTGTGTCCCAAGCCGATCCCTCAGCTGGAGCATCAGTAAGCATGGGATCAGTCTTCCAGTCCTTATCTGATCTAGAACCTGCTCAAGGAGACCAAGGGCTTGTTGAACAGGAAAGGGCAGAATCATCTCCAGCACCAGAGTCTTCCCCTGCACCAGAGTCTGCTCATAAAAGGCCATCTGAGTCTCGGACTGAATCAGCTGAGTCTCAGTCAGAAGGATCAGATGACTCATACTCCAGTCCAAGTGACCCTCATTCTCCCTCTCCTCGAAGGAAGAAACAAAAGACATCTGACTCAGATGAAGAATATGAGGGTGAGGAAGAAGGTGTCGCAGTAGAACAATCATCAGAAGAAGCTCAAATTTCCACATCTTCCTCTGTCTCTGAAGACAGTGCAGCTGAGACTCAGGAGGCAGACTCAGATGAGTCTCTGGAAGTCAAGTATGCTGCTATCTTTGCTAAAGCTGCAAGGACAAACTCTCAAGAGATGAAATTTCTGTCTGCAGCAATACTCAAGAAGCTTCCAAAGGCAAATGCTAGTCTGGCTACCATAGATTTGGACACAAGAAGCACCTCCAACTACACTGCCATGAGAATTACAAATCCATATTTTGACAGTGAATGCAATATCAAGAGGAGGCAGTGCAGTGATCAAAGATTTTAGAATGATCAGCAGCAGTCCAGCTACCATCTTCTGCTATCCAAGAAGGGTTTTGTTGATAGCATGCCCATAGATTGGGCCAATCTAGCTAAAAATGGTTTGGGCGATCTAAAATATATTTTAGCTGCTGTTCAATTAGATCAAATCTGCAGCACAAACCAAAATTATGATTCTGAAGTGATCAAGGAATTCTATGCAACAGTCTTCATTGAGCAAGATCACCAAGATTTCATACTGTGGATGACCAGAGGTCAGTTGCTGTGCATCACAGCTACAGAATTTTCTGAACTGTTCAATTTGCTATCAGGGCCCAAGCTATCACAGATAAACATTTCCAAAGGATCAGAAGAAGACAAGAGCTTGCAACCAGATTGGGTGCCAAATGAGACAAGGCAAAAATTCTTTCCCTCTGGCTTTGTATTTCCCCAGCCAAAGGTGTATTCCCCAAGTATATTCAGCACTTTAAGGGACTCATGAAGACACCGAAACATATTGTGAAGATTCTAAATGTGTCTATCTGTGCAAAGGGTGGAGGGACTGATGCTATCTATAACCCAGTCTGGAGAATCCTTGAGCTGATTGCTAAGAAGGAAAAGTTTGATGTTGCTCGATATATCTTCTCTGAGATCAATGAATGCCAGAAGAACAGAACAGACAAGATGAGATATGGCTCATACTTAATGCATATGATCCTTCAGAGAACAGCATTAGCATCTTCATCTTTCTCCTTTGACCAGAAGTGTTATTTAAGCAAGTTCAGACCTCAAAAGGATGATAATGAAGATGAGAAACCTTTCTACAGCATCCTTGAAGCCTCTCAGCCAAGTGCCTCAGTGCCACCTGAGCCAGCTACCAGAGCCTCAGTCAGAGTTTTTCAGCCAGCAGTTGAACCCCAAGCAGACCTACCTGAGCCTCAGGTGTCTCCTGCCCGAGACTCAGCTAGGGAACCATCTCCTCCTGCTGAGCTTCAAGCTTCAGTATCAGTTGGTCTCTCCTCAGCTAGTGTGCCTTTGGTTCAACGTCTGAACAACCCTGCTGCAGTTGATGCTTTTATCAAGAGGGTTATGCCCGTTCAGATTTTTGCTATCAAGAGAAGGCAAGATGCAGATCTCAAGGCTTCAGTCAGCAGCAAGTTTGATCAGATTCTATCCCTTCTACAACAGAAGCCAGCTCCCTGAAGATCTTCTTCCTATCTCTTTTTAGTGTTTAGTGGCAAAGGGGGAGAGATTAGAGAGTTTATGTAAAAAGGGCTAAGGGCTAGACTAAGAGCTGGATGTGTGTCAAGACATTCTCTGTATTAAAAAAAAATTTGCTTATACATATGATGATGTTCTGATTGTTTGTCTTGCTCTGATACATGTTGTTTGTCTTGCTCTGATACATGTGTCTTTGCCTTTTCTGATCTGATACATGTGTTGTGCTTTTTTTTCTTTTGCTCTGATACATGTGTTTAGCTCTGATACAAGTATTTTGCTCTAAATTCTGTTGATTGCTCTGATATCTATTTGCTCTGATAATATCTATTCTAATGATATCTGCTCTGATAATATTTATTTTAGGAGAGTTTAGATTCGTACTCAAGCATGCTATTCCTTGTACATCTGTTGCTGAGTATTTGTTCAACATAATTGATATTCCGCTGTGCTTATTTATTCAGTTATGTTATGGCAACCTGGTTTAGCATCTACTCTCCATGATTAAACAGAACTGTGCATTTGCAGTAAAACGCAAAATCTCTTATGTGCACAGCTTAAGGGGGAGTAGATATTAAACTTGGTTGAATATCACACCCTTTTATACATCTAATGCTATGTTTAAAGGGGTTGTCACTAACCACCAAAAAGGGGGAGATTGAAAGTGCATCCAATCCCAAGGAGAGTGGAAGGATGATTATCTAGCCCCAATGTTTGGTTTTGATGGTTAATGGCAACCCTCACCTGTATCTAATGTTTACAACGAGTGTGAACAGGAGTTTTAGATGAACAGGTGATCGATCAAGACAACATCTGACTGATGATGAGGTCAAAAAAAAGAGCAAGGAACCGTGAAGGTCAGAAGGGCTAGCTGAGCTAGTCTCCTGAGGCTCAGTTGCGAGGAAGCCGAGGCTGTGCTCGAGGGCAAGCGAGGTGATGGTGGCTTGATGGAGTTCAAGGACCGTGACTGCAAGCTGGATAAGACCTGGAGGAGCTAGGAAGCTAGTGGATCTGCGTCAAGGGGTTCGCTGTGCGTCTTCAAGGGCTGTCATCTTCAGTTGTTAGCTTGGAACCAGTGCCAAGATTCTGAGCGAGCTGGTCAGTGGCAGTGGTGAGTCCATTGTCCTCCTGAATCAATTTAAGGCTTGTAGTGAGCCGGCCTGTGTTGTGCTCAGGTGCTGCCTGAGGCAACCGAGTCCACCTAAGTTTGGCATCTGAGACTCAGGTGGGTAGCTCAGCCGTGGCTAATAGGTTACCAAGTGTATGTTAGATGAGTCTCAGATAGGTTTGTCTGGTGGCTCTTTGTCTGACGTGGCATCAGGGTAACGGCTAGCTGCCAGGGACTCTATAAATAGGGAACCTGGGGAGGTTTCGACCTCAATCTTTACCTCTACCATAGCAAGCACCCTGCTGTTGCAAGAAAGAGCTCTTAGTCTCCTAGAGAGCATTGCCTGCGTGCATCCACCGTGAGAGAGAGTTGCTTTACATCTTGAGTGCTTCAGAACTGAGAGAGTTCATGGTACTGATTCCTCCAAGAGACTGAGAGAGCTCTTGGTGTTCGTCTGCTCCAAAACCGGGAAGTTGGAGTCGTTGGTGAGCAAGCCAAGTCTTGTGTGGCTGCCTCCAAATGTCTGTGAAGACGATTTGGGTCTGCCTGTCTTGCTGCGGTGAGATCAAAAGAATTCCACACAAGATAAGTGAACGAGGAAAGAACACGTTTCAGTGCCGGCTGTGTAAGCAGCTTCCTCAACGGAGACGTACCACTTTGCAAAGAGTGAGAACTTCGGTAAAACAAACCTCTGTGTCTACTTGTTCATTTGTATGGTTTGCTTTTACTTGTGCTGATATATATAGTACACACTCTGCTGCACTCAACTGAGTTTCCCACCTGAGACTCAGTTGACACTGAGTAGTCTCTGCTCTGCTTGCGTTTACCTGAGTCATCTACCTGAGAGTCAGTTGCTTGAGCCAGTTACTTGCATCTTGGTAGGATTGATCTATTTATTTGAAGCAAAGCCCATTAGGTTTTAAATTTCTAGAGCCGACCTATTCACCCCCCTTCTAGTCAACTCCCGAGATCCTTTCAAGTGGTATCAGAGCCTCGTTGCTCATATTGGCTTAACAGCTAGAGTTAAGGGATGTCGAACTACGAGGGTAGAGTTCCCATATTTGATGGCACTAACTATGCTTTTTGGAAGTGGAAGATGCAAATGCACCTTACTGCAATGGACCCAGAGGTCTGAAAAATTGTCATGACAGGTCTTCACGTAGATAATGAGAGCAACCCTACTGATCAAGACAAGATCAACATCAAGAACAATGCTAGGTCTATTTATTTGAAGCAAAGCCCATTAGATTTTAAATTTCTAGAGCCGACCTATTCACTCCCCTTCTAGTCGACTCCCGAGATCCTTTCACTCTTATCTCGCTAAAACTGTATTGCTTTTGGAGAACGTTGCCGTTCTCAGTAGATAGTGCAGCAAACACCTCTTTGCTATTCCTAGATTTGTTGAGTACCTTCTGTACTCATCCCTCTATTCTAATTCCTTTGAGTAGACTGTGAGCCGACGTCAGAGATGGAAGTGATCTACGTCGAGGTCGACGAAGAAGTTCCCAAAGAACCAGCACCGAGGAAGGAGGACGAAGGTGTCGACTACTACGTTGACTTCCACGACGAGAACAATGCTGAATAGAATAATAGGTCGAGTGAGTCGAGAGTAGTAGGAAAGACTTTTGCTGTAGTCAGACGATAAACGGTTTTAAATTCCCCGTATTTTTGGAAATCATTTTGTAAGACTTTGTATTTTGTTGCAAGTTTGTAACTTCAGTTTGTAATATATGGACCGCTGCGATGCTTTCAACGTGCTACTCTGTGTGATGTGTGGTAGACGAGAAGGCACTTCGTCTACGACATGTCATAGATCGACATATTATCCAGGTAGGTAGTATGTGGGTCACCACACGATAGATCTTCATAATTGTATCTAAATATATCACGACTGATAGATCATCAAAATTATACCTAAACATATCACATCCGATAGATCTTCATAGCCGTACCTAAATAGATCGCAACCAATATATCATGATAGCCATACCCAAACATATCATAGCTGATATCATCATAGTTATACCCAAATAGATCACAACCGATAGATCTTCATAATTATATCTAACATGTTGCAGTTGATAGATCTTCGTAATTGTGTCTAAACAGATCATAACCGATAAATATTCATAACTACCTAAACATCATGTGACCATTGATCTAGTAGATCTTTATATTAATGGACCACAATCGATAAATATTTGTAACTATACCTAAACATTATTCGGTCATTGGTGTGACGTACCTTAACTATTAATGGTCCGTGATCGATAGATATTTATAATTTTACACATGCAAAAATTCCTGAGCTTTTAAGTCTGCATAGTGAGCTAATATCAACAACCGCCAATCTGAACCTTAACTTTACATACTGATCTAATATCTCATACAAATGTTTACCTAGATTGTAGTCCAAACTTTAATTACGTGTACAAACAACCTACTAGCTTAATACAGCAATCGCATAGACGACCGGCTGGCCGTCAAAACTTTAATTCCATGTATTGATCTAATATCACATACAAACAATTGGCCCTATGTCTAACATACAAACCAATGATCGGCTTGCTGATTCGTACTTTAATTATAATATCATGTGCAAATGATAGGTACAACTATAATATGGTGTTCTTACAAATAGTATAACAATACATATCTATATAAGTCTAAAAAATAAAGATGATTAAAAATGTTTTCACATAATTGCATAGAAGCCCGAACTAGTTATATGAGAGCCCATATGGCTACAATAGCCATCGTAAACAATACATAAACCATTAAGAAAATCTAGGCTTGAGTACCATGTGGACTAATGTTGGAACATCGAAGGGCTTAGTTGATTTGAGGAACAAGTTGCCGAATTGTTATCACATCCTAGCTCACTTGTTTGGGTCGAGGAATGAGATGTGTTAGTCCATCACCACTTGGTCTTCCACAAGTATTATGCTAGCATAAAGTGGACTAATAGGTCATCATATCAGATCTATTGAACATCCGTAATGAACCAACCCATCAACAGTGAGTTATCTCTCAGACCAACACCTAGAGTGGGAAAACATAGCCTGTATAGGCATGATATTTCACGAGAGAAAAGTAAACTTTTATGAGAATGTCTATTTATCAGTTGCCTAAAAATTTTTTACATCTCAGTCACCTTTTAGACCTTTAGATCAATATCCAACCATCTCATTCACGCCTCACTCCATATATAACATATAAACAAAAAATTGCACTAAGTTTTCACTAAAGTTGCACACTTTCAAATACTGCAATTTTAGGCTAAGTGGTGTGCAATTTTCTAAAGTTGCACACTTTAATACTGTAATTTAGGTGATTGAGATTTGCAAAAATTTCAGACAACTGAGATTTAGCCAACGCCAACTTTTTTCTATAGGAATGTTTATCTATTAGTTGATTGAATTTTTTTTACATCTTAGTCACATTTTAAATCTTTAGATCAATATCAAACCATCTTTATCCCCATCTCACCTCATATATAACATATAAACTAAAAATTACACTAAATTTTCTTTAAAGTTGCACATTTTTAATATTGCAATTTTAGGCTAAGCGATATGTAATTTCAAGTGACTGAGATTTGAAAAAAAATATAGGCAACTGAGAATTAACTAATTTGTTTTTCTATAGAGTGTCTATTTCTAAGTCAACTGAGAACTAATTATTTCTAAGTTGATGATATTGAATATTAATTATGTATCCAATGGTTAATTGAGTAGTTACACTTTTTGGAAATCGTGTGTAACTTCAGGTATAGAGATGTGCAACTGGACAGTTGTATATTTCTAGACCTAAAGTTGCATAATTTTTTTTATATAACTATAAATTTGATAATGTGCAACTTGATCGACTAAGAAATAATAATTTTTAAATGACCGAGAAGTAGCAAATCCGTTTGCTATAACTCAAGAACAGAGCAATATTTGTACGTCGAGCTCCAGTACAACTCATAGTTCAGCCTTTTTCTCTCCGTATTTGCTAATGATAACACGTCCGAAGTATGATTTGCAAGGAAAAGGAATCACTTCAAGCCTATTGACTTTTACCGCTTCGATAAGAGGTATTCACCAATTATACAGTCAATTCTTCGCTGAGCAACAGGGATCTTGCACTGTATGAGTCACGCATTTCACCAAGCATCTAAAATTTAGACCACGAAACAGGCACGATCAGCTAGCGCTGGCGATGGAGATGGTGGCATTCAAGTATGCAATGCACTCGGTGGGCAGGTTGAGGAACGTGTTCATGAATACGTCATCAATGGGGTCGAGGACGGCCCCCCCGACCAACTTGCATCTCCCTTCACGGTCCAATCTTTTTCCAGTTCCGCGTCATATGGCTCCACTGGACTCCTCGGACGTCAGTGTTGTGTCGACGAACAGCGGCGGCGTTTGGTAGATGCTCCCGACGGAGAAACAGAACCCTCGACCTGAACTTCAGGTCAACCTGAAACGAAAGTACAAACAACGACGGTCATGATCACAGATCACTCTTCTACGACAATACAGAACTTGTCCAGATATTCTGATTACCATGAATAAACTACAATATTTCTCTCCCGACATCGCTCCCGGAAAAAAAATATAGACTCTGAACTGAACTGGTAAGAACTACATGGATACAGAGAAGCCCGGGCGGTTACCTGACCACTCGTCCGGTCGATGCTCCCGCAAAGAGCCTCGGGCAAGATGTCGATCTTGAGGAACGGCGGCAGCGGCAGCCCGAGGAACTTGGTGGTGGCGCCGGACATCGCCGGGATGTACAGACTCGTCACGTCGAAATCGACAAGTATCGCGCCATCCGTGCTGCTCGAACCACGTCAGGCGCCCGCGCCACGGCCGCCTTGGGCGTTGTACGCGAAGTCCGGGTACCTGGAGATGCCGAGCCGGCAGCCGTCCCGCGTCCGGAACTCGAGGCTAAACGTGTCAGGCCGAGGCTGCGTCGCCGCGATGACAGGAGCAGACTGCTGCTCGCCTTGGCCGGTGCATTCTACCGAGACCGCGTATTTGTTGTTGTGCGGGGCATGTCGAGGTTTCGCCAGTGAGCCGGAAGAGCATGGTTTCTTGGGGTTTGCCAGTTTTTGCAGGGCTGGGAGGCTGGACGAGGAAGTGTTGATGCCTCCGGGCGGTGCCATTTGGAGTACTCCGCAGCTGCAGCGTTGGAGAAGAGGACCCGGTGCGCTTCCCAGTCTATGGTAATAAGGGTGTGTGATATTTGTGGCTGTGCGATGGACCTTGATAGCCTTATCTCTTGCCTTTCAATATGTTTTTCATTACCTTCTCTTCTGAGGGTGCTTGAAATCTCTGTTTGTTCCAGAAATTTGAACAATCACACCCTTAAACACTGGGTTTGTCTCGCTATACGTTGAAACTTTTTTTTTAATAATAGAAGGGCAAGCTCCAACGGCCGCTGTACGTTCAAACTTTTAAGCCACTGTTTGGATTAAGCGGGGAAAACAATGGTAAATTGAATGAACCGTTTTGTCTTAGCTTCTTTTCTGAACGACCAAGATAGCCGTTCTGCCGATTCAGTTAAGAAGAAAGCAATGTGTTAAGTTACAACCCTCAAACAAGCACCGCGTGAGTCAGGTGAAACATCGACTCATAACAACACCATCATGACAACTGATTATTCATGATCCATATGATCACCAACTTTAAAAGCCCTATTCCCGTTGGCCGCGTCTTCTCGGATAGCAAAAGCAACTCGTTGAACATTGAATTTTCACAAGAACATGCTGATCATTGGATTGACTCGCTGCATTAGCTTTCCGTGAAACTGTTATGTTCTAGTTAACGTATGTTTAGGCACTCAAGTGTATTTTTTGCTATAGAGCACTCAAAATCTAAATATTTAAATCTTTATCTAATTAATCATACACCTTCATCTTCATACCTCTAGAAAATCAAGAAACTTCGAGTACTCTCAAAGTAAAAAAACTCTAGCGAGAGGTAATACTTTCTTTTTAGTTTTCTGGCTCGGTAGGCTTGTCATTCCCGCCATTCAACTTCGAGTCTCTAAACCCTAGCTCCTCCTAGGTATTTTTGTTTTGAGGAACTAAGCCTTGCTCAGTTGGTGACATACGTGGATGCATGTCCCCCAGCATCAAGTTCGACCTTCAATTCAAATTTACAGTGTTTTTCTCTTAGTTGGAAAAAAGCCTACTTCGTATTCTCGATACACTACTACAGAAAAGTTATTTCCAGACAGTTCAAAATCGTTATCCAAGACAGTTTTGACCACCGTACGAGAACATGTGGCGCGGATTATCGGTCTTTATCCCAGTTGGTTCCTAAATTGTCTTGGATTAAAGAGTATCCTAGACAATTCTCGAATATGATGCTATTTGAGACAGTTCATTTTACTAAACCTTCTAGAATGGTTGCTCATATTTGAACCGTCTGGGATAGTTCTGAGAGATTGTTGTCATAATGGTATCCCAAATGGTTTCTTCTGTCTAAACTGACTAGGATATCAATTAGGATAGCTATGTTTGTTTTATTTTTATTTTTGTCCTAAAACAGAAAATTTCATAGAATTCATATTCATAGGTACACATTCACATTCACACAAATGAACATAAATGATATGAAGAAAAATCAATGCAAAGAACATATCAACATTTTCATTAATATCTATATAACTAAGTACATGAAGAACAAATGAGCTTCTAAGTATTGATATTATTACAATCACTCATTTCAGCTCATGCATGATGACCTAGCTAGCTAGCTACAGTTGATAGTACTCACCTTTATCATTGATTACTTGGTCAGTGGAGAATAAGATGAACTCCCCGATAATCTCTATGAGCTCGACCTTGGTCATCATCTTTGTTCCAAGATCAATTCCAACATATACGAAGTAAGATTAAATTCATGGATATATGTAAGATTTGAATATATGAAGAAGCAGTGATAAGATGGACAAACCTTATCGTCTTGGGTCTTCGAAGACGCCATGAGCTGCCACATGTGATGGCAAATATAGTACCCACAAAGGTTGGTTCCTTTTGGCTATTGGCATCAATGCACAGAGAAAGGGTCTTAGTCGAGAGGGGATTATTATTACTTGAAAATGAAGGTATAGAGTATTATTTTGTATTTAGGGAAGACTTCAAAATTGAAATCGTGTTTCAATTTAACATGGGATGCTAAATTGAATCTCCTCCCACGAGATACGTAAGTGGCCAACACCATGTGTGTTTCAATTTTTTTAGGAAATTAGAAAATAAATAAAGAAATAATATAAGGAGGCAAATGTGTTAATTAATGTCCTATTGATTAATTGGGTGATATACGTGAAGTTGTGGTTTTGATGCTTGTAGAAATCAAGGTATATAACCTTGTTCCATTTGAGTATATTACAATCTAGATCTAGTGATAGCTACAAGAATAGGTTTACATGGTTATATATAACTAATATTGTGTATAAACCATATAAACAATGAAGTATGGGCATCGATCACTTACTCCCAGTTGAAGGCAAGGAGTATGAACTCCTTGTCTTATTGAACCATTATGAGTTTGCCATGTATTCCACGATAAATTTTTCATCAGCATCCATGCTTTGCTCGGAGATCAAGTGTGGGTCGATAAAACATGCCGGTAGTCTCCTCACTCTGGCTTAAGCCATCATGTGAGTACATGTACAAAACAGACTTGTTATATGTATTAGTTCAGTAAATTACAAGGGATGTAGAAATTTCTATGTGAAGACTCATAGTTTCTAGATTCTCATGAAGGAGATGTCCAACTCCCTTAGGTTGTAGAGGAGAAAAATGTTTGCATAGTCCATGACCACATCACCTGCCGCGTGGTGAAAATGGTGCGCCTTGAACCAAGCGGTTATACCAGTACCTTGTTTTTTAGGCGGCTTGTTCAAATCCTTCATGTATATTTTGTGAAAAGTCTGGCAAACAATCCCTAGTTTGTTCAATTCTTTAATTGATAGCATTCATTATCTAAGAATGACCTGCCTGAATGGCTCTATGAAAGAGAGATTTTAGTAGTTACCCTATTATCAAGCAATTGTTTGAACTTCTCACGTAAGTCTGTTTTAATCTTCTCAGCTTTGCATGCCTCGTTAGCCCTCTTCCGCTCTTGCTTAGGTAGGGCAGCAATTTCCTGTGGGAATACTTTATCCCATGTTGCGAGGACCCAGTGACCCCAAGTACATCCCGAGTGTTCTTTGGTCTCAATTCCCATGCGAGTATATCATTCATCCTGTCGGAGATGAATGAACCTTGGAAAGATTGCTCACTCAACGATTCCTACAATAGCCCAAGAGGTTATCTCAGGAAATATTAAGGTATGGACAATTTGCAAAACCAGGCGGTTGTTAGCTTACCAATCGTTGGTAGACTTCCTGGTCTACAGTGTTAGGTAAGCGGACCTCCCCCATTGAGCTGGTAGCTAACCCTTCCTCTACACCAGTCTCAGGCGTGGGGGATCTGGACTTTGAAAAAGGGTGCTTCAATGCCTGCATGCTGTACCTCTTAGTCCTATTTTCCAATATCTTTCTTTTACCCATTTACCCGTGCGTGCCAAGTCTATGTGGGTGTAAGTTTTTTGCACGAGAGCCTTGTGATCTTGGCTTTGACAATGATGTTAGCCTAGCAAGATAACTAGATGGGTTGCAGTAAGCTTTTCCTTGGAAGTATTTCGAGGTTTATTGATCCTAAGGAAACGAGTTGTCGTGGAAACGGTCATGACATTGAGATCGTTCCTAAGAATTTCAGTGAGTGCCGGCGATTACTTCGGGTATCAATTTAAAGATGGCAATGTTCCTGAAATCAATTGCGAAGACAAAACTATGCGAATAATAATAAAAACAAAAATTAAAAATGTGTAAATTAAATGGAGGTTGCTAATATGGTGATGGATAGGTTTAGGAGTGAGTTTTACTTGCAGATTAGAATATTTGTACATGAATAAATATAATAAATATTATTGCACCAAGATCAAACCAATAGAACACATTGTAACAAGGAGATGAAAGAAAAATTAATTGATTGAAGTACTTAAATCGTCGTACAACCTTGCTTGTTGGTAAAATTAATAGAGAGAGTATAAGATCTAGATGGGCATGGTGGCTAGGGTTTGAGGATGAATGGTTGCTACGTGTGGTGGTCCTCTTCACGGCTCTCGCCGTCGGTCCTCTACTAGGACACTATAGTCATGTGTTGCAAAAACGTGAAATAGTCTCAAGCCAGTTGAAAGAGCATCTAGTCCCCTAAATACTTTTGATGGTTAATGGCAACCTAAATTAGAATCTAATATTTACAATGAGTGTAAGCAGAATGAGTAGGTTCTATGAAAAGGATTCATCTAGGAAAGGATGACCACTCAAAAGTACAAAGGTGGTTTCCAGGACAAGAAGATAGCTGCGCTAGGCAGCTGTGCCACACTGTGAAGAAGCCGGTGCTGTGCAAGGAGTTGCAAGTAAGGTGATGGTGGCTTGATACGTCAAGGGCCGTGACTACAGTTGGTGGAAGCTGAAGTCTAGGTTTGCTAGTTTTCTTGAGTCCTTAGGGAACACCTGTACTATCAAGAGGGATGAAGTAGCAATGATTTTTGGAGGTTCTTTTGCTCAATGCTCAGAGTATTGGACAGTGGCACTGATGCCTTGAGGTCAGTGGCCCTGTAACAACAGTTTTGCACAAGTGTGAAACTGGGTTGTGTTAGCACACTGCTGTGCTAGCTTCCTAAAACCCTAGAGCCAAAGTTACCTGTGTGGCACAACTGTGTCACAGGTGAACAACCGCTCTATGACTCAGGTACATCTCTATGCCAGGGGAGACCTTGTAAATGCTAAGGGAACTGCACTGCAATAGTCTGTCTGCCGAGTCAGAAGACTGTTGGAGGTTTTCTCCTGAGTAGGCATCAGAGTTAGTGTGTGCGATGAGGGCATATAATGTGCCAAGACCGGGCTGAGTAGTGAGGCTACGTCAGTTAGGGTTTCACCTGTGTCAGCCTCCGGTGACATAGGTGTCGATCTGCCTGAGCCGGTTACTGTTGTGCGTTGTGATTAGCTGTGTCACCGATGCCTGTCATCGGTAAGCCACTTAATCCTACGTGGCATGAGTGAAACGGTTAGGTGCCTGTGGACTCTATATATAGGGGACCAGGGGAGGTCTTAGACCTCAACCTTTGCCAAACCTTTGTAATCCATTTCGACCGTTGCAAACCTCTTTTCTCCTGAACAGAAGCAAACCTTTCTAAGTCTTAGTTCAAGTGAGAGTTAGAGTTTTGAGCAGAGAGCATTGGTTCCTCCAAGAGTTATTGTTGCAGATTCTTTCTTGAAGTGTCTACTTCTAGATAGGCGTAGGAGTTGCTGTGACCACCCAAACTTGTGTGGGCTGGAACAGTAGTCTATGAAGGTGATCTAAAGTCTACCTGCTACAAGACAAAAAGATTTCCACAAGCAAGAGAAAGAGACCTGAAAACTCAGATACTCGGAGAACAAGCACGATTCAGTGCTGGCCATCTCTTCGGAGTAGCCTCTCCAACGGAGACGTACCATCTCTGAAAAGAGTGGGAACTTCGGTGAAAAATCCCCTGTCTCTCAGAGTACTTTTCATTCTGTACTTACTTGCTCATCTGATTTGCATGCTTGTGTGATTCACTGTTATATATAACCTAGCTGTAATCCTTTCTCATTGCCTGTGTTAATCTAGCTGTGTCACAGTTGCTTTATTGCTTATCTCATATCTGTGCCAGTTACCTGTTACACAGCTATCTGTCATATACATCTATTTAGGGCTTTCAGATTACCTGTGTTAGCCACCTGTGTGACAGCTGTGTGTTAATTTACATATCAAATTTTGCCTGAGTAGTTGACCTGTTACACAGCTAGCTAAACCCTTCAATCTGTTAAGTCTTAAACTTGATAATTTGAAGTAATTGTTTAAAATTGGTTAGCCTCCTATTCACCCCCCTCTAGTCGGCACCTACGATCCTTTCACCAGTGCATCACTTTCATCATTGAAGAATGATTTATTTTCGATAGTACCAATTCCTTCAAGTCTTTCCTCATGGCAAGATTGAGGCACACCAATCTTTTAGGCCTAAGCCATGTAATCAACGCAGAACTCAGCAACCTCTTCTGAAGCATAACCTTCTACAATATGCCCTCCGGCTGAGATCGAATCCGCATATACAACTTAAGAATTCTCATGTAACACTTGAACAGACACATGCTCTGTAGAAATACGGGACCCTGCGCTTTATCTCGTAAACAAGGTGAACAATAAAATTGACCATGATATCGAAGAAAGGTAGCAGAAAATACATCACAAGTTGGCATAGAATCTTCACCACCTCCTCTTGCAGATCGTCTAGTCCACCGACATCCATCACCTTTTGAGAAATGTGTTAAAGATACTACACAACATGATGATTGTCTCTCGAACATCAATCTGCAATATTTTTTTTATTTCTACTACGAGCATCTGGGTGATCAACACGTGACAATCATGAGTCTTCGTACCAATTAGTTTCAAGTTTTCCATGGAAACAAGTTTCTTTATATTCACGAAGTAACCAGATGGAACTTTAACACTATGCAAGAACCCGCATAGTTCAGTTCTCTCGCCCTTGGATAAAGTGTAACAAGTAGGGGGGAGGTACTTTTAGTCTTTATCGATATTTGTTGGTGCTAACTCAGGTTTAAATCACATATCAACCAAGTCCAAGCGTGCCTTTACGTCATCCTTTGTTTCGTCATGAATGTTTAGTAAGAGAGCGATCACACTGTCACATACATTTGTTCTCTATGTGCATGACATCGATACGGTGACGAGCTTTTAGATCCTTCCAGTAAGGTAGCTCCCAAAGTACTGATCTCTTCTTCCAAGTGCTCTTCTCAACGGGTTTCTTTAGTTTATTCTATCCCTTACAGAGCACAACATGGATATCCTTAGCCATGTCATACACCTCTATACCACCAAAAGGCGTTGGTTTGGTACCGTGTTTCATTTTACCGTCAAATTGACTCGTCATCTTGCGTTATGGGCGATTCCTCTGAAGGAACCAATGGTGGAATATGTATAATGTTTTGCATGAGTTGTTTAGCCACACACGTGTTGTATCATCCAAATATTGCATACAAGCTTTGGCTCCTTTTGTAATCTAGCCTAACGTGTTACCAAAAATAGGATAATCATTGATGGTCAAGAACAGCAAGCAGTGTAAGGTGAAGTACTCACGTTTGTCTGCATCCCATACTTCTATCCCTTTTTCCCATTTTCAGATCTTCCACTAGTGACGCAAGGCACACATGAATGTACTTCCACTTCATATACACCACGGCGGAAGGTTGTAGTTATAGAGATTCATAGGCCAAGTGATGTGCCACCTGCTCATGTTCCAAATGGACTTATTCCATTGATACTCATTCGAAACCATATATTTCTCACTTAACTTTGGATACTTCATATCAATGTTTCTCCATTGGGCCATAATAGCTAGGTGTCATAACATTCACATCATTTTTGCGCTCCTCAGCATGCCAGCACATCAACTTTGCCTCCTTTCGATTTGCAAACATACGCTTCAAATAAGGAATTACAATAGATATCATGCAACCTTGGTAGGAGTACATTTCATCACCTTGTTGCCATCCTCGTCACCTTCTTACTGACTTTTACACTTGTATCAAAATATTTTGCACACCAGACACAAATGCAGGTTTGCGTACTCTTTATGTTATAAAATACAGTAATTTGGACATGCATGTATTCTTTCTACTTTCATTCCCAACGAACAAACCTTCTTTGCTCTGTAAGTGGTTGTGGGCAACTCATTCCCTTCCGGAAGCATGTCCGCCAAGAGACCTAATAGCACGGTGAAGCTCTTGTTAGACCACCCGTTGCTTGCCTTTGCCTTAGAAGTTCTAGTACAGATGACAACGTTAAGAACTTTTGCTTGCAACTCGGATACAAAGGTTTCTCCACGTCCTCAAACAAGCCCAGCAATTCTTTATACCCTTTTTCATCATTGTTTCCCTCTACATTGCATAGCATCTGATCCAGATCGGGCATGGAATCCTCATCAACCGATATCTCATCACCATCAACACATTTGTTGTCATCTGCCCTAAAATCATTGGCTACATCTGGCATATCATTCACTTGGTCGTCCATATATGTGCATACAAATTACCATTTCTAGGTAGTTCTTAACCCTCAACTGTTCTATTGATCAAAATAACCATCTACTCTCTAGACATATATATAATTACACATGCATCATAATTGGTTCCATAATCAATAGGATGTTCTTTTTTTTCAAAATTAGCAAGGAAGGACAAGAATGCAATGTAGTTACAATGTATTACTAACCTTGATCTTCACTCACACTAGACTCAATTTCAAATTGGGTCACTAAAATCACCCACCAGCCACCATCCTGACGTACTGACCTAGATCTGTTTGGTCGGGCTTTATCCTTATATAGGGATCAACATTCTACATGGTTCAATACAGAAACTGTTTGGGATGGTAAAACATCCTAGACAGTTCACTTTATGAACCTTCTCGAATGAGTAGACATGTCAGATGGTTCATATTTTCAACCATCTCGGTAGTTATCCCAAGAAGTTAGAAATTGAATCGTCTAGGTTGCCTACTCATCCAAGACGGTTCACACATGGGCTGAGTGTCCGAAGATTTTCAAAATGGTATGCCATTGGTACACGATTTTGAGTTCCCTCTATACCATTTCGTCAAACTGCCGTTTGTGAAACTCCGTTATCTCATATTAAGCTGACAATTTTTCTAAGAATACCTAAACTACCCCTGTGCAGAAACTCTGTGTAGAAAGAGAAAAACCCTTCAATAGAGGCACACACGCACCACCTCTCCCTACTCCCGTACGTCTAGCTCCCTAAACCCTAGAACCATGCGGCGGCCGGTGGCACGATGGCCAGCAAGATGCCGCCACTCGGGAGCACCTCCATGGCAGCGAGCAACCACTCCACGGCGGGCTCCTCCACGGCACACCTCCCTGTGGGCATGTTGTTGTCTTATCAAATAGGACATGCACATGTAGAGAATTTCAAGTCTCTTGGAAGCCTTGTGTTCATGGATTGTCTTTCATCATAAAAGTTAGGGGACTTAAGATAAGAGTCATTTGTGGATGACTACTATAGTGTGGCCAAGTTCAAAACTACATATGCTCCTCGTATGCTTGGTCTTACTGATGTGTCACAGTGGCCAAAAGAAGATTATGGTTTATTTCTATACCCACCAATTCATAAGAGATCTGCATGAAGGCCCAAGGAACAAAGGCACAAAGCTGGCTATGAGGGAAAATTTACTAGTGGCAAGAGGCATCAATGTTCTATGCAAGGTGTATGTGCCTAGATGGACAAGCTGTAAGGAGGCAGATCCAAAAGCTAAGGAGGCTTATGCTCTACTAGCAAAGCAAAAGTAAATATGTTTCGTGTTATCTCATTGCAATGCTCTCTTCTATATTACTTGCATAATTTAATTGCTTTTTACTTGTTTGTTGTACATGTAGGCCAAAGAGAAAGAAAAGAGGTGGTGAGACTAATGCTATTGGAGGAGGTGGTGAGGATAATGCTATTGGAGGAAGAGACGAGGCTATTGCTATTGGAGGAGGTGGTGAGGCTACTGCCATTGGAAGTGGATGATGGTATTATTATTGGAGGAGTGTTGCCTCCACCTCCCTCTAACTCTAACTCTTCCATGCCCACCAAGGTAAAATTGTTCCTTTCAAATGATATGCAAATAGCTATATACATATCAATTATTACTCTTCTCGATTTAGAATCAACTAAGTCAGCCACTGGGTCAAACGAGCTAGACGGTGCTTTATTGGCACTTGTACTAGAAGTGGAACCTACTACACCACCATGCAAAGGCAAGGGCAAAGGCAAGGGTAAAGAGAAGACCAAGAGAGTGGTTGCATCACTAGAAAACTTAGCCATTGGCATTAGAAGCAAGAGGGCACGGATGAAAAGCATAAAATTTTCGGATTATGTGTAGATGTGGACTTGTTATGTGTATGCACTTTTGATGTGGACCTGTAATGCCCTGGTAGTACTATTAGTGTGGACTTATGATGCACATGTTGGGATGTTAGTTGATGTGCTTTATGTTTGAATTTGATGCTTTTGTGTGCTGTCAAAATATATGTATTATCTAAAATATGAAAAATTCTATAGAAGTGCTGTCAAATTTTTTTGTTGCTACAAAATCTCACCTTTTTGCTGCCCAAACAGCAGTGAACATTGCCCAAAATCTCATTTTCTTTGTTGTCCAAACATCAATGGATACTGCCCAAGTTTCCATTTTTCGCTCAAGACTTAGTGGTATAGAGAGAACTAGTTTACACCTAAGATGACATAGAGGGCATTACATTAAACAGGGGCAAAATGGTCTTTTTCTGCACTTAACGAAGCTCCACTAACGACAATTTGACAGAATGGGGTATAAAGGAAACTTGAAATCATTCACCAGTGATATATAGGGAATAAGACATTTACCAATGGTATTAAGAGAATCAGGTGTTTTAAGAGTGGCATGTAGTGGAATCTCTCATAAATAAAGACATACCATGAGTGAGATTCAACGTGCTCTCTTCCATCACTGGCTGGGATCCTAAGTTCCTGATGCTATTAGAAGTGTCAATTTTGTCCGAATTTTTTACACCCCAGTCACCTTTTAAACGGTTGGATAAATATTTAACCATTTTCACCTACATCTTACTTTGTATTAAACTATAAACTATAAACTATAAACTAAAACTTGCAGTGCAGTATCTTTATACTAAAATTATATATTTTTAATACTGTAATTTTAGGCTAAATAATGTATAATTTTAGACAGATTGAGATTTACAAAAATTTCAGAAGGTTAAAAATCAGAAATCTGATTAAAAAAAACACGTCCGAGCCTAATTCGGTTTTCTTTCGATAAATGTGGCTTGCATGCACTCTGAACATGTTTTCCTCCCTTTGTAACGAAATGGTATTTCCATCCATGCCATTGCATCAGCGACGTCAGACACGTAAACCCCAAGTATTAACCGGACCCGGGCCCATCTTCCACCCGCGAGCTAAACCCGACCCAGCGAAAGGGTCACCTATCAGCGGCTCCTCTCCTCGCTCCGCTCCGATCCGGATCTCCCCATCCACTCCGGCGAGCTCTCGCCGCGTCGCCTCCACGCGACCTGGCTCCCCATATATCCAACTATCCAACCTCCCCGCCGCCACGCCTGCCAAAACCCTAATACTGTAGACTACCTCCTCCCTGCCCGCGCCTTCTCCCTAGGCCAACAAACCCTAGGCGCCGCCCATGGACATAGAGGCCGACGGTCGCTTCGGCAACAAGCGCGTGCACAACCGCCTTGGTCCGGCCCCCGGCGCCGCCTCTTCGTCTTCTTCTGCGAAGGTCTGCATCCATTGGCGCGCTGGGCGATGCAACCGCTTCCCCTGCCCCTACCTCCACAGCGAGCTCCCCGAGGCCACCTCCAAGCGCCCAAACCACAGGGATGGCCCCGGCGGGCACGTCTGGCGCAACCCCAACTCTGGAGGAGGAGGGGGCCGCGGCGGCGGCGGGCTGAGCAGATGGGGGAGGGGCCCCGGGGGTGCGGATGGCGGCGCGAGGCACAAGGCGCCCGACCGGCCCTGCAAGTATTTCCTCGCCGGAGACTGCTCCTACGGAGAGAAGTGCCGCTTCCCCCACGCATACTTCATGAGCAATAGCATCACGCTGCTCACCCCGCTCCAGGGCCACGAGAAGGTACTCCATTCATCTACCGATTCGACCGTCTGGTAAAACCTGAAAAGTTGCTAACTAAAATGTTGTGTGTTCCTTCAGGTTGTGACGGGGATCGCACTGCCTACTGGGTCGGACAAGCTGTATTCTGGGAGTAAGGATGGAACTGTGCGCCTTTGGGATTGCCAAACTGGGCAGGTAGCTGAGGCATCATTGAATTATATCCTTGAGAGGATTGTATGTTCTGTGTGACAATTTCCAGTACCTTTATTTTCTATATGGTGTGTGATAGTGTGCTGGTGTCATCAATGTTGGGCATGAGGTTGGGTGCATGATCAGCGAGGGGCCATGGTTTTTTGTTGGAATACCTGATGCTGTGAAGGTAGGAAATGGTGCTTTATATTTGTGGCTTTGACCCAGTGCTACTGGTGTTCCACATGTGTGTCTGACTCTATGACCTACTCCTGCAGGTTTGGAATATGCAAACACAAGCAGAAATGAACCTTACTGGGCCAACTGGACAAGTCTATGCGCTCGCTGTTGGGAATGAGCTACTCTTTGCCGCAACACAGGTAAACTTCCCTTCTTTTTGGTTTATCTTTGGTTCTAACATTTGTCTTGGCAAATGTAATTTCCTGTGTTGATGCATTCTCTTGCATTGCGCTTGGTGTAGGATGGAAGGATTTTGGCATGGAGATTTAGCGCCGCAACGAACTGTTTCGAGCCGGCTGCTTCTCTTGTTGGGCACCAGCTGCTGTTGTTTCGTTAGTAGTAGGAGCCATGAGGCTTTACTCTGGTTCAATGGATGAAACCATTAGAGTAAGGACTAAGGAGAACTTGTGCACTATTGTTCACATTCTTAGATACAATTGATGTAGGAGACTTGATGCATGCATCAGATCATAAGTTCTTGTTGGCGTGTAACGCTTGCATCGCTTTATGTCTACTTCCGCTTAACATCAAATTGTTTTATCCTCTGTGTTTCTCATGGTGGATTGTGGAAGTCTACAATGCACAAGCTCAATTGAACCCTGCACTGTACATACTTGTACACTTTTGACTTTTCTCATAAATTTAAGTGGTACATATTGCTAATCAATTTCAGTGGAGTTAACAATCAGATGTAAAACGGATGATGCCTGAGATTTGTGCTTGAGTTCTTGCTACTATTTAGTCAGAATAAATACAACTATACAAGCAAAGCTGACATTTAGTGGTGGTGCAAATCTGCATCTGGTTTAGGCACTGTTACTATACCTGGTGCAAGCCTGCATCATATAGAATTTAGGTTTTAGAGTAGATAATCACTTTAATAATTTACTATCAGTTTTCATGCACATTTTATGGTGATATCTCAAGTTCTAAACACGGATGTGGAACATTTGGAACTAGCATTTTGGAAAAAATTCATCTACGACACCGGAAAAGTTCCAGTTCCAAAAAAAGGAATACCAGTACAGCAGTACTGTGACACTTACAAATGGTGTCTGGGCCTACACACTAATGATAGTTTCAGTGTTATTTGAACTCTGTTATTTTCCTGATGCTACAAATGAAAGTTTTTCTAGTACCTTTGGTCTCCCCAATATTGGGAGAACATGAACTATCTATTCTGTTTTAATGTGCATGATTTGTCAGTCACCTGGATTCATTTTGCTTGACAACACAGAGGGTACCTTACTGTGTATTACATTGTTCAATTAAGATAGAATGGTGTTCTTGTCACTATTGTTTACTCCCAATCTACAAATAATAATAACAAAAGGAAAAATGTTTCAGGTGTGGGATTTGGCAACGTTACAGTGCATACAGACTCTTTCTGGTCATACGGGTGTAGTTATGTCTGTACTGTGCTGGGATCAGTTTCTATTATCTTGCTCTTTGGATCAAACAATAAAAGTTAGTCTCTATCCTTTCTTCTTGTTATTGAATAATTGTGCAAATTCATCTATTCACATTTCACATTCATCCTGTCAATGCACTTCATACTTCTAAGTTTCTTCTTCAGGTCTGGGCAGCTACAGAAAGTGGAAGCTTAGAAGTAAGATATACACACAAAGAGGATCATGTATGTGATCTGACACTCTTAATTACAGTGGTTATGTTGTGCCATTACAGTCTGTTTTGTTACAATCGTATATGATTTATTCATGTCACTGAAAGCCTGTCAGCCGTACCAGTTAACATCTGATCCATCCTATCTTGTCCCTTTTTTATGTTTATAGTGGGCTTGTTTCTTATTTCTTGCCTCAATTTATATACAGTACAATTAATAATCTTAAGAGATATGGTTTACACTTCTTCGAATTGACCATTAGGATTTTCTATCAAATTGTCATATGCTAAACATCTTCATAATTTTGCCTATGCAAGTGGAACATCTACGTGATGTTCAGGAATCTACATACATCATTATGCAGACATTTTTCTTTAACATTGAAACATAGGTATTTAAACTGGACCGACAAGTGAACCAGTCAAACGGTCAGTTCAATGGTCCTACCAGCAGTTCAACAGTTAGAATACAGTTCAGTAATATTATTATTTCAATATGTAATTAAATTTTATACGCGCTATTATTTGGCTGATATACAAGCTATCGTTCTTATGGCAAGAGAACAAGGAACTACGGCCCTGTAAGCAAACAGGACCATACCAGGCTCCTGTACATGAAAATAACACCCCAAGTAGAAATAAAAACACCCTGACAAAGAGATTACGGACTGGACAATAAGCTCCCGAAAAACAAAGAACTACAGAAAATAAGAGGCTTAAGTTAGTCAGCAGACACAAGGTATCTTCATTGAAGTTTATTTTCCTTCAGAACCACCAGCTTTTGAAATGCCTAAGAGTCTTCCTCCAGAAGGTGGTTGAGAATAGTAGATACCTTGATCATCATCCGTTTCTCTGCTTGTAGAACAGTTGATCCGTTTCTGCACCGAGTAAACCGTCCTGTAAAAGAAATGCAGACTGCTTGCGGTCTAACTTGTATTCAGTGACTTCTTCTAACCACCCACCTGGCCAGCACCTTAAGAAACAGGACAAAAGGTATCACATGATTGATGCTCCTGAAGCATGATAGTGGGCTGGTTCCACTTGCCCACACAGTTTACAGTTGATATCTCCCTGCCCAGTTTTTCCGTTTCAGAAGGGCTCATAAGGGGTTTCACTTTTGGGTAAAGTGCAAGAGAGATTCTATTTCCAAATTTAATCAAAAAAAAACCAAGATTTCTGTAGCCACCTTCTGATCCACATCTCTCCTTTTTGTAGCTACCATTATCCTTCAGCATAACATTTCCCTCCAAAATGTTCCCAGTTAGAAAAGCTGTTTGACTCCTGCTAAGTGCTGCCCCTGTCTGACACTCTTCCATCCCCTGAGTCAATACTTTTGTAAGATTCAGTAGCTCATCTCATGTTCAACAAACAGATGGTTCTGAAACTCTGAACTGTTGGTTATGTTGGCTCCCTTGATATTTGGACTCAGGGTACCTACTCCATAGTTTATAGTTTAGTCTTCGAATGCCCCTTGTAGAGTTTATTGAATAAGTCTTTCAAGTTATGCTTTGTGATCCTCACAAAATTTGTAGAAGGTAACTGAAAATCCATGAGGTCTCGTGTTCAGTGGTGATTCACAGTATACTTATTTTTATTTGCCTAAAACGATCAACTTAGTATGTTATTTGGTAGTTTGTATATCATCATATTAAAGCTATCACATGCAAATTTCCCTCTTAATGGAATATGTTTCCCATTGCGAAGGAAAGATAAAATAAGCCATCTCAAAACATGGAAGTCTGGTGATATGCTGAGGTTGTTTTTCATGTTATAAATTGAAGTTAATATGTCCAAGGAAATTGTAGAGTGTAGACGGGTCATGGTGATAGGTTATATGATTCGCACCATGCATTGCAATCCCTTCTGCCAATACTAGTTTGATAAGAATGTGCTCCTTTCGTGCATCATATACCTTACCAAAAGTTTGGGAGCATGCATGCCATGTTCTCCTTATGTTCTGTTATGTCTTTGTCTTATGTCTTTGTTCCATCTGTAGGGAGCACTTGCTCTTACTGGCATGCCTGATGCACAATCAAAACCTGTGCTAGTATGTTCATTAAATGACAACACTGTCCGCCTCTATGACCTCCCATCGTAAGGAAGCTATCATACTAAGATTATTTTCTGTATTATTTTCTTCTGAAGTTTGTCTGAAGGGACTCATGTTTGTTTTATAGGTTCAGTGATAGGGGCAGAATATTCTCCAAACAGGAAATTAGAGCAATACAAATCGGTCCTAGTGGTTTATTTTTTACCGGGGATGGAACTGGTGAGCTGAAGGTTTGGCAATGGGTCATTGATGGCTCCCAAACCTGATGAATATAGTGTATTTTAGATTAGTTCCGAATGTATGTTATGAGGTATTTCTCAAAGATATGCATAATGAATGAGGTGTGGTTCGTGGCCAGTTCATTTATCTGTTATATCCTATATTTATTGTCCAAGGATATGAGAGTCAGTTGGATCGGCTTGCAGTTAGAATACGAGCAGAGGCTATGTAGTATCAGTATGGGAAGCTAGTGCTGTCCTGGAATGAGTTTGACGTCAGGGGAATAATTTCTTGTAATTTGTAAAGCACCGGAGCCAACAAGTGTCTGATCACTTTGCTTCGATGTGCTGATAGATTCAAAAGGATGTACTAATATAAGGTTTTGTTCGGCTGCATTTGTGTTGGAGACTTGTGGTTTTCTCTCAGAAAGACCACTTTTCATTGTTTTCTCTTTGTTGAGTTCTCTTTGCACGTCATTGTTTTGATGTTTTCTTCATCGACTTTACGCACTTAGTTTACTCTTTTCATTTACTTCCGGGTCTTGTGCTCATTCATTAGACGTTGCCCTGTATTGCTACGCGGTATGCACATCCCAGTAAAGCTGGGTTTATTTTAGTTTTGACACAAAGTCAGCCTTTTCTTCCAAGCGTAACTTGTAAGCCCCATCAGCTTCAGCTTCCGAATTAGGCCTAAGCTTCACAAATCCTAGGGGCAGCACCGCCATCAGGCTGTCAGCTTCTCGTCTCTGCAGACCATCCATGCACCAGGTAACCCAATTTGCCGCGCGTTCCGCACAAGGTAGCACCCAGCGTACACAATGCAACCCGGAAAGCCTGATACCTTGACCCTTGCACGTGCGCGGCAGCACGGCAGGCAGCCGCTCTCTAGGAGTTGCCTCCGCCGGCCGGCCAGTCCGTTCGAACTCGACAGCTCGGCTTCTCTACACCGCAGCGGTGGCGTTCCCCCGTCGCGCTATCACAGCCATCAGCGATCTGGTCACTGTGGTGCACACAACACTGTCGGCAGCCCGAAACCCAGGTACACCCGAAAGGCTGAACGGCCGAACACGCTTCCTGAACCTACTGTCTTCGCGGCATACATGGGAGCAGCAAATCGTATCAGTTCAAGTCACCTCCGTGTCATCAGAGTCCAGCAGAGGCATAGCAGGGCAAGCCGGAAATAAATCTAAGATTTTGTAATCATGATGATACCATCAGATTATTAGACAATGACCAATTCTAGTAAGACCCAAAGATCACATTGTGCAAAGTTTGCTAGTGAAAAGTTGGAAAGGAACTGCGCGGAGACGATAAGAAAAGGCCGCCTCGATCGTTGTGCAATGATATCATCCGCGAGCCTCTGCTTTGTTGTGAGATCATGGGTGTCACATCGCCCGCCCGCGGAGGTGAGCCGCCGTGCCAATTCCATGCGGTAAAAACAAGCGAGAGGAATCGCCACCAATAACTGCTCTTTATGAGTATGCTCTTTATAAGTATGCCGTAGAGTAAATTATGCGATCACTGAAGTGATCATATTTCTTTATATTTTTAATTTATTGAATAATACCTTTGAATATTATCTTTATTATTAATTAACGAGTAAATAATTTGCTTGCGAAACACTATATTAATATATGGAATGATTATTCTAAAGTGATCCCTCATTGATAAAACAACATATATGTGCGCTAACATATATATTGGTTGGTGAGCATGTTTCACATGTCATAGATATAGAGATATCAAACTAATGATATATACACATGTTAGAGAATATGGGGTTGGATCAACCCACCATGCGACACAGCGAGAATGTTATATTCTTTATATGTCATCTGTTGGTCTCATATACAATGTGTATGATATATCTTTAGACTTGAGGTTGTTGTATGCGCTCGAGATGTGGAGCGATTTACTTAGGGATTACCAAACGCTACTCCATACTGGATAGTTATAAAGTGGCTTTTAGGTTTGTCGTAAAGTATGCTACGAGGCATTGTCAATCAAGATAGAATTTTTTTCCTCCATACAATAGGAGAGATGTCTCTAGACCTCTCAAGTGATCGAATCCGAAATGCATGGCCATGCTACTCGTGGTTAAAGAGTTAATCACAAACGGGGATTCCAAGTCACATCATCAAGAAAAAGTGGTCAAGCTATCTAAACAAGGATGACATATAATCACCTTCTGTTTGACCGATATCGTGAGGCAAAGGGAGTACATATGATTGAACATTGTGGAGGTTCATCCGATTTGATCTTTATGTACACTTAGGAGTTAGCACGTCCTGCTAGGAACCGTTACCAATTAGTGACCGAGTAGGAGTACGAGCATCGTGTCTAAGTGTACATGAACCTATAGGGTCGCATACTTAAAGGGTTGGAACCCAATTCGGATTATGATCCGAATTATATTGGGCCTAGAATCCTAATGGACCTCTAATATAGAAACTAATTATGGGGACGTCTATATAAAGAGAGGGGGCATCGGCTTTAAGGTTAACCCAGTTCGAAATTCCCAAAACCCTACCCACCACCGGTCTCACGCCCAAACCGCACTGCCCGAAGCTATCACTCCGGTGCACGATGTTCCTTCCACAGATGCGTGGATACCTTGGAGGTGTTGTGAGGTTTCGACACTATAATGATCCACTACTTTCAGGAGGAACCAGAGGGACCCAGTACGACTACGACCACGATGATGTGCTACACCAACTCTGCTTCTGCTACTCCGTGTGTCAAGTGGTAATCCTATGATCTGAAATTGAAGTGGTTCTTATTTAACGCAGTAGAAAATTTTAATTTGTGCTAGTGTAGCATATGCATTTTCCAACATTGTTATGAGAGCCATCATGCTTATTTTTAATCCGGGTTGGTTACATATAACAATATGTAGAAAGCAGTATATTAGATCTATTGATGTTTTGATGGTCGGTCTATTTGATAGATTGATTTGGCATTGGTTGATCTGATCGATTGTGCTCGGTGTTCATAGATGGGTTCATGATTTATGTTATGTGATTATGTTGTTGTCGCTAACACACAAATGCCCGATGGCCGGTTTCCACCATTTAAGTTGTAGCACACGAAGATCAGTTTGGTTGGTCTAATCGGAATAGAGATCGGAAATCGGGTGGATTTCATTAATTCAATGAGAATTCCGTGAGCAAAATTAATAGATCATTATTCCATAATCGTGTTGTTGTGGTTGTATCACTACATACCCCTACCGTTCGGTCACTGCCGTAGGGGTGGATCGTGAAACGTAAAACCGCATGAAGTACGCGAAGATCAATATGATTGGTCGAATCAGAATTGTGGTTGAAAGTAGGGTTGATGAGATTAATCTGAAGAGATTTTCATGGTCGGTTTCATAGATCGGACCGCCGTATGCCCAACATCTTGTATTTAATTGTGAGTTCATGTCATGCTATAGAATACGATCCTATGCATAACTTGTTTGTGTAGGATTGATGTGACTAGTATGGCCCATTGTGTATGTGATGCATGTGTGTAATTTTTCATGGCCTGCATGTCATGCCTAATTGCAGCCTATGACTGATTATATTGTATAATAGCCTACATGTAGACTTTTGATAATTCTATACCTCATATGTAATTTGATACTAGTTGTTAGGAGTAATAGGTTAGTACATGTATATGGAGGACTTGAGCACTTTGAGGCATGGCGAACAGGAACGACCATGGCGATGGAGATCACTATGAAGAGGGTCATACTATGTCACAGTTAATGTGATATTTGTGAATGCTATTCATGTTTACTTTTATGCTTATGCATGTTGTATGATAGAGGCAAAATGATCCCTCGAGCAATATTAAGTAAACTTGATGCCCTCCCAATTAGCTACACCATCTCATGTCATTTAAATTAATGGTAGGTCTATTAAAGTAGGGCGCCATTAACTTTTCTATTAAAGTAGTACAGGACACTTACATGCATAGTATTGGTTAACTTGATAAGGTCATCATAACGGTTATGGAATTTAGGGCATAAGGGTTGGGCCCGGTGCATAGAGGTGTCACCCAACAACAAGAGTCATATAGAGATATGATTAGCAAAGAGTTGCTTACCGAATTTACTTCTCTCCTAGAAGTGATGCGAAACCTCACTAGTATACTAGTTAATTGTGACTCTTGAATCACTAAGTATCAATAGAGGGATATTGATTTTAGTGAGCGTATTTTCTATTAAATTGTTTGATACGAGTCACTCTTTCATGAATTTATGTCTTAGAGGTTTTGCGTATATTTCTGTTTTAGATTATGGCACCACCTAGCACCACCGATGCACCCCAAATTTTGCTCTATGCTCGATATCTCAGATGCACCTACTGAGGATGCTCCTATTGCTGCTTAGAAATGCCTATAAATAGGCTCGTGATGAATCCCTTGATGTTAGTTGTCTCCTGTTAGCCACCATGAACTCAAATCTTCAAAAACAATTTGAGAACATGAAAGCCTACGATATGATCGTAGGGCTCAAGGGCATGTTTAAAACACAGGCAAGCACTAGGATGTTTAATGTCTCAAAAGCCTTATTGGATTCTAAGCTGGTGGAAGACAGTTATGTAAGCCCGCATGTGATCCAAATGGTTGGTTACACACAGAGCTTGGAAAAGATTGGTTTTCCCATTAGCCAAGAGTTGGCTACTAACATGATTCTGGCTTATTCCGTCCAATTATAGGACGTTCATCTCAAACTACCATATGCATGGCATGGACATGAACATTGCTGAGTTGCATGGGATGCTCAAAACAACAGAGGAAGACATCAAAAAATGTGATGGTCATGTGATGATGGTGCAAAATACTACTAGCTTCAAGAAGAAGGGTAAAGTTTGGGGCAAAAGAAATGGTCAGGGCAAGACTCTTGATGAGATCTCGAAGTAAAAGCCTCAAGCTAAGCCTAAGATTGGCCTAGATTTTGAGACTAAATGCTTTCATTATCATGGTTTTGGCCACTGGAAGAGAAACTATAAGAACTACCTAGCTAATCCGAAGAAGAATGGGTGGAATATAAGACTTCCTCTTCATGTATACTTGTTGTAAATATTATAGATATATCACTTGCTAATTCTCCCACTAACTCTTGGGTATGTGATCGAAAGGATTTGGGGTATTGAATAGAGGGGTGTGGAGATTAATGAAAATATAAACCTGACGATGAGCAATACGTTAATGCCGTATACGGGGTAGTATCAGTATATGAATACCCTGGATATTTTGGAGCTGTTGATCTAGCAACCCAGGAATCTAGGGGATAACGAGTCCTTACATAATAAGGGCAAGGAAACCTTTAAACTAGGAAGTCAATCCCTATGCTTAAGGATGATAGGTTAAAGATAAGTCCATGACCTCTACGACATAGGTTATCCACTATATAAAGGACCGAGGACCCCTCAAGAGGGGACGGAAGCAAGGAGGATCAGAGCCATACACAAGCCAGAAGCCTTTGGAGATTAAGTCCTAGTCTCCACGAGAAGATTCCACCAGCCATCCAGATCTACTCGGAGAAGGACCCGATTAGGTTTAGATCTCATCTAGGATAGCCACTAACATCCCCCTTTGTAAGATACTCCAGATTCAATATATACCAACAGGACGTATGGTTATTATCCCACGGGGGGCCCGAACCTATATAAAAATCTTATTCCATGTTCCCTGATACTGCCAGGTAACGGTCCTAGGGGTCTCTACCCTTCAACAAATCTCTCTATCTCACGACTACCGTAAGATTGGCGGTTTACCAATCATCGACAAAACCAAAGTTACTTTCTACACAAGTATTTTTAAACACCAAGCAGTCGTAAGCAAAAGCTAGCATGCTAGTGGTCAAAACAAGTAAGAAAATTAATATGTAGGAGTGTAAGGAAATAACAAAGTGTGAGACGCAAGGATTTGTTGTTGAAGTTCAAGCCTTTGGCGAGGCTCTACGTCTTCGGTGAGAAAACTTGACCCAACGATCAAAGTCAGCACCGAATCGTGATCTTTCGTCAAGAAGCTTGCCGATGCAAAGATTCCCATCTCTTGTGGCAACTCTTCACCTTGCGATAGGCGAGCTCCAGACCCTCACAAACTTCTTGGGGCACTTCACAATCCTTAAAGGCTCCTAAGTGACTTCTAACCATCTAGAAGACGCCAATCTCTAAGAGTAACATGCCTCAATCAATTCAACTTGGAGATCAACCCTTACTTGATTTCAACTATGGCTCAATCTCTCTCTCAAAGATTTCCTCACAAGAATCACAACTTAGGCTTGAGGAAATGTGGAGTAACACTCAAGAGAGCAGAGAAAATATTTAGCAAAGAGTTCTAACATGCAAAGAGGCTTGGGGGTATATATAGCCAACCCCTCAAAAACATGTCGTTTGAACAAAAAGCACAGAACGTGGAACTTTCTCGATGGAACCCGGAGGTTCCAACATTTGAAAGCAACGACTATATTGCCAATCCAGAAACAGATCTCAGAACTTTCGGCAAGAACCTGGAGGTTCCGACTTTCAGAGCACGGTGGATAGAAACAAATGTCAGAGGTTTCGATTTAAACCCAGACCCTTCGGGATTAAGAATAGCCTTGGCAAGGCATGGTCAGAATAGATTCCCACATATTCTGACATCGCACTCAGACCTTCCGAGATTTCAAAGGACCTCAAATGAGGTGGACAGAACTCATTCTCGGAGGTTCCAATAATGGACTCGGACATTCTGAGATTACAAAAATAAGTCAAGAATAGATCTCGAATAATCCAGAAAAATCCAGCAGCTATTACTTTCAGAGCAAAAGGACTTGGGCATGATGTACAAAACTAAAACTCGGAGGTTCTAGGAAATCTCAGATGTTTCGACATCATAAATATCAGACAAGAAGGGCAACTCGGAGGCTCCGAGTTCTCTGACTCTTCACTTAGAGATGAAACCCGGTTGTCCCAACATCAATCTCGGAGATTCTAACATTTTCCTAAAAGGTGTGTATAAAGAGACTTTAGAGGCCTCTTTGGTTTTGAAAATTGATTCCTAACTAAGTATCAACAAGGCACTTTCACCACTTTCTACATTTCAACCCTCCTTAATAGTACGGCTTTCCTTAAACTCAATGTGGTTCCTTAAACCACCAAAAAAGCTAAAAAATGGTTCTTAATCTTATGTCTTCGAGCCGTCTTCCTTTTTGGGGGTTGTCAACGCTGGTTTTATTACATCTTTTTGGACTAAACACCTGATCACACTTGATGCACATATTATTCTCTTAATCGTTTTATCATTAGTCATCAAAACCCACTTATGGGGATCGAGATGCACTTTCATTGATACCAGACTTGTTGCTCACAGTTGTAACTTGATGCGGGGGCTAATAAGGAGTAGGAGTTTCACAAGAGGCGAGGTTGATCTTTATTCGGGAATAAAGTAAGAGTTGCTACATTGGCCGTCCACACCTTGCCACTACATTTACCTTCATAGTTTATCATGGAATTAAATAATTGCTATTAATTTCAAGATTCTAGTTGAAACATTATCTGTACCCCATGTTTATTGGGAGAGGGTTATAAATTCATTATTGAGGACAATGGTTGTTCTATATTTTTAAACAAGATGTTTCATGGCTATGCACTCATTGTGAATAGGTTGTTTATTTTAAATTTTGATGATGTAGCTGTCTATAATATTAATGCTAAGAGGCTTTGGCCTAATGATTTGGATCCTACCTAGTTTGGCATTGTCGTTTGGGTCCTATAAGTGAGAAGCGCATGATAAGCTCCATAAGGAAGGTCCTCTAAATTCATTTGATTTTGAATCATTCGAGACATGTGAATCTTGTTTACTTGGAAAAATGACCAAGACACCTTTCACAGGTCATAGTGAGAGGGCGTCTAACTTAAGACACTTGGCCTCGAAGAGATGGACTCATCCAAGTCGCACATCCATGATTCTGGAAAGTCTCTCAAGACCACTCAGTTAGACCCACTATGAGCCTGGGACATTCTTCGAGCTTGGGAAGATCACCAACCTCACCTTCTTTGTGATGACCCTCAATAAAGGGATCTTCTCATGCACAAGATGAAGGGCGAGGGTTTCCTCATCTCAGATTATGTCTTTCAGATCATCAGGATCACAAGTTAGATCACACATGCTCTCTGCCATTTGCTCCATACATTCAGATGCTCATTAATCAAATGTTGGGTAAGATTTCTATTGCGAGGTAAAGCATTTGGCTTACAAGCCCGAGAGGAAGAAGGATGAGCCTGTACTTCAGGACAAAGACAAGATGATCGCCAAGGATGTCAGCACCTCAAAGAAGAGGAGGGTTGAAGTTCAAGAGGATGACAGTGATGAGTGTCTAGGTATAGAAGCATCTCCAGGCTCACAACGATGACAATCTCGAAGATATGATTGCCGAGGATCCTCAAGTGGGCAATTCTCTTACTAAGATCAAGAACGCCTTCCCTGACGTTATCCACCACCACCATTGACAGAACACAGCTCTAGTTTAACTCAAGACAAGGGTCAAAACTATCCAGCACTGGCAATAGAAGATTCTTCGCAATCAAAAACAGATGTGGTTGATGATATTCAACGATTTAACGACTGTCCGAGGAGGGGTCAGAGTTCACTCCAGATGTTGACATGTCCATTCTGCTCTGATTCCTTCAAGATCGACTCATGGTGAGCAACCAAGGCATCACAACATGGCTACGTCGCCAGTTGCACCTCCTGCTCTACTGTCACCCTCCGACTACATCACCTCCACCTGCCTCAATGATCGTTGCACCAACCGTCATCGCTTCAGCACCTTCTTCCTCAACTGGGTAGGATCCAATAGCTTAGAGTGTACTTTCTTACATCCTTCCATTTTCATTGTCTTGATGCCAAAGGGAAAGTGATGATTAGGCTCGCTTTTGGGAGTGTGGGCAGCTAGGTGTTTTGGTTTGAGTTACAAGACTTGTTCTTTATTGAGATTCTTGTAATATCTTGAAAACTCTTATCGTTGATGACATGGATGTTTAACTTTTGCTAGATGACATGGTTGTATACTTCTACCTTTATATCTAATATGACAATTTATTGCCATGTTCACCTTGTCATGCATAGTTCTTTACCTCTTATACTCAGTTAAACACTATGCATGCCCATGGATCCTAAGATATAGGGGGAGCTCTTCACACTTTAACCTCAACATGTGCATTTGCATTCAAATGCAATTTCATACAATGCACATCTTTAGGGGAAGCTCACCTTATATCATAGGACAAAACAACACTCTTTTATATCTAATGAAGCTTTAGTCAGGTTGTCATCAATCACAAAAGAGGGGGAGATTGAAAGTACATCTTGGCCCCCTAAGTGAGTTTTGATGATTAATGATAAATGGTTAAGAAACTAATGTGTGCATCAAGTATGATCAGGTGATTTACTCTCAAAAGCGATCATATAACCAGCATGATGATCCATAAAAAGTTCTAAGGATGGCTTGAAGAAATAAAGATTAAGGACTATTTTCTAGCACTTTTGGTGGTCCGAGGAATCACATTGAGTTTAGGGGAAAGCCATATTGTTGAGGAGGGGTAATATTTGGAAGCTAGTGAAAGTGCTTCGCTAAAGGTCATCTAGGAATCAACTTTCCAATCCAAACAGGCTTTTGAAAACCATCTATTCTCACACTTTTAGCAAAATTCAGAACTTTGGGATAGATGTCAGAATATCCGGGTTCCATTTTTATGTGATGATCTGGGAGCTCAAAGCCTCCGAGTTGCATGTCTGTCTGACTTTTCAGGATGTCAGTACATCAGAGATTATATTGAGCCTCCGAGTTCCAGTCTGGAAACGTATAAGTCCTTTGAGCTTGAAAGTTGGAACTCCTGGAAGTTTTCAGAGTGTCCGAGATCCCTTTTGGACTTATGCTTTGAAATCTCAGAATGTCTAAGTCAGTATGTTGGAAGCTCCAAGTTTGCGTACTATCCTCACTCTGTTGAGTACCTTGAAATCTCGGAAGCTCCAAGTGCAATGTTAAAACCTCTAGAAATCAACTCTGGCTATGCTTTGAAATGTCGAAGTCTACGGGTTTTTTTTTCTGAGATCCATTGCTAGACATGTTATACAACCATTGCTTTGAAAAATCAGAGTCTCCGGGTTTTTCTCACAGACTCCGAGATCTGTTGCTGTATACGCAATATAGCCACTAATTTAAAAAAGTCAGAACCTCCAAGTTTTGCTAATTTTGCACTAACGTCTAGTTTTAATGGGTTGGCTATAATTGTCAAGTCTCATTGCACACATTAGTCTTTTGCTAATCCATTCCTCTGCTCTCCTACGTGCTACTCCACATTTTGTCAAGCCCGAGTTGTGATTCTTGTGAGGAAATCTTTGTGAGAGAGAGATTGATCCATAATTGAGCATCAAGCAAGAGTTCATCTCCAGGCTGAACTGATTGACACCTGTTACTCTTGGAGATTGATATTTTCTAGATGGCTAGGAGTCGCTTAGGAGCCCTCGAGCAGTTTGTGAAGAGCCCCAAGAAGTTTGTGAGGGTTTGGAGCTCACCTACCGCAAGGTGATTAGCTACCACGTGTGAAGGGGGCTTCGCATCGGCAAACCCTTTGAGGGAAGATCACATTTCGATGCCAGCTTTGATCTAGGATCACGCTTCCTTAATAAAGATGTAGAGCATCACCAAAGTCTCGAACTTCGACAACAAATCTTGTGTCTCTCGTGTGTTGTCTCTTTTCCTTCTTCATACTTGTTTCCTTGCATACATTTTTCACTTGCATGCTAGGGTTTGCTTAGAGATATAGAACTACATGTGTAGGATTTACCCATCTCTAGTCGATAGCCTAAATTCTTTCAATTGGTATCAGAGCCCCGTGCTCTTATATCTTAGGTTTCGCAACCTAAAGAGATAGGATGTCTACTAGCGAGGGGATGCATGTGGGGAGAGGTCCATACATTGATGGTTTAAAATATGCTAGTTGAAAACACAAATGAAGATGCATTTAATGGCCATTAGCCCAAACATATGGTGTGTTATTGTTGATGCTTATGCAGTGCTCAACGAAGGCGAGCTCACCAAGGGTGACCACCAGAACATCCACCTCAATGCCTAAATGATGAACGCCATCTTCAACGCATTGAGCCCGGATGAATTTAAACCGGGTGAGCACGCTTGAGGATTCTAAGACCATATGGAATGTGCTAATGGAGATCCACGAGGAAACTTTTTTCATCATAGACTCCAAGTTTCATGAGGAAACTTTTTTCATCGTGGACTCCAAGTTTGATATTCTAACAAGCAAGCTCGACCGGTTTTCCATGATGGAGAAGGAGAGCGTGAATGAAATGTTCACCCACCTCAATCACATTGTGAAAAAGCTCAAGTCCCTTGGGTGCCCGGAGATCAACAACCACTTTGTTGTCAAGAAAATACTACAAACCCTCTCACGCAAGTACGAATACTTGGTAACGCTCATTCGTGAAAGGGAAAACTTCAAGTTGACTACCACCGAGGTGATTGGAAAGATCATCGCTCATGAGATGGCAATCCAAGACGAGAAAGAACTCGTGGCCTGCAACTCAAGCCTCAAGAAGAACATCGCTTGGAACGCTAAGCACGTTGTTGAGGATGACTCAAGCAACGATGAAGAATAAGAGGAACTTGACAAAGAATACATTGCTCTTTTTGTGAGAAGATTCATCAAGATGTTGAAGAATGGCGGTGCCGAGAAGTTCCTTGGCAAAGATATAAGACACAAGTACTCGAAGGACATAGAGAAAAAACTCACCAAGAGGGCATGCTTCGAGTATGGCAAGATGAGACACTTCATCACCAATTATCCAAACAAGAAGGACGAGAAAGATGAGAAGAAGAATCGGAAGGGCTAGTTCATCAAGAGGAACCATTACAAGGATCAAGCCCGTGTTAGTGACGATTGGGATTTCGATGACTTAAGCTCCAACTCCAACTCTAATGATGGAGTTGCTACCCTCGCCATGGCAAGTCTAAGATCCGCCAAGTCCCTTTTCGACCACTCAAGTGGTGACGAGAAACCTATTTATCTCATGGTAAATGGATCAAAGATATCACAAATCACCAAGCCTCCAACCTATGATGATAGTAATGATGATTTCTTGATGATCTTGATTATTTGAGTTTGTCTAGCTACAATGCTCTTGTTTTCACTCTTGAGAAGCAAGAGGCGTTGTTTGTGAGGGAGATAAAGAAAAATGAGGTGCTAACCCTTAAGCCTAAGGAGCTTAATGTCTCATATCGGAGATTTGAAAAGTCTCATGAGTATCTTAGTACTGTTCATGAAAATCTTGAACTTGAGAACATCAAGAACAAATAAGATTATGAAATTATTAAAATATCTCATGATATCATCAAGAACAAGCATCTCTCTCTCTCCTTGACAAGCAATCAACTTCATCCCAAGAGAGTGTCGAAATGCTACGTCCTAAATGTGCTTCATTATTTATGGATTCTCCTACTATTACTCATGTTGATGTTACTAGTGCTTCTAACCCCATATCATGTGGTTGTCTATTTTCCTTCTTCATACTTGTCTTCTTGCTTATTTTTTTCACTAGCATGCTAGGGTTTACTTAGAGTTATAGAACTAAATGTGTAGGATTTACTTTTGGTATTAGTTTTTGATAATCTCATATTCACCTCTCCTCTAGTCGATAGCCTAGATCCTTTCAAGGCTAAGTACATCGCTGCTTATGACACTCCGTATTAATATGGACATGTATCTCACCCTGAGACACCGAGAGAACATTGTATTCTTACATGTCATCTATTGGTCTCATATACAATGTGTATGATATATTCTTAGACTTGAGGTTACCGTATACATGAGATATGGAGTGATTTACTTAGAGGTTACCAAATGCTACTCGCAATTGGGTAGTTAGAAAGGTGACTTTTGGGTTTTCGTAAACATGCTACGAGACATCGTCAATCAAGATATGATTTTCCCCTCTGTATAATAAGACAGATATCTCTAGGCCTCTCGAGTGACTAGATATGAAAATGCATCATCTTGCTACTCATGGTTAAAGAGTTAACCACAAATGGAGATGCCTAGTCACATCATCAAGAAAACGTGGTCAAACTATCCAAACAAGGATGTCATATACTCGCCTTGGGCTTGACCGCTACCAATTAGTGACCGAGTAGGAGTAGTCGTGTTGTGTCTAAGTATACACGAACCTATAGGGTAGCACGCTTAAAGGGTTGGGAAAATCTATATACTAGAAAGCAGCTGGGATTGCTGCTTTCTCAATGCGCCACATCATTCTTGATGACGTGGTCCATTTTCAACCGTTGGATCTCACACGGACAAACGAGATCAATCAGTGAATAGTACTGGTACTGTTTATGGGTAGAAACACTATTTACTGGACCCGCACTAAATAGTAACGGTATATTTACTGTTCCTTATACCCGGTACTGTTTATCTACTGTTTATAATGTGATTTATTCAAAAACCAAAATTTAAAAAGGAATTCAAAAGGCATCAAAATAAAATCCAAAAATTACGAGAAAATTTATTTAGGCTAAATAAAATATAATAAATTCATTAAAAATAGTTCCACCGAGAAAAACAAAGGTAATAATTTATAGAATTAACATATCTCCTTCTTTTAACTCAAAATTAATTCAAACATGTTTGAATTATCCACAAAGGCATCCAAATGAAATCCAAAAATTATGAGAAAAATCATATAGGCCAAATAAAATATTAAAAATCTATTAAAAATGGTTCCACTGAGAAAAACTAAATTAGTAATTCATGCAATTAACATATCTCTTTCTTTTAACCTAAGATTAATTCAAAATTAATTAAGGACCTTCTTTCTATGCATATAAATTTGAACATGTCTCTATGTACGTATGGTCATTTAAAGTTAACAAAATAAGTTGTGTACTAAAAATATATAAATCGATTTATAGCTAAAAAATGTTAAGTGATTTAATGTTTAAATGTATGTCACTTAATAGATTAAAACCCAAAAAAGGGTATGTTACACTTATATTCAAAGGATTTTTATTTATATTCATACGCACTAAATTTAATATACGTGTGACGGGTTAGGCTGCGTCGCGCAATCGCGCGAGCCTTTAGCTAGTTATATTAGAATCCGAATTATATTGAGTCTTGAGTCCTAATGAGCCTCTAATGTAGAAATTCATTATAGAGACGTCTATATAAAGAGAAGTGGTGTCGGCAATAGGGTTACTCCAATTTGAAATTTTGAAACTCTAGCCATCACCCCTCACGCCCAACCGCACTGTCTAGAGCTAGCACTCTGGTACGTGGTGTTTCTTCCCTATACACGTGAATACCTTACAGACGTTGTTCCGAGGCTTCGATGCTAGGACAATCCACTAGTTCCAGGAGGAATCGTGGAGAGCTAATATGACTACGATTATGACGACGTGTTACACCAACTCTACTTTTAGTACTCTATACGTATAGTGATAATCACGTGATATAAAACTGAAGTGGTTCCTGTGCTTGACACAGTACAAGTAATTTACGCTCATATAGCCTCCACGTTTCTTCACATACTCGTCACGGACCATAGTCTCTAAGGCCAATTTACGCTTATATAGCCTCTCCATTTCTCGACATAGTTGTCACGTGCCATAGCCTCGAAGACTCTCTCTACTGCCAGTCCAAGCTAGCTATTTGACGCAGATTGGTGTGTACCGTGTAGCGTTGGCGTTGTTGGAACAGTGACATGAAATGGCATAATCTTTTCGAGTAGATTTGTGTGACCGTGAGGTGCTTGTATTATATCCTCATCTTTTATTTCCAAGCAAAGCACATATGCACATTACTCGTGATACTATATTAACTTCTGTTTTCAGAGCATTAAACTTCTGGGATTCCACGCTAGTGGCTGCTGAATGCTACTCGCATCGAACAAAGTGTTCATTCTTCGTGCAGTTTCCGTACCCACGAGGACGACCTACTGGAAAAGATGGTAAAAAGGAGGGAATATGCTTTGGTACATACCCCACACTACTGAAGTAGCTAGCAGGTAGCCACCCCTTTTGTCAAGTGTTGCACTGTAGCCCATGTGCACGGATAGCACGAGAAGGACTTATACGTGGCACCTCACCCATTGGCCCCTCAACCATGACTTATCTAAAATCAGTTGTAGATTATCTACTGTGCAAAACTATTATGAGTTGTCTTTTATGGTAAAGTTAAAGTGTCGTTCGATAAAGTAGCTATCAAAGTTATGGCCATGAGTGAAAATATCTGAAATGAAATGTCGTAGGGTGATAAGAGCTTATTTATATATTGATTTAAGGTTAATCACTCATTTTGTTGTTGTTTTACCTATATATAACCAGTTTTCGAGCTGATTGAATGTAAATGATGGATTTTCCAGCTGATTTCTAACAAATTACCTATCTTTGAGCTAATTTACTACAACTATGAGTGTTTTTTTTATCATTCTCAAGATAATGATTGATTTTTCGAACCATGGACCTGCACACGTATTGCCTAACATGATTTACTTCACCTGTGAGTACTTCAGTTTGCTAGTACCATACAACACTAGCATCTGTACAAACTGAATTACTGAACCATGTGCTAAACAATTTTCTATGTCCTGGCTAGGTGCCATTGCCATACAACACTAGCATTTGTACAAACTGAATTACTGAACAAGGAATCAGTTCAATTTTCCACACAAATCCTCTATTCTTAAATCATAATTTATTTCAACCATGAGTACACAAACATGCTAGAAATCACTACATAAAACATAAACATGTGCATACAATTTACAAAAATCAGCTACAACAAAATTGGCACAAAAGAACAGTCAACGTTGCTATGGAATTTATCTTTAGCTAGTTGATGATGCACCATCCAACCTGATTGTCACCATCATCTATCCTTTTTTGGAAAAATTCCTACAACACTATGATGGATCCAAATGAGCAATTACACGTCTTGTTACGTGTGTACATAATCTATGTAACAATTACACATGCAGCACATGGAAAAAAATCTTCCACATGCAGAAGTGGAGGAAGAGGACGCCGAGAGGTTGCCAAAGGGATGGCTCGCTTTCGTCGGATGGGGAGGAGGAGGCATGAAGGTCTCCAGATTTGGACGTTGTGTGATGAAGGTCTCCAGATTTGGACGTTGTGTGATGAATGAGGCCTTGGAGGTGGTAGAGGCCAGAGGGGGCTGTGGGAGGAGAAGGTGCTCGGGGAGGGCAGCGCTGGAGGAGGACCTCAGGGACGGAGGCGAGCTGACGATCGGCACTAGGGGACGACCTCGGGGACGGAGGTGAGCCAGTGGACGGACGCGACTAGATGGACGAAGGAGAGTCGACGGACAAAGGCGAGCTACACCGGCGGTCGCCAGCTGTGGCCTTGGTCTCGAACCCTATCCATCAGGGTCCTATTGTATCGAGTGTTGTGGGATGGTTAGGGAGGGAGGGTTGTGGGGCTATCTGCGAAGGGTTTTCTCACTTTATGTATAATGCCAGTGTTGGATAATTTTGTTCAACTTCAGGGGCAAGTTTGGAAGTCCTACCGCAAAAGCCACAGAAAACATGTATTCCCTTGCTTTTGATCGATACATGCTGGTAGGAGTCGGCTTTCGATTAAGCGCGGTGACGGTTTTTACCGTTTGGTTGGGCTTTCAGCTTATAAGCCGAGAAAGCCATAGCTAAAGCCCAACCAAACACTCTCTTAACATCAGCCAAAAGTCCACTTGAAAAGGTCTATTTAGCACAACTAACCCTAAAATTGTTCACTTTACATATCCTGGCTCTGTCCTAGCTCTTAGAGCTAGTTAAAATAACCCCTTGGACAAAAACCACAGTGGTTTTGGATAACCGATGTAGCAAAATTTTTGACATGCCACTTTATTTGACGCTCTAATAAGAAGAGAGTTAAAAAAGAGGATTTTAACTCTATAGGGCCGCATGTGTGCCTCTAAAAGTTCATCCTCCCCTCACCGATCTATATATACCCTCCCAAGGTCTCTACCTTCAGCATGGAGACAAGCTGCATCCCACCAAGACAGTTCCAAGGAGATGAGCACGATATGTGGGTCAAAACTAATTTGTTCTCTTCTTTTCCAACTTAGGTCTGCTTACTCAATGATTTTTTTTCCCGCGTAGGTGACATTTTTTTTCCCGCGTAGGTGACATTTCAACGAATTAGCAATATGTAAAAAACCATTTATGAAACCACTCGACAGGTGAAAGGTGGATGATTCTGATAGTCAGGGGATGTGTTTCGGGCGGTTTTATTGTTGAAGTGATATTTAGAATCAAGGTAGTCCAAGGGGTGTAAAGTGAATTTTCTATAGAGATATTTAATTTTCTCGTAGGATTTGTCAGATTGGAGATAGAGTAGTTACTAGTATTTTTGAGCAATCATATTTGAAAGACCAGCGAAGCACTCATTACTCAACCCAGAAGATATCTACAGTAAGCAAAATGAAATTGAGGATTAGGATTCCGAATAATTCGGTAAACGGCACTTGAAAATTTTGGGCAAAATGAAATGGAGCGGAGGATTCGGAATAATTCGTAAATGGCACTTAAAAATTTCAACCAAAGCAAATTCGGTCTCTCCACCACTGTGTTAGGCAAGCAATGTTGTAACTTGATAGTTTATCACTTAAGAACATATTTGTTCCAAGATTTTTTTTAGTTAGAATGGTTTTTTACTGGAATTAAGTTTCCTCGCCCTGCATAGAAAATCTCAAATGTCATGAATTTCGGCCACAGTTTCATTGAAATTATGTTCCCTGGTATGGAGTGGTTGGACAAGCTTTATCGATTAGAAATGTTATGTTGTGAGAGTTCAATGTGTTCCTTCATAACCATATGTCGGGATACCATCTCAGATAGGCTCGTAACAATATAATTTTCTTTAATGACCTGGCACAGATATGAAAGTTGGTAGAAGACAAAAAGATCAATTCGCCACATTCAGCACATTAGTGAGCACATAATGTGGTAAGACAAGCGAGGTACACATGTCTGATCTATGGTTACTTGATAGAGCAGTATTTTAATGCTACTGGGTGAATTACTCCCTGTCACACTCATCTGTACCAACGGCAGCTGAAGAAACCTACAACGAAGCAATTTTGTCCTTCTGACCATTCACCACATGAGAAGTTCCAGGAGTCCACTGAGCGATATATCAAGCAAAATTTCCCTTCAATATGCTAACACGACGAATTGATTGATGAAAGTTGAGAAAACATTGCATGGACTCCAATATGAAATTTGCCACCAATTTATCTGTTTCTTTGTCCTTACATTTTTGTTATTTTATTTTGGAGTGTGCTATAGAGCTTTTGTACCTAACATCCTCTCTGCCCTTCTGCTTGTTCACGTCTCAATAAACATGGTGTTGTCACACAGGTCGATACTTGGACGCCGAGGCATGTTTACGCTCAAACTTAAATGCTTTGGTATTACAAAGTGAAAGCACGTGTTTATGTTGAACCAGAAACAAAGTTTATGCTTGAATAGCTGTCCCAACTGAGATCATGTACAGATATAACAAGTACTAGTAGGACTTGTAATTTATCGCAATCCGAAAATGTCCTCGAGATATTTTTAGAATGTTAGGTACTATGGATCAATAGCTTGCTACCACGTTCGCCACACCTTCGAAGATTCTTTGGGACAAAAATCATCCACAACTTCTGCTAGTGACTGCGATAAAAGAAATAAGAGGTCGATCCCCGAGAGATCGTTGGATGCTCCATCGCCGAAAGCCGACGAGACTTTGAGCAGGTAACTTGAATATTCTCCGGTTTATTCTGTAACGAACTGACGGAGTGACAGTCTGACGCCTTACTTTACATTTGGGTACCCATCAGACAGTAAGCCCAAAAAGTTCTCCAGTCTCAACCTGTGAGATAAAAGTGGTCGGAAGAATTCGCCAGGAGTATAAATAGTTTGTGTTGGCTAAATTTCAGTTGCTTAAATATTTTATAAATCTCAGTCACCTAAACTTACAGTATTAAAAGTATGTAACTTTAGAAAATTATGTATCATTTGGTCTAAAATTGTGGTATTTAAAAGTGTACAACTTTAGTAAAAATTTAGTGTAATTTTTAGTTTGGATGTTATATATGGCGTGAGACGTGGATGAGATGGTTGGATATTGATCTAAAGGTCTAAAAAGCAAATGAGATGTAAAAAAATTTCAGGTAACTGATAAATAGATATTTCCTAAATAGTTTTTTGTGAGACAAATGATTATTAGGGAGTTATATTTATTTTTCATCTATTTTCAAAATAAAAAAGAAATAACTAATATCGACATCGTGCGGAAATCAGATCGGTACACTAGCCACCGTCAGATCTCACTTACAGAGATCAACCTCAGACAGTTCATTAAGCAACAAAATTTCTGTCCAAGGGAAACACCGAATTATTGACCATGCAAAAAATTGTCCTAGTTATAACACAGAAACACAAGGAACAATGTGCAACAAATGCAATTATGAGACGATTGAAACAACCACAACAAGTATGAGGATAACATTGCAACACCCGAAAAGTTTACAGCTTGCCGCCTCGTCCGAGAAAGAGCTCGAAGAAAGGCAGGGATGGATAGACTACTATATCTCTTCATCGCGACAAGCATAAATATGGCAAGGATAGGTCAGTGAAAACCACCACCTTCTTCTCGGAACCCGCTTTACCACCACATTTAGCCTTCCTAAGCTTGGGAGGCCTAGCTCATTTCCGCATCAAAGCTTGCTGGCAAATAGGTTATGACCCACGACGGCAAACCTCAACTAGCTATGAGATGCTTGTGGATGCCGCACCTAATTAAAGTTTGTCGTGGGCGAAAACGTGGATAAACTGAAAGAGATGTTACATGAAAGGGTTGTTGTTGATAGAGGGCATGCTCGACCGGAGCTTAACGGAAGCCTAAGACGTGTGGCAAGAGAAGTATGGATCTAAGAAGTGACAGAAACAAGGGGCACGGAGCAAAGCGTTGGCATGGTTAGGAACACCAGACATCCATTTCTTTTGTGGTGTCCGATGTATGCCGACTAGCGTTATCCTAAAAAAGCATACCAACTCAGAGAAACATACCAAAACGCAAGCAGATACACATCATGATCACATATGCAGCACATACAGTGGCACATGCAATACACTTCAGCTCACCCCCAACTCATTTCACATACGCCGTCAAACAAGGTATGACTTGAGAACCACCTCTTGGTGGATAATGGATTTACGAGGACACAACTCTGTCTGTCAAGGTTTATATCCTGATGCTCACATTTACATATATGAAAATACACTTTAATAAAAAATTTATGAAATCTATGGATTTATCCTCACTCTAGGTCAATTATAGGCATGTGTTAAGAGGATGTACTTATGTGGGTGTGTGCGTACGTGCATAGTGGATATGTATGCACAAGCGTCTCCCTTATAATTGCAAATATACATATATATAATTTGTTGTTTTTTAACTTATCTAAGAAACTAAACTCGCTGAAGCTTCTGGCTCGCTGATAAGTTAACCTATGTCCAATCCAGAGCCCGGACCGTGCCAATTACCAGCCATCTCGATCAAACGCGAGCAGCACGTACAAGAACTGGAGCAGGGGAGACGAGGCGTTTTCTGGCTACAGCAACGGCCACCCTATGCCAAAACGGGGCCGCGAGCCGTCCCGGTCGAATTCGCCACGTCCGCATCGGCGACACGAGAGCGACCGGCCGCAGCTGCTGTCTCGGCCACAACAATCCCGGCGAGACCCCCTTCATGTAAACCTCCCTCCCTCCTCGCCCGTCGCCGCTATAAATACCTCTCTCTTCCTCTCTCGTTTGCGCCTCCCAAGCCCAACACATTACTGGCACACAGATTCTATCGAGCCCAGGCATTGCGTACATTCGCATGCACAGACGCAAGCCATTGATTGCACTGCGCTCCTCCAGATTCCAGCCGCTTCGATTCCTCCTGGTGTTTTTATTCGTAAGAAGATATCCCTGTACGTGCGTGTACATGTATCTGTTTTCCTTTTTAATTTCGGATTGTGTAATTTGTGTTCTTACTGCGTGATTAATTTGCTGGTACGCAGGCTCGATCCGGTTGATTTGTTGATGGTCATCTAATTGAGAAGATCGTTTCGCGGGGAGGGGAAGTAATCAAGGCTCAAGGGAAGGAAAGAGCCGCCGAAGAACACGCGCGGTATGCAATCTATTCTATCCCCTTGTTTAAACCAGAAAGTATATTCGTTGTTCTTGAGAAGAATTAGGGACTCGTTCCTCTTGGTGCGGCTGTCGTTTTTATCTGTAACTCTATATAACTTCAAATTTGGATTCGCGTTATGTCCGCGAGTGGAATACCATTTATTCCCTCTCTTTTTTCTGATTGGTGATGCCAGAATCCTTTCTGCGTTCGCCCTGTCTCACCGAACTAGTGGTGGTGGGTGAATTGACGGAGACAAGCGCCGAACAAGAATCATCTGCATTTGGGCAATCATAATGCATTCCCAAATGGCTGCCTTCTATGTAGCACGTCTGTTCCTTTGGTCAGAGAACCATGGGAGCATCAGTTTCTTACAATGTTCTTTTTAAGAAATATTTTATTGATCCCGGCCACATCAAAAAGATGTGCACAGGCCAAAACAGTTACTCACAATGATGATAGGCTATCATCCTGTGTTAGTTCATTTATGTTGGATATTGACAAGAGGAGCAATCACATGTCCTCCGCGCGCACGCCTTTGTTTTTCTTGAGGTATCGCACCCTCTGCCGTCTGGGTCGTTACTCCATCTCGCCCGATGGTTTACTTCCTGTAGTACTAAAGTCCTTTTTGATTCGCAGAATTCAAAAAATATAAAAATAGAATAAACATAGAAATTAGATGTCATGACGTGTTGATTCCTATATAAATTGAAATCATAGAAATAAGTATTAAAAGTTATTTAGTTGCACCATAGAAAAATTATATATTTTTTCTTTAGGAGTTTACTGCATGTCATAGTTATAATAGAAACAAAGGAAATTTTTCAAGAGGTTAGACTTAAAGAAAAAAATTATTTGAAATTACATGCAAAGTAGTCCATAGAAAAAAATTCTATAATCTTTAATCATACAAATCAAATAAGCTCTGTGAAAAAAAATTAAGAATAAAATCCTTTAAAATATATACAAAATTCCTTTAAATCAAACCACAACAAAAGGAGGAAAAGAACTGCACCTTCACCTTCCTAGTACAGAGCTATTGTACTTGTTGGATTTCCCTTCTCTATTCTCATTCTTCACTTTTTTACAAGACCTATCAGAAAAAGGAAGTGTGTGCAAAAAGATTGCCATAAAGATGCTTAGCTCCTGGGAGACCCTTGAGCCATTTATGTGTGTCTGCATCCTAAGTTGCCCTCTCCAAAAGCAGGGCAGGGTTTTGTCTCATTATGTCACTAAGACGATTCTGTGCCATCCTGCTACGTGCCCTATTCTTTTGGAGCTGTCTCGAATATTGTAAGCTTTTGCTAGACATGTTAATATTATCTTAGGTTCTCCACTGAAGTTACAGTAACTGTCTTGTCCATGTACGCGCGGACATGTCTGGTTTAGCCTTAGTCTGCACTCTGGCACTTAGTATTAAGTTTCTCTTTTAAGCTCATCAAGATCTTTCGGGGAAAGCTATAGATCAGTACTCCGTATCTCTTTCTTAATCTCTGCTTCAATTTGAACGGATTGCCTGAACGCTGAACTCTAAACAAACAGTACTGGCTGGTATCCTGAAGTCTTAAGTGAATCATAAATATTGTACTAGAGTTGATTGGTGCTAGTCTACTATCGTGCTGACGATTCTGTTCAGTTTTAGTTTCAGGTATTGAAACGCCGAGATGGTTAATTTCGGGAAGAGACTGATGGCGGATCAAATCGAAGAGTGGAAAGAGTATGTTTCTTTGGAACTCCAAAAGTTCCTAACGTTTCACTGTTATGACTGCATTGGTTAGATAAGCATAATTTGGGTGTTGCTCGGGATAGCGCAACTGCTATTTTTGCTTCGCAGATAAAAATCAAACTAAAACATTGGAACATCAAATTACAAGCTTATTCTGCGATGGTTTGGAATCTTATGATTTCTTTGTCTTACTATTGCTAGATACTACATTAGTTACAAAATGATGAAGAAAAAGGTAAAGCAGTATGTCCAGCAGACCCAAAATGGTGGAAGAAATCATGAACAGGTTCTTAAAGAATTCTCAAGGATGCTTGACGATCAGGTAATACAGAGCTGAGTTGCTGTTGTATTCCTTGAACCATCAATGTTATTCTTTTGTTGCCGCATACCAACTGTGTTGACGTAAGTTTCTATATTGCAGATTGAGAAGATCGTGCTCTTTCTACTGGAACAGCAAGGTCATCTTGCTAGTAGGATCGAGAAATTGGGAGAACAGCGTGCCATACTTATGGAACAGTTTGATATAAACCAAGTTTCACAATTGCAATTGCGAGAGGCTTATAGGGAAGTTGGGATTGATCTTGTGAAGCTCCTTAGATTTGTTGATATGAATGCTACTGGAATCCGGAAGATACTTAAGAAATTTGATAAGCGCTTCGGCTATAGGTTTACAGATTATTACGTCTCAACTCGTGCAAACCATCCCTATTCTCAGCTTCAGCCGATCTTCAAGCAAGTGGTAGATTTTCTTTCTTGCTCTTCCATATCATAAGTGTTTGGTGCATTTGTTTTTATGGTGGATATCCTTGCCACCTTGCATCCTTCAGCATTTTTCCACTTATGATGCAGTTCTGAATGCAGGGTATTGTAGCTGTTGCTGGTGCTTTGACACGTAACATTGCATATCTGCAAGATCACCAAGGAAGCTTTACGTCAATCTATGATCATCCATCTATTACCTTGAAGGTCTCTTCTTTGTCTTCTGCTTCTTCCCTAATCAGATAACAAAATTCTTATATGCTCTAAATTGAAATGTAAATATTATACTCATTTTTCTTGTATGTGCAGGACCCTGTCATAGAACAAATAAATCATTCAGTACAGAAACTCACACACTCCACAAACTTCCTGCAATTCCTAGGACAAACATGCACTCATCGTTCCAGAAGACGTGCAAAGTGGCACAGACGATCTTGTCGATGACCAGAGCTACCATTTCATATCGCTGCTGCTCAACCTAGTGAACACATTCCTTTACATGGTGAATACATACATCATAGTGCCAACTGCAGATGACTATTCAGTAAGTCTCGGCGCTGCAGCAACTGTTTGCGGTGTGATTATCGGGTCGATGGCAGTTGCCCAAGTGTTCTCTTCAGTTTATTTCAGTGCCTGGTCCAATAAGTCCTACTTCAGACCCCTCGTATTCAGCAGCATCATGCTGTTTTTGGGGAACCTGCTGTATGCTTTGGCATATGATCTGAATTCCTTAACTGCTCTCATAGTTGGCCGGCTGCTCTGCGGGTATGGTATTTTTCTGTTCTCTAAATTACTTGGGTCATTCAGTTTCTGCTTTGTTAGGGTGCAAATCTTAAAACCTTTCTCTGATCAAATTGGGAACATGGTGTGCAGGTTGGGTTCTGCCAGGGCTGTGAACCGTCGGTACATCAGCGACTGTGTACCTCTCAAAATCAGGCTGAAAGCCTCTGCAGGATTTGTCAGTGCTAGCGCGCTTGGAATGGCCTGCGGTCCTGCTCTTGCCGGGTTGCTGCAGACAAACTTTAAGATATATTCAATCACCTTTAATCAGAACACCTTGCCTGGGTGGGTCATGTGCCTTGCTTGGGTTGCTTACTTGTTCTGGCTGTGGATTTCATTCAAAGAGCCGGATCATATCACCAGAGAGAATTCAGTCAACTCACAGTCATCTGATTCCGGTAAACTTCCCTCCCTTGCATCAATTTTTGTAATCACATTTAAAGAGGAAGGGTAGGCTTTGAACACATTTTTTCTGTCATAATAGGCCATCGACGAAGTGATAATTTGGAGGATGGTCTAGCACAGCCTTTGCTCATAGATGCAAAGGAGAGGCAGGATGAAAATGGAGAGGATAATGACGACAATGAAGAACACACTAAAGACTCTCATAAACCAGCATCGTCACTTGCTGCGGCATACAAATTGCTTACGCCATCTGTGAAGGTGCTCTCTCTCCCTCATCTGTTCTTCTTTTTGTTGTATGTACCAGCTTATATGTAGTTTTCTTCTCCACTTGCTTATATATGCTCTTTACATATCAGGTTCAGTTATTGATCTACTTTATGCTCAAGTTTGCAATGGAAATTCTACTCTCGGAGTCAAGTGTTGTCACTACCTTCTATTTTAAATGGTCCACAAGTACCGTGGCTATATTTCTAGCTGTTCTTGGGCTGACCGTTCTTCCAGTCAATGTCATCGTTGGAAGCTATATTACCAACTTGTTTCAAGACAGGTAACTGTCTGCTCTTTACACCGGACGTACTAAAGCATCTTCCTTCTCCTGTCTACTGTAATTCTAACTGTTCTCCATTCTTTTTCCATGGCATTTTCCTTCTTTCCTGAAGGCAAATTTTGGTGGCGTCTGAAATCATGGTGCTTATCGGCATCACCATGAGCTTCCATTTCACCCCTAACTACTCCGTTCCGCAATACGCCTCCTCCGCTCTCATCACATTTGTTTTTGCCGAGGTGCTCGAAGGTAAGCAACAGTAGATAAGAATGTACCACTACAACCTAAGTATGTAACGATCTAGCACCAACACAAAGTCTGAAACAGGCGTGAAGTGTTTCTGAAGCTAGCATTTCAGTTTCTAACATTCTTTGAACACTGCAGGAGTCAACTTATCCCTCCTTTCCCGGGTGATGTCATCGAGGCTTTCCCGAGGAACCTACAACGGCGGGCTCCTCTCGACGGAAGCCGGTACGCTTGCCCGTGTCGCCGCCGACGCGACGATCACCGCTGCGGGTTATCTAGGGCAGAGCCGCCTCCTGAATGCCACCCTGCTTCCATCCTTAGTGATCTGCGTAGGCTCCATCATCGCGACATTCTGTACTTACAACACTCTGTACTGAGGGCGCAATGTACAGGCAGTTAACACGGTTCCTGGCTACACGCGATCAAGCTTTGCAGTGACTATGTAAATTTTAGGCCGTTGCTTCTAGTGATAGATGTTGTTTGTGATGTATGGAAGCTTATGATGTAGCAGAAACACGTTAAATAAACTGTACTGATCCAATTTTCCAAACCACTCCAAGAATGAACTAAACAGAGCAACGCCAAGAGCATAAAAGATGTTCAGATTTGGATGTTTGGCGAGAGGTGCCATGGCAAGGTAAGTGCGCGTCGAAGTGATTAAGCGAATGAATCGGTGGTTTTACCGTTTTGGTGGTTGAGGCCTTTCTTTCCTCACGCTCCTGGCATGCTCACCGTGGCAAGATGCAGTCAAGCATGTAACAGAGAAGGCAGTAGCTAATGCCTTATTTTTACAGGCCGAATTGTTAATTTGTTATAGCATGCGTCTGGTGTTGAAACTGATTACTGACTACATGGTAGCAAATGAACAATTGTTCAGGTGCTGTACTGTTGTTGTATGACTGCACACCAACGAGCACTTCTCTTTTTCTGAGGAATCCACAGCACTGTCAGTGTCTTACTTACCTAAATGATCTTTCTGTTGGTGTATGTGCTTAATGGTAGTGCAGGTTTTGACAGTTCTCCATCTGACAAGCACGTGATTTAATGTTGTATGACGGCATTCTGAGTTTCTGACCCTTGATGGATTCAGGCTTGCATTCGGACTAAAGATGCACGCTGGTTATTAAACGTCATAGGTGAAACGGTCGCATAATTCTCGCTGTACATCTCCACAAGGCCTCTCATTTGCCTACAGAAATAGCAGACAGGTACGGGACAGAGACAATTACCGTAGCCGAACCTGTCGAACAATTTCAGCTGACACAAAGGCCGCGGAGCACGAAGACCGGAGGACGGTTGCACTAGTGCCACGGCATGATCAAACAAACTACCAACCCATGCAACAACGATTTCTTTAGCAAACTTTGATTGCTCGCTAGTACATAAGCGTACCTAATGCTGCCAGTCCGACACATCAAAACAGAAGCTGAACATTACCTACCTGATCTCAGCGGAAGCACAAACAATGGCGTTCTTCGTTGTCGCAACCTTGTTCGTGCTCCTGTGCATCTCTCAACAAGGTGATCTATCTTGCTGTTCTCGATCACTCTCCATTTCAATTGTAGTCTAAAACTGCATTATGAGATGTTACTGATTCTTGCGATTCTGCTTTACGCGTGCGTGACAGCACGAGGCGTTAACTACACATTCATGAGGGATGCGATATACGCGCCGCCGGTGTCTTACTACGACTACATCATCATCGGCGGCGGCACGGCCGGGTGTCCGCTGGCCGCGACGCTGTCCGGGCGCTACCGCGTGCTCCTCCTAGAGCGTGGCGGATCTCCGTACGACGACGCGCGCGTCCTGAACATGATGCACTTCTCGGACGTGCTCTCGGACACGTCCGCGGCATCCCCGTCGCAGCGGTTCGTGTCGGAGGACGGCGTGATCAACGCACGGCCGCGGGTGCTGGGCGGCGGCAGCTGCATCAACGCGGGCTTCTTCACGCGCGCCGGCGCCGGGTACGTGAGGGCCCTCGGATGGGACGCCAAGGAGGTGCTGAGCGCGTACAGGTGGGTGGAGGACGTGGTGGCGTTCCAGCCGGAGCTGGGCCCGTGGCAGGCGGCGATGCGGAGGGGGCTGCTGGAGACCGGCGTGGTGCCGGACAATGGGTTCACGTACGACCACATCCCCGGGACCAAGGTCGGCGGGTCCATTTTTGACCCGGACGGGCGGCGTCACACGGCGGCGGATCTGCTGCAGTACTCGCGCCCGGAGGGGATCGACGTGCTTCTCCGGGCTAGAGTGGCGAGGATCTTGTCCAGTTACAAAGGTAAAAGCTTCATTTCCCTATTGTTTAAAGATAGCAGTACTAATTTACCGTTAAGTTCGTTGCCATGTACTACAAAAGATGTCACACAAAAGAGTAGGTAATCGCAACGATATGGCGGCCCGTCGTTTCTTTATAGAAGTCACGCACCATTGCCGTGACGTTATAATTTTGATCGACGGGTTTGGACGCCAAGCCCACTGACGAGGAAGCACGAATTTTCTTATTTGCAGGGACTAAGCCCGTCGCGCGTGGCGTGATGTTCCGCGACTCGCTAGGCAGAGTTCACGTGGCGCACCTCAACCGGGGCGACGCCAACGAGATCATCCTCTCGGCCGGGGCGCTGGGCAGCCCGCAGCTGCTGATGCTCAGCGGCGTCGGCCCCTCCGACCACCTCCGGTCGTTCGGCATCGACGTCGTCGTCGACAACCCCGGTGTCGGGCAGGGCATGTCCGACAACCCCATGAACGCCATCTACGTGCCTTCGCCCTCGCCGGTCGAGGTGTCGCTCATCCAGGTCGTCGGCATCACCAGGGTCGGCAGCTACATCGAGGGCGCCAGCGGGTCCAACTGGAACACCCGCCTCTCCAGCGCCGGCACGGAAGTTCGCAACTTCGGCATGTTCTCTCCACAGGCAAGTCCATTCCATTTCTAGACACGCACATGCATGTAGCACATGTGTAGTCGTGCACATTATACCGAGCAGAAGGCCGCTTGTTGTTGCAGACGGGGCAGCTCTCGACGGTGCCACCGAAGCAGCGCACGCCGGAGGCCATCGCGCGCGCCGTGGAGGCCATGAGCCGGGTCCCCGACGCGGCGCTCCGCGGCGGCTTCATCCTGGAGAAGGTCCTGGGCCCGCAGTCCACGGGCAGCCTCGCGCTCCGCAACGTAGACCCGGACGACAACCCCAGCGTCAGGTTCAACTACTTCGCGCACCCCGACGACCTCCGTCGCTGCGTCGCCGGCATCGAGGCCATCGAGCGGGTCATCCGGTCCAGGTCGTTCTCGCGGTTCGCTTACCCGAACTTCGCCTTCCCGGCGATGCTCAACGTCACGGCGGAGTTCCCGGTGAACCTGATGCGCGTGCGCGGCGGCAGCGACTCCAGGGCGCTCGAGCAGTTCTGCAGGGACACCGTCATGACCATCTGGCACTACCACGGCGGCTGCCAGGTCGGCAGGGTTGTCGACCGCGACTACCGCGTCCTCGGCATTGACGCGCTGCGCGTCATCGACGGTTCCACGTTCAATGCCTCGCCGGGGACCAACCCGCAGGCCACCGTCATGATGCTCGGCAGGTAGTATTTTCTCTTGTTTTCTTGGTAAGTTTGAGCAATCTTCTTGCCACAAGGGATCAACCTGATGTGCGGCCGTGTGTGTAATCCGACAGGTACATGGGAGTCAAAATCCAAAAGGAGAGGATGATGGTCGAAGGATCAAGGAGAAAACTGTAGTCTGTTTTCGACATACATGTGTGTTACATTTGCTACCTTCTTTCGGGATTCTTTTAGTGATCACCCTACAGCTTGGAACTACTAATTGTAATCGACTAAATTCTATTATCAACTAATTACACAAATTGTGTAAATCTATGCTATACTCTATTGTTGTGGTGTTTCTCGTGTACTTTTACTGATTTCAGGAACATTTCTAGCATGAACTAGTATGGGCACGAAGCACTAGTGGAACCTATAAAAAGGAAAAGGCTGATCTCTTGCAAGTCGTAGATGAACTAGATAGGTTATCCGAGGTATGTGGGCTTACCGACGTGGAATTAGATCTGATACGGGATGCCAATACCCAGGTAGCTCAGCTGCTTCGTGAGGAGGAGCTCAAGTGGTACCAAAGGGCCAAGGTGAAAAATCTGCTGGAGAGGGATAATAATACCCGGTACTTTCGTTTGATTGCCAATGGACGACATCGTAAGCGGTTGATACACCAACTTGAGCAGGATGAGGGCCTAATTTTTGGCGACATCGAGCTGAAGAAGTACATCACAAACTATTATAAGGGCCTTTTTGGCACACCGGAGGACAACCACTTCTCAATGGATGAGTCTCGGCGTGATGACATTCCCCAAGTCTCCAATGAGGAGAACGATATTCTTACAGCCTCTTTCACTGAGAAGGAGGTTAAAGACGCTATTTTTCAAATGGAACATAATAAGGCCCTGGGTTCGGGTGGCTTTCTAGCTGAGTTTTATCAACTGTTCTGGGACGTGGTCAAAGACGACCTTATGGCGATGTTCCAGGAGTTCCATGCTGGTTCCTTGAATCTCTTTAGCCTTAACTTCGGCACCATAGCGCTTCTGCCAAAGCAGCATGATGCAAGATGTATTCAACAATATAGGCCTATCTGCCTGCTAAATGTCAGCTTCAAGATTTTCACTAAGGTAATCACTAATCAAATTGCTGGAGTTGCTGATAATGTTGTGCGTCCGACTCAAACGGCTTTCATGCCAGGGCGAAACATCATGGACGGGATTGTCATTTTGCATGAGACGGTCCACGAGTTGCACAAGAAGAAACAAAATGGGGTGATTTTCAAAGTTAATTTTGAGAAGGCCTACAACAATGTGAAGTGGTCATTTCTTCAGCTTACTTTGAGAATGAAGGGCTTCGACCCTAAGTGGTGCTCCTAGATTAAGACCATTGTCAAGGGAGGTAGTGTGGGCATTAATATCAATGATGATGTTGGCCCTTACTTCCAAACTCATAAGGGTCTTCGACAAGGGGATCCTTTATCCCCCATCTTGTTCAACATCGTAGCAGATATGCTCTCTATCATAGTAGAGAGGGCCAAGGATGATGGTCAGATTAACGGGATCATTCCACACTTGGTGGATGATGGTCTCTCAATCCTTCAATATGCAGATGATACGATTCTTTTCATGGAACACGATCTAGAAAAAGCCAAAAATCTAAAGCTTCTTTTATCCGCATTTGAGCAATTGTCAGGGCTGAAGATCAATTTTCATAAGAGTGAGTTTTTTTGCTTTGGTAAGGCCAAGGAGCATGAGGTGGAATACACACAGCTGTTCGGTTGTCAATTGGGGGAGTTCCCATTTCGCTACCTTGGCATCTCAATGCACTTCCGCAAACTCAGGAAAAGTGATTGGAAGGGGGTTGAGGAGCGTTTCGAGAAGCGGCTTGGCAGTTGGAAGGGCAAGCTCCTTTCCACTGGTGGTCGCTTAGTTCTCCTCAATTCAGTTCTTACTAGTCTTCCTCTCTTTATGCTTTCCTTTTTCGAGATACCTAGAGAGATTCTCAAGAAGTTAGACTATTATAGGTCTAGGTTCTACTGGCAGAGTGACAGCCAAAGGAGGAAGTATAGACTAGCACGATGGAATATCCTTTGTCCTCCAAAGGCCCAAGGTGGCTTGGGCATCCAGAATGTGGATGTTAAGAATATTAGCTTGCTTTGCAAGTAAATTTTTAAGCTGCTCAATGAGGACAGGGTCTGGCAGAACCTCCTTCGTAGAAAATACTTAAGGGATAAGCTGCTTACAGCTATGGAAGGTAAACCCGGGAATTCCCAGTTTTGGGCTGGTCTGATGAGTGTCAAATACCATGTCTTTAGATTTGGAAAGTTCGTCCTTCATGACGGGTCCCAGATCAGGTTCTGGGAAGATTCCTAGCTTGGTATAACATTGTCTGGCATAAGCAGGATACAGTGGTTAAGATTTTGAGTTCAGCTCAACCTAATATGTCCTTTAGACGCGCCATTATTAGGCCTAATCTAATGGCCCTGCACGACCTGCATTCCAGGCTTGAGGTGGTACAACTCTCTACTGATTGGGACTCATTCCGTTGGAATCTGCACCAGAGTGGTGTCTTATCGGTTAGGTCTTTGTACAATGTCTTGATGGATCTGGATGCCCCGGTCTCCAATAGGCGTCTTTGGAAGCTTAAGATCCCTTTGAAGATAAAAATCTTTTTGTGGTATTTGCATCGAGGTGTAGTCCTTACTAAAGACAATCTTAGAAAGAGGAATTGAACCGGTAGTGTCAAATGTTGCTTTTGTAGCCAGGAGGAGACAATACAACATTTGTTTTTTGACTGCCGTGTCGCTTGTTCGGTATGGCGGGTCATACACGCGGCATCGAGCCTTAGGCCTCCTACTAGCGTCACCCACTTGTTTGGTGCTTGGTTTAGGGGAGTAGACCAAGGGCTTTGTAACCTTATTTTAATCGGGGCATCCGCGGCGTTGTTGGTCCATGTGGCTATGCCGTAACGATGTTGTTTTTGCTAAGTGTAGTTTCTCTTCTTTCTTGCAGGTTTTATTTATGTGCTCCAGCTGGTTGCGCTCGTGGTCTCTACTTCAACCCCCCACCTGCAGGGTGGGCATTCTAGTGGCCTGTCACTCATTGGAGATTGTTACCAGGGAGTTCTATACCCAGTTTGGATGGCATTCTAGCAATAGAACTTGTGGTGTTTGATTAGTTATTCTGTGTCCTTTGTGGCTCAGCCTTCTACCAGCAACATGTTGCAGTGATTTTCTTTTGTAAAGCGCCAATGGTGCGCTCGTTATGATACTTGTGTTGGCTGTGTGCATCGTGAGGTGCAGAGACCGGGAGATGTAAAACTCTTCCATTATTAAAAAAAATGAACTAGTAGAGTATATATATGAGCCGTTCTATGACTTGATTCACAGATCTGTGTTGTTGGCAAGCCGCCCCAGTACGTGGAATTACGTGAGCTTGAACGCCAGGTACTGTTATTCGAAATTCAATGCTTCAAGGCTATTCAAAATCGTAAATCTTGACTGAACTCAAAGCCAAAAAGCTCAGTTGGAATTTGGAAAGCACGTTCATACTTCTGATTTGATCAGCATATTAGTACAACTCGAGTACCGTCAACAAAAGTATGTATTATCGATACGATAAATCACTAAAAAAGGATTAATAGTGTGCAACCCTGGCGTAGAAAATGAAATAAAATGCGATCACAAAATCCCATGGCGTGCAGTGATGCAGTTCACATTCCGTGGGAGGCTGAAGTTAACATGGCCAATCAGGCCGAATACCAGCAAGGACCCCGAGGGTGTATCGGGTGCTCCAAGGTTGGGGGTGCACCCGGTGTCCCCAACTTCATTGTCTCTCATGAAAGTTATGAAAAAATTCATAAAAAACTTCACCACATAGATAAAAACATATGCATATCATGTCACAAAATTGTAATCCATATTTAATTCATAGCTTGAGATATGAAAGAATACAAATCTGAATATGACTAGTAGCTAATTCAAATAGGGTCGTAAATTCATCCTTATCACTATGAGTATTGGATTTATCTTTTTTGCTTCTTGAGTTATAGATCAAATTTGAATTTAAAGTTTTATGCTATTGTTGACACATATTATATCTATATGAAAAAGTTTAATAATATTTTACGATCTTTAAGCAAAGCATTTTGGGACCCGGTACGTCATCCGAGGACTCGAACTTCAGAGAGAGAGAAAGACCGGGTAGCGCTTTCAGTTGGGGCCTGCAAGAATAGGATTTGGGCTGTTGGGAAGTTCGAACATGACCCGGTTGTCATAGACAGTAGTGCACCTGCAATCTGCAGAAGCCCTGCTCAAGTCCCCTCTTCCACCACAAAATTGTTAGAAGTAAGAATTACAGAGACAATAGAGACAGCCTTATTGGGAACAAGAGAAAAGGATCAAAAGTAATCTTTATTCATTGCACTGTTGTATTTATACATATGAAGGGATGGCAGTTGTACAAAGGGAAAGGACGTGTCCTTTAGAAGAGATGCTTGATAACTGCTAATGGCGGTTATGACGTTTGACCACATATGATTCTCAACACTCCCCCTTGATCAAATGTATCATCCATATACAGTACAATTGAATGACTCCTCCAAAAACCCTGTGGGAAAAATATGAGGAGTGATGTTCGATATGCTGTTAAAACTCCTTCAAACCCAGTGGGAAAATAAGGAGAAAATAATACAACATATAATGGTTATTGTCTCTTTGTTAACTCACATGAGAAAAACCTGTTAAGGGGAAAACCCATAAGTGAGTTCAGAGAACAATAGGTATGTCTTGTATATCTCCTTTAAAAACCCCGATAGGGAAAATAGAAAATACGACATATAACCTTGTGTTGATATTACCTCATTAAAAACCTTTTATGAGAAAGCTTTGAGAGAAAACTCATAAAGGAAAATGAGTGCAATATGATGTACGAGCAGGTTAATAATCAGAGAGTAACTCCCAGTGATTCTTGCAAATCTCGAAGTCCTTGCATACCAATTACATTAACATACCATAGAAATGTTTGAAGTTGGTAGAGACTTTGAGAATAAATCAGTGAGGTTACCGCATGATCTAATTTGCAAGATGGGCAATCTAATGATATTGCTCATTATGTAACCCTTTTTGCATCTGAGCAACACAAGCAACATTATCTTGGAGATAATGGTTGGTGATTCAATAGAATCAATTCCACATGATTGTTGTATGTGGTTTATCATTCTGCAGAGCCACACACGTACACGTGTTGTCTCATATTTCAGAATGATTAGTGGATATAGCCACTAGAGTCTGTTTAGAAGACTTCCATGGGATGGCTATCATACCAAGTAGGAACACAAAGCTTGTCTGTGATCTGACATAGTGGGGATCTGGTCAATGTATCCGATGACATTGGAGTCCAGATTTCTCTGAATTTGAAAGAATATGACAAGACGTTTCATGCCTTGGAGATATCGAAAGATATTTTTGACTCCCAACCAATTGTGTTTAGTCTGGCACTAGGATATGGAACATTGGGTCCCAGTATCTCATTTCCATCGTCTCATGGTCTAAAAAGGAACGTTCTCTACGTCTAGAGATCGAACAACCAGGAAAGTTTTGGATAGATAAATCTTGTCCATATTGCATTTCTCCAATAATTCTGGATATAGGCAGCCTGGTGTACCATAACACATGAGTGAAGGTGCTTGAGTTGTAATCCCAAAAATTTGGCATTATCCAAATCCTTCATCTCAAATTCTGTCTTTTAGATGATCATGTGCATCGTCAATATCTTATGCGTTGCCAATGATGTATAGTTCATCAACATACACTGAGATAATGCAAAATCCTGTAGAGGATTTCTTGATGAACACGCGTGGATAATCATCATTGTAAGAGTAACCCTTTGTATAAGGAACTCACTAGGTCGGTTTGTACCAAATATATTCTGACTAATTTAAGCCATGTAGTGACTTATTGATTTTACACAATATATGTTACGTTTTGTGTTTGGATTCAACATTGTGATTCCATGGGGAACTTATATGACTGAATCAAGTGACACATAAAGAGATACGGTCACTACATCTATCAACTGCAAAGATAGATGATTTGAACTGCCATTAAGATAAAGTATCGAAAAGAGATTCCACATCTGGAGAATAGGTTTGGGTATCTGCGTGAACCCTTGTGCTACAAGACTCGCTCGCTCTGTATCTCACCACCTCGTCGTTCTCATTCCGTTTTAGGAAGAAAACTGGTGTAGGTATTACTTTTGTGAATACCTTTCTTTTATTGAGCAAGGTTATTTCTACTTGGATCGCATCCTTCGATTGAGTTCAGTCCAAGTGTTGTTCACACTTTGCCATGGCCATGGTCTTTGGATCTGAATCATTTTGAAGGTTGTTTGCAATCTAGTTGAGAAATGTATGTCGACAATTGTAGACTTCCGGTTATATGTTTCTCCAGAATCTATATCTATGTATATAGTTGATGGAAATATCGTTTACCCTTGGTGACTGTTCGCGGTTTCCCAATGCGGTTGAGTCTAGGTTTTTCGATGTCCCAATCATTGTGTGCACTATTGAGCTGGGTTGGTGGAGCTTGCTCATCCACCGGGTGTATACTACCCATTAGATGTCTGTCAACATAGAGTTGACTTGCATTTACTGATTCGGAGGCCTCGATATCCTTTGTTGCTTGTAGGAAGCCGAATCCTGATGTGTGGCCATACTTCTCCCCCTATTACTTTGAATGGGGAGTTGAGTGGTTTTTGTTGGTACCTCCACTCTTTCCGGCGCATTACTGCAGGATTATAGGATTTTGTGACACCTTTATAGTCAGTAAATGAATTTGGCAGGTTATCTGCAATGTGTTACAAATTTTCTGAACATGGGGTTCAGAGCTTTGAGTACGTGGATTTGAGGCAGAAATGTCTTAGACATTCTAACTAATTTTCCTGGCATTCTATCTGCTACTTGGAATCTCCTCCTAATGCCTGAAAATGGTCCTCATGGTATCAGCATACTGGCCTTGAATAACTCCCCATATGAGAGGCTTGAGGTATTGACGGAAATACAGTTATTCTTACATAGACCCCAAATATATTGTGAGGGGGCCATTGATGTATGTCGGGGTGGTGATATCGGTATGTAACCAAATTATCGCAAATGGGAAATACTTAGTGGATTTCCACGTACTAATCATAGAGGGGAAAAACTATGATGTGTAGTTTTGGTCGCAATTAAACCAAGTCAGCAGTGTGTAAGACTGCATGATTCCAACGTGAAGTTGATAAGTGGCAATTCTGAAGTAAGGATCGTGCAATAAGCTTAATTCTTTGGATAAGAGATTCTGCCAAACCATTTCGAATGTGGACATATAGGATAACGTGCTGAATTGCAATCCCAAGGCCATACAATTGTGATTGAAGGCACGTGAGGATAATTCTGTAGCGTTGTCCATTCGAATTGATTGAATTCGATGTTCAAGATAATGAGCTCATGCATGGTTTCATGTGGATAAAGGCACATGTGAAACCATCATGTAGATGTGTCTATTAGAACCATGAAATACCTGAATGGTCCAGTCAATGTTTGGATAGGGCCACCTATATCGCCTTGAATGCGTTCAAGGAATTTGAGTGGTCCAGCTTGGATTTTAAGGTGCGCGAGTCTTAAAATTAGCTTCCCTATGGCACATGCAGTGCACATAAAATCCAAATATTGTCAAAATTTAGCATCATTTGAGTCATGGCCAATAGAATTGCTGATAATTTTCCACTTCATCCCCATGCCCGGGATGACCAAGGCGAGTAAGCCAAGTTTGGAATGTAATGACATTCTAGAAAATTATTTTGTACGCAACATGTGCTACGGGTTTGATGTATGTGTAGTACAATCTTGACTATAAGGAGAGAATGTGCTTGCCATATCCGTTGTATATGGTAAAGAGAAAGATATTTCTCTTTGTTGTCATCACAGGTTTCGATATGGAAACCATTCTGATGGATATATCTATATTTTAGTAAGATACAATTTAAATCGAGATACAATAAAGCATCATCGATTATAACTTGAGTACCCATAGGATAGTAATTGTGGCCCGAGCAGAGTCAACAATTACCTCATCGCGTCCAGCGATTGTTAGATCTTTTCTTTTCTCTTAGTAAGAGTGGAAATATTTTAATTCCCCAAGTATAGAGTTTGTGGTGTAGATGTCCACAATGCACATATCTTCTTTCATCGGATTGATTCCCGTAGAATTCTATATATATAATTGATGATTTCCAGTATGAAAATCTTTATCAGATATATAGAATACATACAAATATATTTGTACCAATGTGCTGATACATTATTGCGATGTACAATATATGATGACAACATGTCAATTAACTTATTACAACATAATAATATCATTTGGATGTTATGATAACTTTGGTGGAGTGGGGGGGGAACTTATTCGAAGTCACCCAACATGTCATTCGAAGCAAATTCAATGATCATGTTCTCCATGTTCATCGGATTTTCGGATTGTTGGAGATGCTGATTGTCTTAGGGTTCTGGGAGAACTGCAATGAACAACCGATTTCCTTTGACTTGTCCGTTTGAAGGTTGAAGTGTGCTTCAACTTTGATCCTTGAACTTGTTTCTTGCATCCCACAGATTGCAGGTATAGATCAACAAGGTGTCGAGGGGTGCGACATTTTTTGGTGGAATGCTTGTAGCATCCACACTTTTGACATACTTGAGATTTGTCAAATTTTAGCTTTCAATGCTTTTCCCCTTATCCATGGCATGTGGCTTTTTCTTCCAGTTTCGCTTGCGCTTTCCTTTGAAGTTCTGCTGTTGGCGCTTGGAGGAGCCAGCGAACTTATTGTTATTCTGAGCATTATAATGTACCTCTGGGAGCGGGGCTGCGCCGATATTGCGCTGATGATGGTTTCTCAGAGTGATTTCATCATATTTTTCCGCTTGTAGAAGTACATGTATAAGTTCAAAGTAAAGTTGGAATTCTTTGGCGCGATGCTGGTGCTGTAAGATTCGGTCAGATGGAAGCATTGTTGATAAGGTTTTTCAATCTTATCTGCCTCAGAGGGTTCTTTCTCGCAGAAGCGCAACTTAGAACAGATCTTGTGAACAACGTGGTTATAATCTTCAATGGACTTAAAGTCCTGAAGTCGAAGTTGTACCCAATCATGAGTAGTTTCGGGAAGAATAACCGCCTTTTGCTGTTCGTATCTGGTTTTAAGTGCCTGCCATAATGTGCGTGGATTTTCTTCCATCAGGTATTCGGATTTAAGGTCCGGATGGATATGGTGCCTTATAATGTATAAAGCATAATATTGTTGATGTTCTGGTAGCGGTTGTATGCCCTCAACAAGAGGGTTGAGAGCCGCCACAATCCCACGGGACGCAAGACCGATTTTAACATCCATTGCCCATGTAGGATAGTTGTGACCATCGAGCGCAAGCTCTTCAAATTCTTTGGCCATCTTGATCCACATGGAATTTAAGACCAGAGATTCGATTAATTTACTTATGAGTAAATTAAAGTATCGTCATGGGTATGTTGTAATAATTGTGCAAAATTTTGAAAAATTCAAGTGAAGGCTTGAAATATGAAGTGTAGACTTCAAGTTATGTAGCATAACATTTTTGAAGATAATCACCAATTATGGTGTAGATCTCGTAGTAATAGGTAGCATAATCTGACGAGTGTCAGTAGATGCTCATGTTTCTATTATCTTGTGTTATGCTATAATTGGGATATTGGAAGAGCACTTTGAAGGTAATCATTGTGTCGATATGGACATAACGTAGACCTTACAGCAAATAGGGAATAATCTGCATTTATACAGTAGATTCCTTGTCCATTTACTTTGTGATTCACAAATATAAGTTGGAGATACTCTCTTTTTGATTTTGCATATTAATTCCGCTTGAATTAAGCCAATTGGGCTAGTAAGCATTTTGGGCTTAATTAAGGTGAATTAACGTATAATTTTGCAAGAAGATTAATTTCAATTGTAAAAATTATAATGGTCGTAAATAAAGGTACATTTTATAGGGATTGCGATGAAGCAAACACATTGAACATGAACAGAATTCCAGATTATATAGGGTCTGGAATGTTAAGTTACATTAATCCTGAGGGCTAAAATGCAAGGTTTGCATATATTATTTCGGCTGTGGCCGAAATTTATGCGAATAGTTAAAAGCCGGAGGGCTTTATTGCAAAATCCCCACCGAACGGGCCTTGGCTGGCCCCATTCCTTCCCGCCCCGGCTGGCCCACGTGCTGTTCACGGCCCGATTTGGCCCGCACGGAGTATATAGGATGCGGGCGGTTAGGGATTTCCCCAAACCGCCGCCGCCGGCTGTGAGGGTATTGGGGGAGGGAGTGGGGGCTGGTCGCCGGAGCACGCCACGCCGCACCGCCGGAGAAGCCGTGCCGCTGCCAGCTTAGGAGAGGCAGGCGGGCCGCTGTGTCGTGGAGCACCCAAGGGAGCCACCGCGCCGGGGTAATGGCCTCGCTGCACCGGGCGCTGATTCGGCCCGTGCCTCCGGAGGGAGGACTGCGCCGTGCTGACGGGTTGCGCCGGCCGAGGGAGGATCGGGCGCCGTCGGGCTGAGCGCCAGAGCGGGCCAGAGGAGGCGCCGCCGGACGTGCGGTGCGGGTCGCGCCGGCCGCCGCCGCTGATGCGGGTGGGCTGAGCGTCGCCTCGATCCAAGGAGCCGGGCGGGCCACGCCGGGACCTTGACTCCCGCCGCGGTTGTGGGCGGTCTCGAGGGCCCGCCTGAATGCGGGCTGCGCCGGTTGCCCATGGGGCATTGCCGAAGCCGAGCGTCGTGCGGCCGGTTGAAGATGCGGCCGCCGGAGGTTCCACCGAAACCGGGCGAACGCCGGATGCCGCATCGCCGGAGGGCGGGGCTAGCGCTGGCCATGGCCGCTTGTTCGTGTGCCGGATGCCACCGCCATCGGAGGATTGTTGCCAATATGGTAAAAAAAAATTATGAACAATTGGTTCTACCATAATTTCTAACCTTTTCCCCAGTTCTTGATTTTGAGTTTGCCAAAATTGTAACTTCGGATGAGAATGGCCGGAGTTCTCTCGGTGTATGGAGTTCGTCCGAGCGACAGCGATGAAGATGGCCGAAGTGCTTCGCTGTGTAGGACAAACGGGGTTGTGGTAGGCAATGCCAAGACCACAGCACTGACGGCGTGGAGCCAGAAGGCGGTGACGACGAACCATCCGGCGGTTGGAGCGAAGAACACGAAGAACTGCATTCTCTGGAGTTGGCCGAAGTGTTCTTCTTGTCGAAGATGATGGCCGGAATGCTCTTTGGTTGAGCTTCTTGTATTGTGTGTAATTGCTCTCGGCAGAGCGTGCTGATAACGTGTTGAAGTAAGAATTACAGAGATAATAGAGACAGCCTTATTGGGAACAAGAGGAAAGGATCAAAAGTAATCTTTATTCATTGCACTGTTGTATTTATACATATGAAGGGATGGCAGTTGTACAAAGGGAAAAAACGTGTCCTTTAGAAGAGATGCTTGATAACTGCTAGCGGTTATGACGTTTGATCACGTATGATTCTCAACAAAAATCACATGGCCCCGATTCCCCCGTGCACCAAACTACTCGATAGCGTACGTCTCCGAGGTTCCTCGCGAATTCCGTCCACTAAATAAAGTACACTCCTGCCGTTTTTAATTGTCAAATGGAGATTGGTGTTAGTGATATTCGTGCCACGTCCCGCTGCCGACGTCTCACACGGCTTGCATGCTCTTATTCACGTGGGTAGATCACGTTCTCACTCAGTGCGTTGAGTGTGCATGTTGTGCAGCCCATGTACTTGTGTTTATACACATCGCGATCGATACCATACAGCGTGTTGGATCTCTCATTCAGCCATTGGTTATAGTACGACTATCTCTGTTTTCCAAAGGCCTCGGATTTTTAAAGTGCAATATTAAATCATTTTTCGTGGGTTGTTTATTTTATGAAAAAAATTCATTAACTCAAAACTCTTGGAGTGATTCCTATATTCTTTCTTTGGTGCAATCAGATATCCTTCCCTGCAGAGTTCAAGATATCATAACATTGCAATCCTACTTTATTTTCTCTGCATTTTCTAAAAACTAACTCTCAAAAGTATAAGAGAAAAGATGGGCGATATACTCTTACATGTCTAGGCTACTTTGGATTTCTAAGATGTGTTCAAAATGGGTTAATTTTTTTGTTCACGATATTATATGAATAAAATTTCAAAACTCTTGATATCTTAGCTTTATATACCGATGTAGGTCGGAAAATGTGACCATACTTCAATGTTTGCATATCTTCTACTTTCAGTGTATAGGATAAGCGGTGGACAATAGGGAAAGTGATCGGGAAGGCTTTCTTAGGATTTTTGCGAAATTCTAGCCACTATATATTATTAACCCTTTGGATGATAAGAATGATTCTATCAAATTTATATGTGTTGCTTTTCTACACTCAATTTCATGGGAACTTTAACACTCACTACGAACCTCTTTTTTTCACTCATTTGCATAGGTTCAAAGCACTTTTCTTACATTTACCTGTATTTTATCCAAACAACTATTCCTATAACTAGCACGGTGTTCATGCAATTGCGCGGAAAACGTCTTTAATCATCTTGTATTTTTTAAACTTTTACATCATATTAGGTTAGTATGGAGAATAAAAGTTCAGATCACGAGCCGGCCAACTAGTCGTCGTACTGATCAGTACACGTACTTAAAGCTTAGATAGCTTTGTCATGAGGTGTAAAATTATGAATATCTATCGGTTGTTCCTATTAATTATTAGGGTCATTAGATCCACACCAGACAACGTTTAGGTGCAGTTACCACGATCTATCGATTGTGGTCTATTAATAATAAGGGTCCACCAGATCCACGTAGGATAATATTTAGGTGTAGTTACGTCGATCTATCGATTGTGGTATATTAATAATAAGAGTCCACCAGATCAATGGCCGGATGATGTTTGGGCACAGTTGTGAAAATTTATTGGTCGTGATCTGTTTATGTGCAAATATAAATATCTATCAATTGTGATATGTTTAAGTACAGTTATGATGATTTATTGGCTGTGATCTATTTAGATATAGTTATGATGATCTATCTGTTGTGATCTATTTAGGGGCAGTTATGAAGATCTATCGGCTCGTCTGTTTAGATATGGTTATGAAGATCTATCAGATGCGACCTGTGTAGGTATGGTTATGAAGATATATCTGCTGTGATTGATCTACCGGTTGTGATCTGTTTAGATATATTTATGAAGATATATCAGTTGTGATCTGTTTAGGTATGGTTATGAAGATCTATCGACTGTGATTTGTTTAGATAAAGTTATGATGATCTAACATATGTCATCTGTTTATGTACATTATGAAGATCTATCGGTTATGGTCTATTAATAAAAAGAGGGTTCACCAAATTAATGGTCAGATATTTTATTTTTGTGGAATTTTATAGCATGTCTTTCTTTTCTTTGATTAACTCGTCGTGTATTTGTGATATATAACAGCCTTTTATATGTTTGTCATCTACTGTTTTGCCACTTGCAGTCCTATCAAATTCATATTGTTTGTCTATGTATGTGATTCATATGATCTCAAAAGGCCTGAAATGTACAAATATATTATTGTGGCTATTTCAAGTACTACTTTTAAGTCGCATTGTAAGCTGTTTTAGGTATTAACTAAATCTTTACTGCGACATTTTAATCATAAAATTTTATAAAAATATTTACTTCAAATGGAACTAAGAAAGAATATGTCATAATAGATCTAGTAATACGATGCAGTGTTGTAGATGTTGATCTTTTTTCTCTATATCTATGATAAAATCTAAAATGATTTGACTAACACATGTTCTGAGCAATAAGCAGTAAGCCTCTAAGTTGAGAAATTTGTCGGTCGCATGTCCTGAAGTGAGTGTTTAACTCGAGCCAGCTAACACCTGTCGGTGGATGATATCTCGCTCGCAGTGCGAAGCGAGTGCATAAACCGATATGGATCACGGTGGGCCAAGCAGCGTTGCAGCGTCACCGTCGGTGTTCCACCACTCCACCCCATTCATCCGGGGACAGCGAATATCAGCTCACCTCCGTTTTATAATCCCGTCCCCCTCTCGTCTCGATCTCGTCACCACTCCCCCATTTCCACTCCCTTTCCACCCCGTCCGGATCTCACCTCGCCACCCCTCCCCCCCTCGCCATGGGCGTCTCCACCAACGGCTCCTCGTCGGAGCCCGTGCCTGCGCTCAAGTTCCTCATCTACGGCCGCACCGGCTGGATCGGGGGCCTGCTCGGGAAGCTCTGCACCGCGCAGGGGATCCCCTTCACCTATGGCGCCGGCCGCCTCGAGAACCGCGCCCAGCTCGAGGTCGACATCGACGAGGTCGCGCCCACCCACGTGTTCAATGCCGCGGGGGTCACCGGCCGCCCCAACGTCGACTGGTGCGAGACACACCGCGTCGAGACCATCCGTGCCAACGTCTGCGGCACGCTCACGCTCGCCGACGTCTGCCGCGCCCGGGGGCTCGTGCTTATCAACTACGCCACGGGATGCATCTTCGAGTACGACGCGGGGCACCAGCTCGGCTCGGGGGTCGGGTTCAAAGAGGAGGACACCCCCAACTTCGTCGGATCATTCTACTCTAAAACCAAGGCCATGGTATGCCCTGTACTCATGTTCCCTTGCTTTACGCTCCGATTATCCGCACAAGTCTCCTAGAATGGCAAAACTCAAATAGATCGGGCCCATTTTGCTCAATTTACAATGTCAATGTCTGATTGCACGCTAAAACTTTTGGCGAGTGGTATGATCATGGAGGGAAATGTGTCTTGCCAGTGGTTGGAATTCCATTAATGTGTAGTTAAGGCCTAAAGGGAGGTTTGGTTAATTTCATGTCAGTACTAACATTTGGTTGGTTATCGTTTGGTTAGATCCGGTGTGGTTTATAGTTCCCTAATATCTTGGTCATCGTAATGTTGAACATCCTTAAGGTTGATGATGGTGTTAGTTTGGGTCAAATTCATCAAAATAATAGTGAAGTCTTGGAAAATGTGTTTACTTCTGGAATCAAATTAAGGGGTTTATTTGAGTTCTTTGAACATTCTAATTGGTTTTCCCCGTCCATGCACACTAGTTGTATGTTTTGATAATTGCATGCTTCTTTGAATTTGTGTCGCTCCCTTGGCAGAGCTTGGCCAATTTTGATCAAGCAAAAGGATTAGCAAGTTTCCATTGAATTAAATGGGGAAGGTCAACACAAAAGATCATGCATTGCTTACATTTGTAACTAGATCTTTGTCACGCTTTGTGCTTGATGTACGTGTTTGCTGCCAGAGGCATTTCATCTTATTTTAGGATGGTTGCTTTGTTGGTAGTGTAAAATTGTTGCATCTTGGCTTGCATAGTGTTGGTTTGAAGAAATAAATTCTTGAAGTGCATTGTAAATACAGTACACTCGAAACCAGTTTGGTCTGATATAGTTTAGCTCATTTTCTGGAAAATGGTCTGTTGTGCTATCCTGAACGGATAGAAAGAGAAAAAGACAAAAACATTAACTACTATAGGTTGAAAAAAGTGATACAAAATGAACAGACTAAATATTTACATTGCATGAAAATTGTAGATGATATTAAAGAGAAGAGTGTCGTATGAGGCCCAAGCAAGAGTGTAATTTATCGGGCACATAAGCTCAATATTTTATTGTTTACATTGTACTTCAGCCTTTAGGTGATTAGAGTAGTAGCATCGAAATGTGTGTAGTATTACAAGGTCTAGGAGCTTGTTTAAGAAAAAGGTCTAGGAGTTTGTTGATGAGTATGTCTTCTTGTGTTCTCAACTGCCTGAACGCCATGAGCTTTTATCCTAGAAAGCAGTTGCCTATTCTGAAAGCAAAATATTTCCTTGTTAAGCAGGACCCTTGTGTATTAGGCTTCCTTATCTTTTAGTTGACACACAAAACATAAGCAGCTCAAGTGTTTTTCACTTGGATGTACATCTTTTGGATTGGTTCTGTGATATCTATGTCTCGTGCACCTTCGAATGTAGACATAACTCAAGGAACTCTGTTTTCTCATGCTGCTTTTGTTCAGTGGTTAGGAATTTTTTTGTGGTACACCGACTCCATGCAGACCATTCATTTCCCTTTGAAGAGTGGCTAAAATATAATGTGGTGACCTATTAACTCCTACAAGATGGTAGCTAAAATATAATGTGGTGACCTATTAACTCCTACAAGATGGTAGTCACCTAGGACCATTACGTAGTTACGTTAGTATTAAAGGAAATTACAATGTTGGAATGTAGCAAATTGTTCATATGACAAACGGACGGTGATTTTTTTAAATAGGTGATGTGTTTTTGGTATGGCATGAGTGCATGAAAATTATTTGATACAATTAAATGGTACCAGTTAGAGTTTGCGGCTTTGCGCTTTTTTCTTTAACCAACAGCTCGATCTGAAATCTTAGTTGGACAAAATATAACCCAAATTTGTAGTCATTCAATTAGTTATTGAATCAAAGGCATGTTTAAACTCAATTGCCATTCCAAGATATATGCAAATTCAATTTGGTGTAGTTTTGCTGATTTAGAAAGAGTGATCACGATATCACCATAGCATTAGTCAGCCTTGCTCTGTAGTAATGTAATCTCATGTACTACTTTCCTTTTTTAGCATGGATGATAACATGAATAGCTGGTTAATATTGTATTCTACTTAGCCAAAAGCAACCTACCAATAGGTCTTGCCACCAAAGAAATTATCGGTGCACCTTAAAAGAGCTCGCCTTATTATCCTTCATATTAACAAAAAGTAGTTGCATAGGTTAAGCTGAAATAGGTAAAGCTACAACTCAAAAGAAAAACCTGATCTGATCTCACATAGAGCAGAAAAATAACTCATCTGATTTTTGGTGAGAAAAAAAGCCCAGTTATGCCCTTGTGCTTATATGTGCATGTTACCCTGCTATCTTGTGGTCTTTCATGGTAGTCACTACTTTTAATTGGATTAGATTATTAGAACAGGTATTTCATAGTGAAGCTAACATTTATCTCTAATAGGTTGAGGAACTGCTGAAAAACTACGAAAATGTATGCACCCTTCGTGTAAGGATGCCTATTTCATCTGATCTGTCCAATCCTCGCAATTTCATCACCAAAATCACCCGGTATGATAAGGTCGTGGATATCCCAAATTCAATGACAATATTGGATGAACTTCTTCCCATCTCAATTGAAATGGCGAAGAGAAACCTCACTGGAATCTGGAATTTCACTAATCCTGGTGTGGTGAGCCACAATGAGATATTGGAGATGTACAGAGATTACATCGATCCAAATTTCTCTTGGAAGAACTTCAACTTGGAGGAGCAAGCCAAGGTCATAGTAGCACCGAGGAGCAACAATGAGCTTGACACTGTTAAATTGAAGACGGAATTCCCGGAACTTTTGTCAATCAAGGAGTCACTGATAAAATATGTTTTTGAACCAAATCAGAAGACGTCCAAGGCTTGACAAATGGAACAATCTGCACACAACCTTAATGTTGATGTCATTTATTCGATATGAATTCACATTGCTCTCCGGTGCTAATCAATAAGCATGCATGATGTTTTCTTCTGTCCCTGTCGTGTGCATTGTTGCTGCAGAAGATAGTTTTTCATAGGAAGTCATACCCCTTGTTATTATCAGATTCTTACATAGAACAATACAGGGTGTTATTATCGGATCCTATGAGTACAATGGGAAATGGATTAAGTGAGGAAATTCCTCTGTCGTTTCACATAATTGGAGTACATTATATTCCATTTTATAAGTTCATAAGGAAATGACTCTGCACCCTCCTATGTACAGCCTGTGTTAGTACTAAATTGCATTCCCGGCCAATATACGATGGTATTGACTATTGTCATGGTGTCATATGTGCCAAAACAGTGTAATAGTTAAACTTGATTTCGTATTAATCGATTTGTGTGACTCTTGTCAAATATTGTCCCCATCTTCAAGGGATTTTTAGCCGTAAGCACGAAGAACTGCCTGTACGTGCCTATGCCGCTTGCCTGCCATGGACGCCGACGGCCATAGCCTCTGCGTTCCCATGCCCTGTGCTCGGTCCCCGTCCCTACTACGAGTTCGGCAGCCGCGTCGACGCTGCCAGGTCGAGGTCGCCAGCTGAACTACGCCTTCCTCGCGATCAGCTTAAGTACATTAGCACCTTGATAGCCTATTTGGTCGGAGGAAATTGAAAAGAGCGAATAGAAGTTTATGAGTTATAAAATTATCTGTTTGATTAGTGAACATGAGAAATTATGATGGATGGGGCATAGAAATTGAGGGTCTAATTTAGTAATAGAGATGGGGTGAAAATTAGGAAGAAATTGCTATCAAGAGAACATCTCAGCCTCTCATTACAACTTGTTATCATCTTTAAGCTAATTGTCCATAATTTTCCAGTAACCAAACGGGGTGAGAAACTTCCCTTTTAAATTCTCACTAGTAATTCTATCTCATGGCATACCAAACAAGATATTATGATTAAAAAATAATTTCTCATGCCTAATCCCTCTAGAAACTCCCTCCTCTAAACTCCCATTCCTCTTTCCTAGTGTTTGCCAAATAGGCTGTGAGGTGTAATAGTGTATTAGGCTACTCAAAAATATCATTAATTTTTTAAAAAAATAAAGAAATAGTTTTTGACATATTCATAATATGCATCGATCATGTCATAAAATTTCGAATTCAAATTTAGTCTAGAGAAGAAAAAAGATAAATTAAACTGTGAATAGTAGCAGTGGTTACTGTGCACTCCATATGTGAGTTGATATTATTCACAGTTGGGTTATTTTTTTTATTTTTTATATCTTAGATCAAATTTAGATTTAAAATTTTATGATACGATAAATAGATAGAGTATGCCATAAACTTTTTTCAGAATTTTCACCGACTCGTCCCGCTCGTTGTCCGCGAGGCTCGATGACGAATGCAGGCAGCCCAATCATGCGTGGATGCGTACGAAATGGTGGACGCAGGCGCTGCCGCTGTCGGCGGGGGGATCGACACGCCATGTCCTTGCTCCAGTACCCGTAGCACACGCCAGGAGGCCAGGCCCCAGCTCTGCGTAAGCCTGGCCTTGCTGCTACATGCGGGTTCGTAGGGTGTAGGGTCCCGGTAGAAAGGAGGGAACTGAACCGGATCGAGATCGCTTCCTCCCTCTTCTCGTTGCTCCTTCCTTCCCACCGAATCAAGTTTCGCGTGCCGCGGCCGGCATTGGCACGGTCGCGCAACCTCTGTCTCCGTCAATGCAACTGCACGGGCAGCCAGTCGTTCTCCGCACCAGAACACGCCCTGCCAGGTATGGTGAATATAATACAAAACGCAAACGAAACAAAAGAAAGGCTGACATCGTGAAAAGGCGGGTTGATCCAAGCGGACCTTTTCTTTTGTAAACTTAGCGGTACGGTTAGACGTTTCTATTAAACATGGCCACTCAAAATTAAGAAATACAATACCGCTAAGACTGAATACGATATCACTGAGGGCCTTTTTTTATTAAAAAAATGTTTTAATTTTTTATAGAGCTTATTTGATTTGTAGGATTAAAAATTATAGAAAATTTTCTATAGAATACTTCCCATGCAATTTTAAAAGAAAATTTTTATTGGGTCTAATTTTTTGAAAAAAATTCTTTACTTTTATGACAACTATAACATACACTAAACCCCTAAAGAAAATTTATGTGTTTTCCCGTGGTGCAATCAAACAACTTCGAGTTTTTATTCATGTGTTTTAAATTCCTACGGGATAAAACACGTCATGACATCTAATTTCTACTTTTTTCTATTCCTACATTTTAAGAATCCTACGAATCAAAGAGGCTCTAAGTGTGTCTCTTCATCAATAAACAGTTAGTCATAATAGAAAGATGAAGAAATACGTGCTTGCTGCCCACGGTTGTCTAAAATTTTCGTGCATCTCGGTCACCCAAAATTACATATGACTAAATCTAAAACTACTGTTTTGAAAATGTGCAATTTTCGTAAAATATTACTGCACTTTTCATCATTAAGTTACATATAAAGTGAGTGATGAGGACTATTGAAAGCTTATCCAAAGATATAGAAAGGTGATGTAAATCTATATATTTTTTAGGCAACTTAAAAGTTTCAAAGAAATAAATAATGTTAAAAAGACAACAACACTAACTATATATCCACGTCTTATAATTTCGATAAAATGTAAACAACTAGCCATTATAAAGGCATCGAAGAAGTTGAAGTGGGCCTAAAAATATCCGGAGCATCTTCGAGCGAGCGCCAACAGATTCAACAGCTAGACCATCTTGTGTCTGCCAAGGGTAGAGATCAGGAATTAGGCCTCCCAAGTTAGGGGCTTTATTAGGAGGCGCAGTCCAGGATGACAACGAGTATGATACCTGGTAAAATAAGATTTCCGTTCTTGATACCCGCCTCTTCTAATTTATCTACTACCCTACCCATTTATCCGCTTGGTACAGCTTTTCTCTATCCCCGTAACCCGTTGTGTACCAGAGCCCTGACGGGTATCCGTACCCGATAATAACTGGGCTACAGGATTGTGGGTTGTGAGTTGAAAGGGCTATGGGCTTTGGGCTTGTGGGCTAAAGGCTGACCTAGGATTATTTTTATTTGATTTTATGCTAAGGGCCCACCTGTCATATATAGGTATTAATTGGTACCTGTCGGGTATTGAGGACAGGTAATAGCGTCCCGTCCCCATCCCCGGCTTACCCGGTGGGCACTGATTTCACCCATTAATATCCCCGTTGGGTAAAATATTTCCCTATACCCAATTCCTAAATAGATAAACACATGTCGGGTATTGGGTACCCATTGCCACCTTGTGGCGTAGCTCGACTTTGAAAACAGCAGAGTCGAGAGCCTATGCGAGCTCGCATCAGAGCATGGAGATATTCAAGCTCATATCAGAGCATGGCGATAGTGAAAGAAGTGGTTGGCGCCCAAGATCCAGGTTGAGCGCATCCATCAATGCACAAAAAGGACCCTGAATGGCTTGATATACTAGAGACTAGATCATTGGATGCATTAGGGTTGAATTCTTTTTATACCTCACCGCCAGCATCACACGATTTGTTTTAGATGAAAAATAAAAGCAATGATTTTTATGACCGAGAAAGCAGGGAGAGAGACTAAGGCGACAAAGTTGTTGTTCAAACTGCCCGTTGGAGTGAAGACTCATGTGACTTGTGTGATGGAATTAGTCTTATATGAGTAGTTTAGATAGAGTTGATCCAGTATATATACCCTTTCGTAATATAGTTGTGTGATAAGATTTAGTCTTATATGGATAGTTCAATAGAGTTGATCCAACATGCGTATCATTGTGTTCCAAATATAACACCTTCTGGCTAAGTAAGAGGGATCATTATATCCTAATGTAACACTTTTGTATTATATGTATACATGAATCCGTTTCATAAGTGAGCTGGGTATTAAGCAAGTTTAGGCTATTGTGTTTCGGACGGACAACCAAATCATCACCATCGGATGAAGGATCTCAGATTCGGGGCCGCCGAAACCATCTTCACTGGCTCTAGCCGGATATAGAGTGGGTGAAAGGAGCCTTTTATTTAGCTCACCTCAAGACCTCTATGACAACAACACCAGTGCCGATGGACCCTGCTCTGAGGTCTCTCCGCGGTTAAATCTAGTACGTCGGTGAGCATGTAGACTTTAATGTAACAACAAACAAACTATGGAAAATGTGACGGTGAAGGGTGATGATAAGGGCAAGAGCCACGAGACTAAGTGAAGGGAGAGAAAGAAGGAAAGAAATGGACATAGATTTTGTACACCTGAGCGTGCGTGCTCTCTTTATTTTGAAAATTTTTAAAAGTGCTGCTTGAAGTTTCAAAAAATTCCAAAAAAAAATCTGGTATGTAGATATTAGAATGATCTATGTATCTGCAAAGTTTCGTGAAACAAAATGAATTGATTTGTAATCTACACTAAGAAGACAAGCATAGAAAGAAAAAAATTATGTGATCTAATTTATTTTTTATCTTTGCACATGTGCATGAAATTTTAAATATCTTTTTGTAAACACGAGAAATATATATTTTTAGCAGGGCTCATGTAAGCCCGTGCTCACCTTTAAGGTTACTGGGGAAAAAAAATCAGATAACCTGTCGAGAGCCACGAGAGTAAGAGACAGGAGAGAAAGAAGGGAAGATATCAAATACTCCTTCCGTTTCACTATATGTGTTCTCCGTCTCAAGATAATTAGTTTTAAAATGTCTGTCCATTGAGAATATTAAGAGTATAGTTATTATAAAATTTCCACTCTATAGTCTATTTAAATACTTTAAGAATAGTTAAATAGTTGTGTTATTAGTTAATGGGGATATGATTATTTTCTGTTAATAATTTTTAGATTTAATGTTTATCTTGATCTGTGTATAGTGAATTAAAAATATATGTAGTAAAATAGAAAGAGTAATCCGTTTGAAAGCGTCGTTGAGAGAATACACAGAGGTAGCACTGTCGACCACACTGAGAAACACGACACGTAACGGTGAAGTGCATGCTAAACACGAGCAGGCGAGATAAAAGGGCAGCCAAACATAACCAGAAAACGTCAAAAAGAAATCCATGCGTGTCGTCTCGCGGCGACAGGGCCTCATGCGCCGTGCCAGCTTCGCGCACGTCCACCACGATTCTAGTTCCACGCCTCTCGCATCCCGTCAGTTCGACAGTTACCGTTGCCTGAGCACAGAAGTTACCGAGCGACCAGACGACGAGGGAGCCATCACGCATAAATATATCCGCTCCACCACACTCCCTCTGACAAAAGCACTGTCCCTTCTTCCATCTCAAGAGCCCGCCCTCCTCTCCCTCCATAGAGTTCGAAACAAACCAGGCGCACAACGGAATCGCCAAATGGCCAAGGAGAAAGAAGCCGACTCGCTGCAGCCACCGTCCAAGCAGCCCCGCCTCTCCTGCGACGACTCGAATGCTGGTACGTGCAGGCCCTAGTAAATCGTAACAAGAAGTGGTTTTGTATTCAGCTGGCTGGGATAGGTGCGATACTCTGCAAGTAACAGTTGTTGATTTGTTTGATGTGTTGTTGTTTTGTAGGGGCGGTGACCATGGCGGCCTCGTCGCCGCTGGTTCTTGGGCTGGGCCTGGGGCTCGGCGGCGACAGCTGCGGCGAGCGTGACGTGGAGGCAAAGGCGGCGGCGGCGCGCTCGGTGCTGACGTTCATGCAGCAGCAGGAGCTGGAGCACCAGGTGCTCATCTACCGGTACTTCGCCGCGGGCGCGCCGGTGCCGGTGCACCTCGTGCTCCCCATCTGGAAGAGCGTCGCCGCCTCCTCCTTCGGCCCCCACCGCTTCCCCTCCCGTACGTGCCATGACATAAAAGTTCTCTATCTTCTTTGTTCTAGCAGGGAGCAACGTGTCACTCGTGTGGTTAATTATTGTCATCTTGAATGGCAGTGATGGGGCTGGGGAGACTGTGCTTCGACTACCGGAGCAGCATGGAGCCGGAGCCCGGGCGGTGCCGCCGCACCGACGGCAAGAAGTGGCGGTGCTCCCGGGACGTGGTGCAGGGGCACAAGTACTGCGAGCGGCACGTCCACCGCGGCCGAGGCCGTTCAAGAAAGCCTGTGGAAGGAGCCTCCGCAGCCGCCACCCCTGCCAACAACGACAGCATCACCGCGTCGGCGCGCGGCCTCGGCCTCTCCCCCACCAGCGTCCTCCTCGCCACCCACGGCGCCGCCGCGCGCGCCACCTGAGCCGAGCCGCGCGCGTTTGTCTTGGTGCATGGGATAAGTGTAACGATATCTGCAGGGATTATGTCGCATCGTTTAACTTTTTCTTGGCAACCTTTTCAAACTAATCTGCTGCCGAGTTCGATGGCATGCGTAACGCGTTCCTACTCGTCGCTGTGCGTGCGTGTTAACCCTTGTGTGTGCGGCTGTGACACATGTAACAGGCGATTATTTTGTTTGGGAAACACTTCCTGCCTGTCGTCCGGGCGGAGGACTCCATCAGCTTCCCGTGCCTGATTCTCTCTCTCATCGGACGGTGCCCAATGTTCAATTGAATCTGTTATTTGAATCCCAAAAATTACAATACAATGCCATCCCAATCTCAGCCCCTATCGTAACAAATTCTGCATTAGTCACGCGCCCTTCTCTATTGTTCTTTGCAACGCTGTTGCGGTTCTCGATCAGCGTAGCAGCGACAAGTGGCGTCTCTTCTTGATCGACAACGCCACACCCGCCATCAAGCTCCCTCCATCGATCCAAAGAGGAGCAACGGTGGCTCGTGAGCATCACGGCGGCGACTCCCGAAGTTAACCCCCTATGGTCTCCTCCAACAACAGCCGACCGCCATCTTCTTCGACCGAAAGGAGAACACGGGGGCAACAACGTGAGTAGATGTGCGGTGGCAGCCCGAGCGCGTGCATGTGCAACCACTATGAATGGACGCACGGCGGCGACCAGAGTGTGTTCATGCCACAATAGCGATGAGCGGACACACGGCGACAGTCGGCTCCGTGGCACGTGATAGCGGCGACCGTAACGGGAGCACGCAACGGCGTGCTGCAGCCGGTGAGTTTGCACGAGTGCATGCCGCCCTCACACCACGCGCGTCCACCTCACAGTCGCCTACATTGTCTCCTCGTTCCTCCACACAACGTGATGATGAACAACATAATCAAAAGAATGGTGCCATTGTTTTTTTTCTTGTTGTGGATAGTGATGGATGACGTTATGAACGTATAATTATTTTGTTTTCTAGGATCTTGTTGTAATAGTGTTTTTTTATTGTCATTCGAGCTATGATGTTGTAATCACATAAAACATTTATTTTCATAGTCGTTTAAAACATTGGTCACAGAAGTACGCTATGATATTGTAATAATGCTAAAAAGTTGTTTTAATATTACAATAGTTTTATTATAACACCTTTCAAGTCTTATTACGTGCCTCGATATAACTTGTTTCTACGAAATCTTTTCGACTACGTTAGTTTTCACTATACAATTACTTCATGGCAACAGCTTATTGATGCAAACAATAAAATCATAAGTTTATTTCTACAATATCTAAGATCTTAAAAAAAATCAGATCTACCATTATATACATACCACCATTACATCAGTTCGATAGATTTGTTTCCCGCCTCACGACACGTATGTTTTCACGTCTCTAATGTCGCGGGATAATCCATACTGTGTGCTCATCCTAACCGCACGTACTAATCAATCGCACGGCGCAAAACTCGTCCGATTCGCTAGTCCGATGCCTAGTAGCCTCCATTTTGTTTTGTTGGGTTGTGGGGGTCGCGCTGCACGCGCCTCGGTGACGCGCGGGCCGGTGGGGGAGTGGTTTCGTGGGGTGCCGCGCGGAGAGAGGAGAGTGCCGCAGCCTGCAGCTACATGGACTGACTTGTGTCAGTCGGTGTCTCGGGCAGAGTGAGGCATTGGATGCTGCACCCTGCCTGGGCGTGGTGCAGTGGACCCGTTGGCCCAGCGCAATATCTCACCGGTGGTCACCGCGCACCGGTCATCGGTGAATCCTTGTACTGCCCTGTGTAAGATAAGAACAGAGATCCGGCAAGGTCTGATGTTTTCTCGCATTGATTGTTCTCGAGGAAACTGCTGGTTGCTAGTTTGCTGCGACTAGTATAACGATGGAGTAGTTTTTTTAACATATAATGATGGGGTAGTTGATTACGTGATAGCATCTCTAACAGCGAAACTCAATCTTTTCTTAGAGATAATTTTTTGCTGAATCAAAAAGAGAAAAAGTAGACTATCTTTCTTTAATAAAAGAATGATCTTCTTACACCCAGAAGATAGATAGCTTGTTTTCTTATTGTATCACATGACATATCTTCATCACAAGTTTTCTAGTTTAATTTTATTCTATATTTATACGAACATTAATTACTACACATAACATTAAAAATATATTATATAATATTATTATTTTTGGATGACATAAAAGGCACAAGAGAAAGTTAATTTCTCTACCGTACCACTAGAAATGCCCGAAGCTACCGGTTGCTGCTGCTCTACCAGATTGCATGCGGATATATATTGTTGATGCACAGTATACAGTATTTGTTTAAATTAAGGCCTCTTTCCATTGAAGAATTTTCAGAAGACCTTTTCTTTCAATCGATAGGAATTTTCCTGACTGAGGTCATCTAGATCCGAGGAATTAGATCACCAAAATTCTATAGATTGCTTTTCTACACTTTAATTTCATATGATTCCTACCAAATTCTATAGAGGAATGAGGTAATACCTCTTGTAGATTTTCCTTTGTATTTATGACAACTATGGGCTTATGACATTCAATCTCTAAAGAAAATTCCTGAGTTTTTGTATGGTACAACCAAACAGCTTCTCTTATTTATTCACTTGTTTCTAATTCATATAGGATTCAACAGTATTTTTAATTCCTCGTTCCAAAGAGACCACTTTCACCACTTTCAATGTTTTTTTCTACCTTACTAATTTGAAGATCCAACGACTTCACTTCCCCAGCGCTTTCTTGTCTTTGAAGCAGATACAGAACCAGGAGGATTGTTCATTGACAAATTTGCTGCTTCATTGTCACTTGCTAAGTCCACAGAAGTATCTGAACCTTCTTGCTTGGTATCAATTTCAACAGATGTATTCCGAAGAGTCTGAATCCAACATCTGTGATAGCACAACTTTTAGAGATTATTAGACTAGCCATGCACAATGATTTGTAGACTTGCCTTGTACAATTTCCAGAGTCAAAGAAACACGGACTGAGAATAAGTGTTGAACTGAAACTAGACCAAAATCGAAAAGAAAAAAAACTACAGGAAATACCAACAGAACTTTATAAGGAGAAGAAAACTTACACAAGAACAACTCAATAGAGTAGTAGAACTGAAAATACTACTTCAAAGAGGAGATGGATTAGTAGATTAGCAGATTACCTTGTTTTGTCTGAGATTTGGAGATGGAGGAAGTCAGGGAGGTAGCGGCACAGCAATGGGCAGCCAGCACAGGGAACTCGCTGTCGTGAGCTGTTTTCGGTTGGCCAGCACAGAGGGGGTCGCTGCAGTAGGAGGTGGCTGAGCAGCACAGTGACCTGGTGCTTCTGTTGTCGTATGAACTAGGGAGTCAAGACACAAGTCAGGTACAGTTTTTTGGCATGGACCATACAGTCCAATGGATGTTGCGTCTTGTGAAGTCAGGTTGGCAATTGTCAAAATACTAGTTGCGGGCTATTTTAGATAAATCGAGACTTTAACGAGCTAACGAGCAGCTCGAAGGCTGCTCGGGCTTGGCTCTTTAAGGTAACAAATTGAAAAGGTTGCTTGGCTTGGCTCTTTACTTTTGCGAGCCGAGCCACTACCAAGGGATCCTGAGTCAGCTCATGAGCTTTGAGTTTTTTGCATGCAAATTTCAATCTACAGGCCAAGTAGGCAGTGACACTACTCCAATGCATATGAAATATTTTTAGGTGGCAGTGTGGTTCATAGCCAACTTTGATAAGAAAGTGACACTCAAAAGGGCTGCCCTATGGCATGGTAACACTAGCTAGGCATAGCAAAATTAGTCATCAAACAACTATAGTGATGAACAAAAATATAGGCTTGATGTGCACTAAAATATGACGGTGATTCTGTTTTGGATGCAATATTATAGATTTACATTGTCTCGATGCCATATTGAAGGTTTTGAAAGCAAAAAAAGACAGCTAAGAGAATGAAGTGGAAATTTACCAATGGCGTGAGAGGAGAATGGCAGCCAAGAGTTCAGAGGCTCCTGCTAAATACGTTGGCTGTAATCTAAGATCACAGATTGGAAGGAAATGAAAGTAGGAGACACGAAATTCTTTCGATAAACTCCGTGTGTCAAAATCTACCAATACACCTAGTACACCACAAAATGAATGCACGTCATACATCTGCATTGCAACATGGGTAAATTGCAGGGATTGAACTTGGTATGGAAAATTTTATGCTGGAGGAGGGATTGGTCAAGTACACTCTCCTGATAATTGATACTATCTTAAATTCATATGGCATCGATGTTTATCTTGCAGGCCAAGAATACAACAGAAGTCACAAGTCAATAGTGTTTGTTCTTACAGCCAGAACACACGACTACATGAGACTAGTTATCACACTAGTTTCAGAAAGAAATTACCACTCGCAACACCTAGAATCAGCACATAATACAAGCCAAAGCTCGACAGCAAATTAAAATATGGAGAAAACACCAAAAGCAGTTCGTTTATCTTGAACAGAAATCCTACCTTCTTGGTGTCTGGCAGTATGTTGGCTCACAGTCACACCAGGAATGGGCAACTATCCGTTTGCTAGATATCCAGCACCCACAAAACCTGCAAAGCATAAGTAAACCCAAATAAATGTTCAACTTAGCATTTGTGTTTGCACCTTCCATTCTCACCCCATAACATGCTTAACAAAAAACAACCGTATAGACCCACACAGCATACCTAGAAAACCATAATAATTCTTTCTGGCAATCAGATATTCTAGCACAACTGAATACTTGCCTTCAACACGACACAGACTAAAAGTCACTGTTAGCTCTTTTGTTGCAAGTATTCAGCCATTAGTACAATCACTCCCTCCATGCATAATCTGATTGGCAAGAGTCTCATAATATCATGATGTGTTTGACAGCTACATCCTATCATTGATTAATAGCATAAAGCATGAACATAACTTATATTACTTCTAGAGAAACACTTGCAGCATCCTACTGATCTAGACTCCTAGTAACTCTATACCACATTATCACGAGATAATAGATTGCAATCTGCACCTTTCCAGTTTAATCCTACGCAATTATAAACAGAACATGCAGATCTAACGAAAGAACTAAAACACAAGGTCAAAACCAAAATACTTAAACTCTTAATCAGATATGCACAAACAATAGAGCAAACTCTATGAACAGGTTCACAACACATACCAACAATCAAGTGTTGCAGGCACATCAGCCTGATCATAGTACCACATGAGTATTAAGTATTGACTGCTAGGCGCTCAAGGGTTGCGACTCATATGTTTACGCCACTGCAGAACTCAAATGGCAATCATAATCTTATTTCTCGTCGCAGGCGTCTATATTTTTCTTGCATTCTCAAGAGATCTCTAGAAAGCTGCTGATTCCCTGTCAACATCAATCCATTCAGTACACGATTAAGCATGAACCTTCTAGGCAAGTAACCTCTCTCCACCATCTCCATCACCATCCTTGCAGCCATTGCCATGTCCTCGGCCCTCTTGCGCACAAACATTGCACTTATTATGATATTGTATGTATCTTGGTTGGGCAGGCAGTCCTCTCCCTTACTCATCCTCTCAAACAAATACAAGGCCTTCTCGATCTCCCCTTCCTCAAATGAATACCTTATAAGAACATTGTATGTCTGAACGACAGGCTCGCAGCCTTCGGTCTTCATCCTCTCCATCAGCTTCATAGCACGGTCAATTTTCCCAGCATGGCAGAGGCCTCGGATCAAGACGGTGTAGCTAACCACATTTGGCACGTAATCCTTTCGGAGCATATCATCAAACACCGTCACTGCATCCTCCACATTTCCCTTCTTACAGATCACCTGAATAAGAGCGTTGTAAGTGGCCACTGATGGCGTGCATCCTTCTTTAGACATTTCATCAAACAGTTTGCGAGCTTTGTCCAGCTGCCCAGCAACACCCAGCCCATGAACGACGGTAGTGTACGAAACGACATCAGGCTTACAGCTCTCGTCTTTACTCCCCCTCTTCTTCATCTGGACGAAGAAGTTCCATGCGTGCTGTAACTGTCCAGCACGGAAGAAGCCTTTAAGGATGACATTGTAGGTGGTTTTCGTGGGGGTAATGCCGGACTCGGCCATCTGCCGCAGCAAGTCGAGCGCGCGGGACGTGTCCTTGACCCGGCACCATCCGTCGGCGAGGGTGTTGTACGTCACCACGTCCGGTGGGAAGCGCCGCTCGAGAGCGCGAACGAGGGAGGCGGCCTTGCTGGCGTGGCGCGACTTACCGAGCGCGTCGAGGAGGGAGTTAAACAGGGGGAGGTCCTGCGCGACGCGGTGGGAGCGGTGGAGCGAGAGGAAGAGGCGGACGGCGACGTCGGGGCGGCGCTGCGACGCGGCGAAGCGCTCGAAGAGGATGGGGAAGGTGCGCGGGGTGAAGGGGAGGCGGAGACGCGGGAAGAGCGCGAGGATGGAGTTGGTAAGCTGGCGGGGGTGGCGGAGGCGCGCGGAGAGATCGAGCGCGAGGTCGATAGTGCAGGGGGAGATGGCGTGCGCGCGGGCTGGGAGGTGGAGGAGCGCGTGGAAGAAGAGGAGCGCGCGCGGCGCGTGGTGCCAGAGGAGCTTGAGGACGGAGTTGGCCACGGGGGTCGGGAGGGCGGGCGCGACGGCGAGGAGGGACGCCGAGAGGGAGCGCGCCGACGCGGTTGTGAGGGTGGACGACGGGTGGTTCATCACGAGGGCGGCAATCTGTCGAGGAGATGGGGATGGGGATGATACATTTGGGGGCGCGGGACGGATTGGCGCGACCGAAGCTGGCGGCGGCGGCGGCGGCGGCGGCATTGGGGAACTTCTGGGCGGAGGGGAGGAAGAGATGATCGGTTATGGAAATGAGTATCGCAAATGCAAATAGGGTATCTAAGATCCGAAAGCGTTTATACATCAATATTTAAAGAGAGAGAATATAGCCACATCATTAAATATTATATAAATTTTATTTATTTTAATATAAATTTTTCTTTAAAGATGTTTAGATTATTTATTATATTAATTAGTACTAATTAAATACATAACTATCTCTTTAGCATTGATGTCTAATTAAATATTCATGTTATAAAACAAACATCAATGCTAGTTTGTGTGGTAAAAAAACTGATTTATTCTACTAAATACATCTTTAAGCACTTGTATTCTACGTGTTCTAAAAGAGTAATCGCTGCGAATGTTCGAGCGCTCCTGGGCGATTCAAGGATTTATCACCCTCCGTTGCAGCCAGTGGTTGTCCTTTGGCTCAATGGCCTTTTTCTCCCACGGTGCAAAGTTCTTTCCTATGTTGCTGGTGCTCGGACCAGGTACCTGATGACCCTACAGTGCAGTTGGTTTGTCTTGCTTTACTTCTGTGTCACGTGGATTGAGGAGAGAGGCGTGGTGGCAGATACTGAGGTTTGATTAGTTTTCCAAGGGCATCTACAATGGTAGAGTACATTATTGGTTCTTCCACCTCTCTACTATAGAGTCAACTATTAAATAATTTTTATAATAGTATTGTCTCTTAAACTGACTCTACACGAAGAGTTAGCATTAAATGCAACATCGTACAAAGGTAATTTTGTTGACTCTGGAGGCTTCATTCTATTTAAGAGTCTGTCTCTTCACAGAGTCAGTTTGGTTCTCTCCCATCCTCCTCTCTCCTCTACATCAACAATTATCCTATGTGGCATGACGAAGAATCAGCTGATCTCAATCCATTATAGATGCCCTAAGGACACTCTAGACATTTTGCGTGTCCTCAGCTTGGTTCCGTCGCTGCCATACTATGCTGGCCTCCGAACCTCATCTGCTTCTTGCTCTTGCCCTCTCTTCTCTCGCACTTGGCTAGATCCTTATCCGCCGCCGCCCTCCATCTTCTCCTCTGCCCATCCGTTGGGTGCGAGGCCCCCCACTTCTCGCAATCTCCTCCTCCACCATCAAGTCTGTCCGGCCGTAGCCACCGTCTCACTCATCTCGCGCGTTCGCCACCAGTCCTCCGCCTCTAGCTTCCCTATTCGGCTCGCTCCAGCCCCTAGGCATCCAATGCACGGTGCTCGCCCCCAACCTTCCGTGCGTTCGCTTCCTAGCGCCCCGCACGAGTAGCCGGCCCTCGGCCCTGGTTCATCAGCGAGGACGTCGGCCAACAACGCAGTGGCACTTAGGAATGGAGCAGCACCGTCAGCGACATGGTGCCTCTTTGACTTTTCAGATACAAGGCTGTGGGCTAGGGTTTTTGGCTGTTATGTTCTAGTGGGGCTTTGTACCTAGGGATTGACGAGGGGTGTTCACATGTGGTTTGGTTGCATTGTACTTGGGTGTAGAAATACAATCTACTTGTCGATGCCTCCTTCTCATGTACTTAGATCAAGCATCATCACCACTAGGATACATGGTCCATGGAGAAGGTTGTTTCTGTTATCTGGTTTTTTTCAATGGCTGGCCTGATGGGATAGTGACAGTTTTTTTATAGCTATTAACCTGGGTATCTCCACAATGCTTATATACATCCCTTTTTCTGAGGGGATCCTTATATACATCATGTATATTAAGAGATTTCTTTTGTGGTACATCACATTGCCAAAGAAGGGGAGCAGTATAAATCTCATATGACGACTAATTTTGTAGGGCATTATGGACTATTAGTCGCTAGAATGATATGCTCTAGTCGTGCTAGCAAAAAAAATTGACCTTTTGTTAGAGGGGTGTGGCGTACCCGGTTTTAAGGCCGGATAAACCCATTGTGTTTTTCTGTACTGGTCCCGTGATCAGTAGCCAGTACACATAATTATCTTAGTAACATTGTCATACATTAATGATTTATTACATGAATAGGCCCTTATGGTTCTTTTTACACAACACAGCCGGAAGGCCGGAATCAAACAGCAGCGAAAAATAGTAAAACGTAGATAAACCCATCAATGTGCCAACCTAACATGCAACTGACTGGGGGAGAACGCCCTAGCCCTCGTAGTCACTGTCGTCGTCGTCGGAGTAGAATTCTTCTTCCTCTGGCCAAATCAACAAGTCAGGTGAGTACATGGAATGTACTCGCAAGCAATTTTCCCGTGGGAGATTTGTACGGAAATATTTCATGCAAAGTAGGGTTCAAGGAAATAGCTCTATACTAGGTTGAATGTTGTGTGGAAAAGTAAGTTTTCAATTTAAATATGAATATTAGATTCAAAAGCATATTGAAAAATTCACGGTATTGTAAAGATAACAATTCATCTCATCACATAGAGTAATCACCGCTACTCAACTATCATCCTAATGCCGTTAGCTCCATCTACCGTCGGGGCTCCAGCTATCCTTGGATAGCTCCATCCATCGATTGATAGCTCCATCCAACTGGCATCTAGGTTCTACAGTACCAACCCGTATGGTCCTTCGCCATTCGACCAATACGGCTGGGAGCCTTTGTAACATCCTCAATTTTTATGGGCTTGAAATTTTTTTTAAAGAGAGAAGGATGTGTAACTATGTAATGTATGGTAAAGTATTTTGTTTGAAATTTTATCTCAAATTAATCCAAGGCTATGAATTAATTTGAGAGCTTAAAGTGATGTTTTTAATTTTTATTTGAAATTATTTTGGAATCTCTCTCTAAAAATATTTTATTTGGATTCCTCATGTCCAAATTGATTTACTGGAAATTTTTCATAATTTTTGAAGCCTATTTGAATCAGTTTTAAATTACCTTACTTTTTCTCTATTGATTTAATCCGAAAATAAATAAATAAAAGTATTTGTGGGCTCCGTGCGCATGCATGCATGCATGCATGCAGCATGGCTAAAGGGCTGCCTCACGCAAGCGCGTTACGCGCGGGGCGCCGGCCGTTTTTCTAGTGATTTCAATTCTAGCTTTTTATTTTTATTTAATTCTAGTAATTAGCATTAATTAGTGCTAATGACCTTTCCTCTTCCCCCATTTCTCCTATAAAAGGGCCCCCATCCCTGCAGTTCATTTCTTTGCTTTCCACTCCAAAAAATTTCCTCCATCCATTTTCTTCCCCAACTCCGACGACAACTCCGGCGAGGAATTCCGGCCACCACGACGTTCCCCACACTGAGGCGCTGCTACCCGGAGCTTCCCCACGCCGACGCACACCTCCTACCGCAAGAACCCGCGAGCTTCTTCCTCTCCACCGACCGTACCGCGAGTTCTTCTCCAACTCCGGCGATCTCATTCTCTCCTCGTTTTCTCCACCCACGGTGAGCCTCTCTCCAATCCCTCTCCGAGGTAGTCTCCCATCAACCCGTAAAATATTTCCCCTCCGCCAATTTTGGCCATCATCCACCTCCTTTGTGCAGCCCTTTCTTAGATGGATCTACTTTTGCCCTCTGTACTGTAGCATGAACAGTACATGTGCGAACAGTAACCTCTATACAGTACCCCTTTTGCCTTCCCTTTGTCCAAATTTTGTATTTATCTAATCCTTGCCTGATCTTTGGTATTAGGAGTAAAATGGAATTGTTAGAACCCCACGAATCCAACGGTGCAATTGGATTTTTAATCCGATCGCTGGATTTTGAATTATATTTAAATTTGGTTGAAATTTGAACTAACTTCATGATAACTTTGTACTGGTTGATTATTTTGAAGTGAATCTTTTTCTATAGATTACTAGTATGATGGAGAGTGCTTCTGGAAATTTTCATAATTTTTGGACTTGTGTAGAATTTCCTAGAATTAAAATAAGATTTATTTTAATTATTAAAAATAGAAATGCTCTCTGTTATTTATATTCAATTTTTTGCTAGGATCAGAGAACCCTATAACTCATTTACCATGTAAACCAAAATATTTTTCCTGCATTGGTTTGAGCTATAGAAATCAAGATGTGTTTTAGATCTATTTAAAATTGATATTTAAATTCTGTTTTAGCAATAGTTTCTTTATAAATCTGTTTTTGCTATTAAAAATTCATATCCAGTATCCAATAAATCATGTTATATTCTAGGGATGATGTCAAGTCATGATAACTCATTTGGCATAATTAAATAATGTTTTACCATGTTTTAGTGTAGTTTTCATGCTTAGAATAATAGCTTTAATTGTTTAAAACACATTTCAAAAACACTTGCAAACATGAAATGTCTCTGGAATTGATAGTATGACACGAGAATCCAATTTTATGATTTATTGATGTTAATTATTATTTTTCTACTTAATTATTACACTAGAAATGCTAGTAATTGTCTTAATTAATTAATGTTCAGATTAAAAATTATTATTAAATCGTTTTTGGTATCGTTCCAGTACTGTTAACATATTCCAAGATGTTCCATGCTTAATTAATTGATGCTAATGGTAGAGAATAGCTTTTTGGCTAAATTCAAGTCTTTTAGAATAATAGAAGTGCATGTGTAATTCCCTAATTCTCTTATGCCCTAATTTAAATTGTGAACCATGTTACAACAATAGATAAGTGATGATAATCTCTCTGCAATAATAATATTTTGATCACTAGCCATGTTAGGATATGTCGTACTCATGTTAGTTAAGTATGTCTCATAATCTAGTTGTTATGTAATGTTCATTACCATGTATACTATTATGTAGAGCTTCGGTTTGTAGTTAACATGCTCATGTATTATTGTTAATATGTCATGCTAGCATAACAGTAGCCATTGTGGTATTATGAATATAATGTTGTATGATGTTATGTTTCATGATTGTTGTTTAACCATTATAAATATTTAGAGCTATCTAAATATTTATTTGTGGTTAATGTATATCAGTTATGCAAGAATTAGCCTAGTTTGTATAGTTGTGTATGTATGTTTGGTTATATTTATTTGGTGTTAATTGCTATATTTTGTGATTTGCAACTAGCTTAGTTGTAGCTGTAGCTTTATTAATATCTCTGCTGTTGTGTAAGTTATAATAGCATGTTATACTTTTATATGATGTGTGCTAACTAGCATAATAGGTTATGATTGATGTGCCATGTTTCTTTTAAAGTGTTTGTATATATATATATATATATATATATGTATATATATGTGTATATATGTATATGATATTTATATGCTCTATGTTATATTTTATATGTACAAGGAATATGACCAGTGTAGTGACCCTAATAGTGTTAGGTGATCTCTGTTATCCAAGCCTTGAATTTCTATTCAAAGGTTATCTTCTGATCCGTCTCTTCTGAATCTGTTCATCCTAGCTCAAGCTTGCTAGCCTTCGCTAATATCTTTTGGTTGAGATTATTCGTGGTTCCTATGCCGGTTGTGGCATGACACCAGCATTTGGACTCCACACCTCAGTTTCTGTTGATATCTTCTTTCGATCTTGATCATTACACCATATAATGTAATGATGATCCTCTGGCAGTAATCAATCCCTTGATTGATATTAAGCATTGACATGATCCTTCGATCATTTGTCGATGTTCTGCCAAACCTTGAGATCCAATCTCCAGTCGGTGGCATAGCTCCATTTATTGGAATGCCTCGATCTCCATCGATATCTATCTTACCGACGTCTCCATGACGGATCAACCCATGTTGGTGTTTATCCTAATTTCTAATTCCGATTTATGACTTTGCCATCTGTATTAGGAATCCATTTATACCTCTCGTCTATAGCCTTCTACTAAGCTATAGAGTGTCTCTGTTTGATTTTATCCTCTCTCACTTACATGTGGTTTCCACATGTAGTGCCCTATCTTTTGAAACCTTAACCGTTGGCATGTGCTTCTCACCCGTCAATCGATCATAGACATACGATCTTTCTTTTATAACACCTTTACTCTTTATGGACCAGGTCCATAAACCTTTTGTCCATGTGTCATATGTGGTTTTTACCATATATAATCATTTCTCTGAACTACCTATAGTTCGAAGATGTCTCTTTATCTCATCTTACGAGATGATGCCTTTCCCTTTGTTCTGGTTTACCCTTCTACCAGCAATCCCTTTCGTTCTCCAAATCCTATCCTTGATCTAACCATCCTCCTCTTTTCTTTCTTTAATGTTGGAGTTATTTGGAGTTACTTTATTTATTTATTTTGTTGCATTCCATTTCTGTTTCGACGAGTAGGGAGTGACGTGGTTAACCAAAGTCAAGTTTAAGGGGGAGAAGTGAAGGAATACGTCAACGAAGGCATGCCCCCTTTTCTTGATCATATTTGATCCTATATTTTCGAAGTCATTATATTTTGTTATTTACAAACATGCATGCTATTTTTAATCCAGTAGTTAGCATGTCGATTGACACACTTTTACCCTGTCCGCTTGTCGCCCTTTTTACTTGATACCCTGAGTAGTATAATAGGTTTTATTCCAAATAGAGTAGAGAATGCTTAGCCATGCTTAATTATACATCTTTAGGTTGTTTGATTTGCCTCTACGGAGGAATGAATATCGGATCGATGATCCTTGTTGAAACTTGTTGAGCACGCTGAGCTAGGGCTGGATGCCCGATGTTTTCTCTCTCTCTCTCTATTCTTCCTATTCTATTCTGGATGAAACTTACCATCTAATATGGTGCGGGCGACAGCTAGATCATGTGATGAAGGAGCATATGGTTGTCCTACCCGCAGAAGGCCGGTTTAAAGGAACCATTGGTCGTCCGTACCGCTTAAGGCCGAAGTCTTAAAGTTGGAGAAGTGTGCCAACAGTGCAACCACATGCTATATGGGCAATGGCTTGGTCAAGTAGGTTAGTCAGCCTTTGGTGCCGATGTTCCCGTACTGCAGAAGGGGTGGACGTAGCGACGAGGACCCTCGGCAGGGGACCGGAGTGCGGGGACATACCCTCGACTCCGAGCCAGACCCGGTGGGCATGTCACACCTTAGGGGGATCTAGCTAAAAGACCTCGTCACAATCTCCCTGTTGTAATGCTGGCGACGGCCAGTGGCAACAAGGCGGGATTGTGTCATGTGGGTCAAGTGTACAAACTCTGCAGAGTAATAAACTAATCGATTAGCCGTGTCCACGGTCATGGATAGCACATGCCTCATTCTTGATGAAAAGGACCTGCCCCTCTCCCCTTGCTATTTCCCTCTACCCCTTTGCTGATGAAACCTATGGTCGAGTTAAGGCGGGAGTTCCTTGCTCGAATGTGTTGGTCATGGACCACACCTGATGAAAAACACCCCTAATAATAAAATTGTTTTACATCAAAATGCTGCCTTTGAATCTACCGTAATATTTCAACTAAAACTATTTTTCTACAAATGAACCATACAGCCTTCCGTTGAAGCCTTGCATGTAGTTTAATAGGACCATCTACTGCCAGGTGGCTTGCTGAGTACGTAAAGTACTCATCGTGCATGTTGTTTGTTGGGCGTGTTCAGATATCTTTGAAGATGGTGGTGAAGCTATGAGGTTTTCTATGACCATGTGAGGACTAAGTTACGTGGACTCCGTCGACTGCCTGTGGTTGAGAGGGAGACATCTATGCTTTATCCTTTCCGCTGTACTTCTGAATGGTAAGGGACAAAAGTCCTAGATGTTTATATGGCCATTCGGTTGTTATTATTCAAATGTTTTCTAATAAGCTTCGTGATGTGTGCAGTGGTACACATTTCACCTGTGTTCGTCAGCGTGATCCTAGACTGACGAGGATATACACAGGGGGAGGTCTGGTAGTTGAAACCAGGTTCTCACAGCCTTTCACCGGCAATTCCTTGCCACCGCAGCGTGACCTTAATTGCACACTGTGGACACGTCATGCCCACGTCCTTAATCCCGTTGCCCAAACTTTCACAATCAAAACTTAGTCTAACCAGGGTGTGGGGCCTTGCCAGTTCATGTCCATAACCGAGGACGCGGCTATTCGAATAGTTTTTAACACTCTGCAGAGGTTGTATGGTTTTACCCACATGATGTAAGTCACCCTTGTTGCCAGGGCCCGGTGAGCACGCTTCACTAGATGTGCCGGCAGGGTTATTACAACAAGGCTTTCACTCGCTTCCATGTCAAAGCCGAACCGCCTAGATAAGATCTACCCAACTCCGTTTGTGCCCAGGCAGCCTGACACCACAACCCGGAGTGGACTCATCTCTGTGTCGGAGCTCTACCCACATTCCGTGTAGAGTCCCTCTAGAGATAACAATCTAACTAGCACATTCCCATATTTCCCACGAGTCCAAACTCTAACACTTGTCGGGCTAATACACCAGGACCTTCCCATAAAGGTCATGTGGACGTACGGTATGGAACCGGTTTAGCGGCACTTAGGTTCGGTCCTTAAGTGATTCGAGCAAGACTCCATTTCATCACACAGCATCCAGGTAGCTTCCGGCTACTCCATTATCATCCATAACACCCTTACATTTCTCGCTAGAATCAAAATCAATCTCCATTTCCACTTAGGGTTTCGAAAGCAACAGTTTCAAATCATCACCTCGGACAGCACTGCCGGACCGAGGGTTTTATTCCCAAATCCCGAAGGGGTGTATAGTAGCTGATTCAAAACGGTTTTAAATTCTAAGCAGGGCTAAGCAGGGCTAACGCCTATAATCCTAATTATTTTGCCGATAGTCCAATGATCGACAGTTAATACTAGGGCTACAAGGATAGGATTAACGGACCTAAGCTATTGCAGCTACTGGGTGTAACTATTTCCACATAAAATATCGGTGAAAACACATAGCATGCACTTTCGCAAACAATATAGATATACTTTGCAATTATAGGATTCAACATGGTCAAAGGGAAATTGCTTGCCTGGCAGTTCCTGCTCCTGTTCCTGATGTGGGGGTGAGTTCGGTTCTTCCTCGCGCACGTACCTCGCTCCGTCCACTACGCGTCGAGAAGAAAGATGTCGAATAAGAAGCAAATAAATCAACTCTAAATAGAACTCAGAAAACATGCACGACTGGAATTGATGAAGTGCGGGTTGTGCCGGTATTATCTTTGGAAGATACTTTGGTGATGAAATGCCGAGGATGCAAGCTTGGGTCTACGAAACTGTCTTAGGTATTTGGTATACGCATATACGTCACATGAAATGACAGTGCCTGGGTTCAATGAAAGTATACCATTAAAGTGGCATATTCAAAGTTACCTGCTCTACTGAACTACTGGACCCTATAAGCACGAAGGTATACTGGTTAGGATAAGAGACTTACTTCGGTTGCCCTAAAAGAAATGGCGTATATACGGTGTACATGTTGGTTTGAATAAAAGAAAACCCTAGAACCTAGTCTTCTCGGTTAATATTTAAAATGTACTCGACACTCGAAATACTTTTGAACCAGAAGCTCGGAATTAAATTAAGGATTTCAAAACCGGTGAGAGATTTGCAAAAACCGGCCGAAATCCTCATGAATCAGTCGAACCGGAGGCTCACGGTTCTGAATTAAACAAAACCGGAGCAGCTGGGTTAAATACGCTTTCCGACAACCTAAGTGCAACTTCATTGCGCTAGGGGCGGGATTGGACTAATGTGCTTTTAATGGCTGGACGCGGGAGCTCGGTTCAGACAGATTTAAACGCGCTTTAAATGGGGAAAAGCAGCAACTCGCCGGGGCGTGTTTGCTTACCGGTCAGTGGACCTTTCCTTTGGTCTGGTCCACCTGTCAGCAGGAGTCCTCCCTTACCTTGCCTGGCTTGGTCACGGTCTGGGCAGGATCCGACGGCTTGTCTGAACAGTGGTGGGGTGGACTAGCGACTTCTCGGCGCTCAGCTTATGGGGTATAGGGGCGGCGGCAACTGGCTCGGCGACTGGGGCCGGCTCGACGGTGCGGATTAAGGAAGCTATGGGGAGCTTGGTCGGTGTTGGAGGTGGTTAGCGGCTGAGCTCGGTTGAGCAGATGGGGCTCGGGGCCGAGGTTTGAGGATGCTTGGGTTGAAGGGAAAACTCGGCGATGGATGGGGGAAATGGTTGGGGTGCTCACTCAGCTAAGGAAGCTCGGGTATGCTGGGGTAGCTCACGGACTGTGATGAAGCTAAGGAATGAACCGAGAGCAGGGGACAGCGAGTGAGGAGGGCTCGAGCTGGAAGAGCTAACGGGCGAGCTGCTTGGGATGTGGAAGAGCTGGTGCTCGGGTGCCCTTTATAGCAGGGCGGCAAGTTGAGCTGGCCGGCGCCGCTGTGCATCCACATGCTCACCGACGGGACGTGGACGGGGAGCTCCCGAAGTTCAACAGGGTGGCGCAATGCTCGAGAGGAGGTCAGGGGAGGTCGTGGCGTCCAGTTATCGGCTGGACGGCGCTGGACTCGACGGGCTTCGCGTCGTCTCCGGCGTTCGGCGCGGACTGCACTGTGGCGACTTGTGCTCGGAGATGGGACGGCTCGGGGAGGAGATTAACAGCGGTGCTGAGCTGGGCATAGCGAGGATGGGCGCACGGAGCAAAGTGGCGAGCTGGACGACGAGGTTCCCGGTGAGCGGCGCGGGCCATGCCGCTGTTGGCATGCCAACGCCAGCCAGAGCGCGAGCTGAAGCGGCATCGCGTGTCCTAGGGCGACCTATCAACGCTTTCCACGCAGCACCATGTCACAGGGGCTCGTACGCATGTGTTCACGGGTTCTGCAAGGTTAGGCACCGAATGGTACTCTACACAGTGCTGGGCGTTGATGCCAAGACTAGACATGGCCTGGCCTTTAACTAGTGGTGAGTGGACGTGAGCTGCCATGGGAATTTGAGAGAGTGGGTAGGTTGAGAAAACCGAGGAGGAGCTGCACAAAGCTTTTGGTGGCTTTTGGTTAGGATTTTCCCATGATTTCATGCGACAGGATGTCTTAAGCGAAAGTGTTTGATACCGTCCGTTCTAGATTTTTGAATGCAACATAACCATGTTTTTATATATTTGGGCTTCTGGACGGCTGAGGATCATCGTGTAGTTTTATCGGAATTTTTGAAGATTTATTTCTAGGGGTTGCAATGCAACGCCTCTTTTTATCCTAAAGTTTATTAATTTTGTTTGCTGATATTTTTGTACTGGACTTTATTATTTTATGCTATAACTGAGTTAATGTTATTGTTAGGGTGTCCCATAAATTATTTCAAAATTTTTGGAAAGGCCGGGGAGTGTTTGGTCCCGCGGTTAGGGTTTCAAAGCTGTTAAGATCTAATTATAAGGAAATGGTCGGGAGCTAGGGTTAGGGTTTCTGAGCGCGGCAAGGTGATGCGAGAGTACGAGAACTCTCGGAGGTCCTTATCCTCAGTTTAGTATTGGTCGGTTCCAGGGTGCCGTAGATGCACTGACGTATACGGCGTATATGTGGCGTTAGGGTTTAGTCCGGGGTAGTGCGTGTGTGATGGTGTCGCGTATATTGGCTCCATGCCTGGCTAATGGGGTCATGCCACATGCGATGATATGCTGGTAATACGGGTTTTGAAAATTGGGATGTGACAAACCTACCCCCCTTAAAAGGAATCTCGTCCCCGAGATTCTACGGTCTGGAATAGATAAGGGAATTTGTCCATCAGGAAATCCTCTCGTTCCCAGGTAGCTTCCTCTTCTGTATGATTATCCCATTGAACCTTGTGGAACTTGATGTTCTTATTCCGGGTCCGTCGTTCGGTGCTTTCCAAGATCTTGACAGGTTGTTCCCTATAAGTGAGATCTTTGTCGATACTTAAGTCCTGATATTGGACTTGTTTCATGGGTGGTTTTAGACACTTTCTTAGCTGGGATACGTGGAACACATGTGGACTTCTGACAACTCCAGGGGTAATTCTAACTGATATGCCACTTCACCTCTTCTTCCTTCGACCTTAAACGGTCTGACATATCGTGGCGCTAACTTGCCCTTAACGCTGAATCTCTGCGTTCCTTTAAGTGGTGTTACCCGCAGATATGCGTAATCTCCTGGTTCAAAAGTGACATCTCTCCGTTTAGGGTCGGCATAACTCTTTTCCTTGACTGGGCTGCCTTTAACCGGTCTTGGATGAACCTTACTCGCTCTTCTGCATCTTGCAGAATGTCAGGGCCGAAAATTTTTCCTTCCCCTGTCTCTGACCAATTCAGGGGAGTTCTACACTTCCGTCCGTACAATGCCTCGAACGGAGACATCTGCAGACTTGTCTGGTAGCTATTATTATATGAGAATTCTGCATACGGTAGACTATCTTCCCAACTGTCACCATAGGTCAGGGCACAGGCTCTTAACATATCTTCTAAAATCTGATTTACCCTCTCCGTTTGCCCATCTGTCTGTGGGTGGTAAGCGGTACTAAAGGATAAACGGGTTCCCATTGCTTCATGCAGTTGTTCCCAAAACCTAGAGGTGAATTGGGTGCCTCGGTCTGAAATAATCCTTTTCGGCACCCCATGTAGGCTAACTATTCGTGCAATGTATAGCTTAGCTAATTGGTCTCCTCTATACGTTGTCTTGACAGGTAGGAAATGTGCCACTTTCGTCAGCCGATCTATAATGACCCAAGTAGAGTCATTCCCTTTTCTCGTCCTTGAGAGTCCGACAATGAAGTCCATACCGACTTCGTCCCATTTCCACTCAGGTACCTTGATGGGTTGTAATAGCCCTGCGGGCTTCTGATGCTCTGCTTTGACATGTTGGCATATGTCGTATCGAGCGACGAAACTTGCTATCTCTCGCTTCATCCCATGCCACCAAAAATTTTCTTTTAATTCCTGGTACATCTTGGTACCTCCTGGATGGATAGAGTATCGCGACTCATGTGCCTCTTTCAAGATTAACTCCTTGAGTTTTTCACTATCCGGTACACATAGTCAATTTTTAAACCATAGGATACCTTCATTGTCCTCTTTGAAATCACCTGCCTTTCCAAGCTTTAACTTCTCCTTGATGCCCTCAATGCTATTATGTCCTCTTTGAGCATCCTTGATTTGTGCCGTGAGGGAAGGGGCTACTTCTAAGTTGGCTATGAATCTTGTTTGGACTAAACCCAGGTTAAGCTTCTCGAATTCTTCGTGCAACTTGGGCTGGGTTTCTTGTATTAAGGCATTCAGTGCGGCGGGTTTCCTGCTAAGGGCATCGGCCACTACGTTTGCTTTACCGGGGTGATAATGGACTCCAAGATCATAATCCTTGATCAATTCCAACCATCTTCTCTGCATCATGTTAAGGTCCGATTGAGTGAAGATATATTTCAAGCTCTTGTGATCAGTGTATATTTCACAGCGATTACCGATGAGGTAATGCCGCCAAAGTTTTCGGGCATGGACTACTGCAGCTAATTCCAAATCGTGAGTCGGGTAATTCATCTCATGGGGCCGTAGTTGTCTCGAGGCGTAAGCAACAACTTTTCCGTCTTGCATGAGTACGCATCCTAGTCCATGTCTGGAGGCATCACAGTATACGTCAAAGTTTTTGTGCAGATCCGGTAAGGTCAGTACCGGTGCGGTAGTTAATCTTCTTTTCATTTCTTGAAAACTTTCTTCGCACTTCGGTGTCCAATCGAACTTCTGTTCCTTCTTGAGCAGCTGCGTCATGGGTCTAGCCAGTTTTGAGAATCCTTCAATAAAGCGGCGGTAATATCCTGTTAGGCCTAGAAAACTCCGGACTTATGTCACCGATTTCGGCGCTTTCCAGTCAAGGACATCCTTGACCTTGTTGGGGTCGACGGCTATTCCTCTTATGCCCTAGGAATCCAACTTCTCTTAGCCAAAATTCACACTTGCTGAATTTGGCGTATAGCTGATGTTCCTTGAGCTTTTCCAAAACCGCACGCAGGTGCTGCTCATGCTCTTGGTCAGACTTGGAGTAGATCAGGATGTCGTCAATGAATACAACCACAACTTTGTCCAAGTATTCCATGAATACCTTATTCATCAAGTTCATAAAATAGGCTGGGGCATTGGTCAGGCCAAAGGACATGACGGTATACTCATAGAGTCCATAGCGGGTGGTAAAGGCGGTTTTTGGTATGTCTTGCTCACGGATCTTCAGTTGGTGATATGCAGATCGTAGGTCTATCTTCGAAAACACTCGGGCTCCGTTCATTTGGTCGAACAAATCGTCAATCCGTGGAAGTGGGTATTTGTTCTTAATGGTAACCTCATTTAAAACTCTGTAATCTACACACATACGGAGGGTCTTATCCTTCTTCTCCACAAATAATACAGGTGATCCCCATGGTGCTGAACTTGGTCGGATAAATCCTTTACCCTGAAGCTCTTCCAACTGTTTCTTTAATTCCTCTAATAGATTGACTGACAAACGGTATGGCCTCTTAGCTATGGGTGCTGTTCCTGGTACCAGATCGATAACGAACTCTACATCCCGATCTGGTGGCATTCCAGGCAACTCTTCTGGAAATACCTCGGGGAATTCTCGTACCACATAAACTTGGTGGACTTCCGGGGTTACCAATTGGTTAAGGGTGCTACGGGGGTCAGTCGAAGGTTTAGGGGAAAACTGAACTATCTCCCCAAGGGCGTTGGTGAGTGTGACTGTTTTGGTTTCAAAATTTATGTTGCCTTTAAACTTGGGTAGCCAATCCATTCCTAAGATTACGTCTATATCCTCTGATCTCAATACAATTAGATCGGCTAGGAATACAACAATATCTAGTCTTAACCTCTGATCCAGGGGTTCGGACACGCATGGATATTTTCATGGGATGGATTTCCAATTGGTTTCTATCCATAAATCTTTTAGATATGAAAGAATGCGATGCTCCAGAATCAAATAAAACTGTTGCAGTTACTGTGTTAACAGGAAACGTACCCATAACTACATCCTGTGCATCCTGAAAACATACACAATTCATCAATAACAAATTTCATTAGGAACATGATGTTCTAATTTTTTTAAATTAATATCTACATAATATAATTTAGATCACTTAATTATAATCACTGAAAATTGACCCATAAAAACTAACCTAAAAACAGCACTAAAATTCCATGTATACATATAAAAAATTCCATGACTATGAATATACATAGCAAAAATTCCAAATATACACATCAAAATTCCCGTGATTATGAATATGATCAATTTCTAAATATACATAGCCCTAACACACAATCCTAGCATTTTCTCTAACCCTGACAAAGCCCAAAAACTAACCCTAACATTATCTGAAAACAACATACGCTAACCCTAATAATTTCTCTAACACTAACCCTAATTGCAAAAAGAGAGAGGGAGGAGAAGGGCACTCACTTCATGGTCTCGGTGAGGATGAGGCAGAAGAACAGTGCAGAGGAGGAGGCGACGGCCGGTAGTGGATGGCGCAGGAAGGGGACGGGCAACGCGGTTGGCGGCCGATGTGGCGAAGGGAAGGGGGCGGCAAGAGGCAATAGTGGGCGGCGCAACAACGGGAAGGGAGTTAGAGAAAATAAGAGGCATGGGTGTCTGGCCGAAGGGGTATACCCCTGCGGCGTTGGGAGTCACGATGCCACAGCTGCGACGCCAAGATGCGTAGCACCAAAACCCTCGCCACGTCAGAAGGCCGTGGCAGCTCGATTGCCAGCGTGCCAAGGTCTGCGGCACTATTGACCTTGAAGCCACACAGTGTGCCTGCGGCGTCAGAGTCCGTGGCATCGCCGAAGGGTCAGAATTATAATTTTTTTTACAGGAGGGCTTACTAAAAAAAATAGATATCAAGAATTATTTTAGTAAAAGTACTATATATTTGATAAACCTTTACCTACCCATTAGAATACTATATCCAACATTAGCGTCGCGGATCCGATCAGATCAAATCAGCCCAGCCTTTTCTGTCGTCTTTGCACGACCTTCATTCCTACAATCTGCAGTCGGCACTCCCTGTTTCCTCTCAACGACATTTCCTTCCGGCTTTCCTCCCTCCCGTACGGAAGAGGTCAGCGGAGCGGACGAGCCGGTTCTCCACCAGCCACTGCTAGCAGCATGTCCGCCCGTTTCCATGAAAAAAGAGAAAGGCCACGCTTCCATCGAGAAATATTATTTCACATAACACCCGAACTTGGGCTTGTGCTGCGCCTCTCTCGGCCCTCCCCTGGTAGCTCAGGTACTCACCCTAACCCACCACGTCCCTCCCCATCTCTTTCTCTCTACGTGTTCACGCGCATTGGGTGGTGATTGGGTGTTTAGCTATCGCGTTTGGTTTTTGTGGGAATTGGGATATGGGGAATCCTGGAGCTGACGATCGAGGCGGTGTCTTCATATTTTAGAGAATGTCAGATGACATTTAACCGTATGTTTTTTGTTTTACGATTGAAGGGAGCCATCTCTGTTGGTGATCAGCAGGCTGTGTCTTGTTAGTTCTGTTTTCTTAGATAATAGAAAGTTTGCTTGGCTCTTTTTGTGACGTATCAAGGTGATATAACCATAAAAGAGTTTAACTTTCGATCTTTTGGAAACGCGCACAACTAATTTATTACAACAATCTAAATAAGTCCGAGAACATATTCCAATAAAAAAACCACGTAAGAAAAGACAACTCCATGTGCAACAATCTTACAGACTACAATCCTAAGAGCTCCCTGACCATAATCTTTAACTGGGCACAAGCCGCTGCCACCACCTCCTGACCCTCTGATCGCTGAAATATAGACCAAATAAGGAGTAAATGCAGACACAAGAAGATAACTTGCATAGAAAAAATAATTTTTTGTTTCATAAAAAACAACATCATTTCTGCAGAGCCATGGTGACCAACGCAGAGCAGCCGCTCAAACAAAGATTTAGGCTCTTAATATTTTATCTAGCCCCCACGCCAATTACTAAGCATATTAGTAACATTGGGAGGGGTTACAAATTAGAAGCTACTTGGACAATGTGCCACACAGAATGAGCAAAATGACAATAAAAAAATAAATGTTTGATGGTTTCAGCATCACTAGAGAAACAATATTTCTGACAACCCATCCAGTTCCGTTTGCAAAGGTTATTTTTGGTTCATATGACCCCTTTCTTCTACCAAAGAAATACTTTTACATTCAATGGAATTTTTAGCTTCCAGAAATTGCCTATTCCGAATGGGCACATAACTATACACAAGTGCCAAATACATGGATTGTATAGAATATTGCCCGTTTTGGTGCAAGTTCCACCAAAATGTATCCCGTTCTTATGCCAATTGCACATGTGCAAGCTCGGCCCGTAGCTCATTGCACGCTACCAATTTTGACCAATAAGGTCCCTCCTAAAGGGAACACCCAATTGATCTGTACTCATGACCTCTGCTAAGGTGTCATATTTGTTTCTGAAGATGTTAAAGAGGTCCCGAGATTGATCTTTTAGTGGGGCATTACGTAGCCACTTATCCTCTCAAAACCAAACTTGTGAGCCATATTTAATCATAAAGGTACCAAAGTGAAAGAAATAATGTTTGACCTTCATGAGACCCATCCAAAAGTGGGAATCACTTGCTTTCCATTCAACTTGTGAAAGTTTTTTGGACCCCAAGTATTTAGTATGGAGATGGTCTTGCCATACTCCATCCTCATTGAAAGCTTGAAAAACCACTTACAGAGTAGGCTATTAATTTCAATATCCAAGATCTATATCTCAAGGTCTTTAGGCCGACATAGGACATTCCACTTTGCCAAAATGGTTTTCTTTATGGTTATCTCTTTGCCAATAGAATCTTGACCGAAAGTAATCAATCCCTTTGAGAACCTCGTGAGGTATTTCAAAAAAAGATAACATATACATCAGCAAGCTATTAAGTACTGAATTTTATGAGAACCAGCCTGCCAACTGTGATGCTTTCCTTTCCAATTAATTAGTTGCTTTTCGAAATGCCCCTCAACTCCCTTCTAGTCCGCATTTTGGAGTCTCCAATAACGAATCGGTATTCCTAAGTAGCGAAAAGGCATAGAGCCAAGCTCGAAACTGAACAACTAAGTGTATTGCTTGGTGACTTCGGAACCTTGCCAAAGAAAAACATTGCACTCTTATGGAAATTGATTTTTAACCAAGATAGCTGCTCAAAGGTACTCAACGGGAGCTTCAAGTTTTTTGCTTTATCAAGGTCATGGTCCATAAAGAGAATTGTATTGTCGGTATATTGCAGTATATATAATCTCCCATTAATCAGATGGGGCACCACACCACAAATTTGTCCATTGGCTTTGGGCTGTTCAATTAGGACTGCAAGCATATTAGCCAATATGTTGAATATGGGTGATAGAGGGTCACCTTGACACAACCCCTTTTTCGTGTGAAAATATAGACCAAAGTCATCGTTGACTTTTATACCTACACTTCCTCCAGAGATAAAGTTCTCCACCCAGGCACACCACCTAGGCTAGAAACCTCCCATCGTTAGAGTTCGTAGTAAAAACAGTCATTTTACTTTATCATAGGCTTTTTCAAAGTCCACCTTCAAGTTGACGCTCCCCATCTTTTGGTGTAATTCATGAACGGTCTCATCTAAAATAACAACACCGTCCAAGATATTTTTACCTTGCATAAAGGCCATTTGGGTAGGGCATACCACTTGGTCCGCCACCCTGTGTATTCTATTAGTCGCTACTTTAGTGAAAATTTTGAAACTCACATTTAGCAGACATATGGGCCTATATTGTTGGATGTGGTTGGCTTCCTTGCATTTTGGTAGCATTGTGATAACCCTGAAATTCAAACTATAGAGCGGTAACTTTCCTTGGTGAAAGGCGTGGAACAAAGCCACTAGGCCATCCTTAATGACGTCCCAAAATACTTGGTAAAATTTAGCAGGAAACCCATCCGAGTCAACGCTTTATTATGTTCCATTTGGAACACCATCTCATGAACCTCCTTTTCAGAAAAAGGAGAGGTTAAAAAATCATTTTCAGCGTCTGACACCTGAGGTATATCATCCCTTGAGGATTTGAGCATCAAAAAGTGTTTGTTTCAGGCAGACCAAAGAGGCTTTTATAGTATGAGTTGATGTGCAATGTCAACTGTGCCTCACCCACTATAGAGCCATTATCGCTTTCTTACGATGTTTTCCATTCGCAACCTTGTGGAAGTAACTTATATTATTATTACCTCCAACAAGATATTTAACTTTTGCTCTTTGATACCATTTTATTTTTTCTTCACAAAGCAATTTGTCTAGCCACTTATTAGGTTGCTGTTATAACTCAATTTCCTAGGTGGATAGCACATTGACCTCTGCCCTCTTATTGAGCTTGTCACAGATAGCTAAAAGGAGTTCCTTTTCTCTTTTGTATTCACCACTAGTGTTGATGCCCAGCCCTGGAGATACCTCCTAAGAGTCGGTATTTTGTTCTGCCATTCCAAGGTAGAGGCACCTCTAGATTCACCCCACCAAATATTGGCCACCATCTCAACAAAGCCATCGTGAGTTAACCAACCAAGCTCAAACTTGAAAGGACTTTTCAGTCTGCGATATGCTGTTGCGCCCGTGTCCAACAAAAGAGGCATATGATCAGACAAGGACCGGTTCAGTCCAACGACAGTAACCAAGGGAAACTATGTTCCCCATTAGGTAGATATGAGCACTCTATCCAGTTTCTCAAAGGTCAGACTGTCTGGTGAGTTGGCCCACGTGAACTGTCGCCTCGATAGGTCAATCTCCCATAAATCCAAGTTGTCGATGACAGAATTAAATTGGAATGGCCATTGGTTATCAAACTTGTTATTATTTTTCTCACTATTATGGCGAAGGATGTTAAATCTCCTTTGATCAACAAAGAATTAGGGTCATGGCAGTAGAGGCGAACCAATTCGGCCAGGAAGGCCGGTTTGAAGTTATCCTAGCCAGCACCATGTACTGCAACTAGACTCCATTTTCAGTCTTATTCAAAACATGGAATTTTACGAAGTATTCTGCATCGAAAACTTGGTCCACCCCAAAAAGGATCTAGCCAAATCGGCCTCTTGGCAGTAAACAATGCCACACAAAATCACGACCACCACATAGGTGATCAAGTTGTGAAGTCATTTTACCAGTTTCTAAAATGCATGTAAAATAGAGATGGTGTTCCATCACATTTTCAGTAATGTTTTGATTTTAAGCTAAGTCACCAAGACCTCTGCTATTTCAGAACATACCTTTTATTGTGAACCACCTTTGTTCTTAGAAATTTTGGCCTTTTTGCTGGCCGGCTGACCCAGGCTTTTTTCTTTGAAAAGATAGATTTGGATTTTCAAGAGACAATTTTTAAGTCACTGATCGTGTGCCCCAAGTTCCACCTCTTCTATAACATCACTGCATAAGTGAGTCAATATTGGTTTATGATAAGTAAGGTCCTCGTCCTCATATCACTCGAGTGAACCAAATTGTTAACATTGATAATATGCTTGTCTCTCTTTTTAGGTATCGCCTCAAGACTGTCAATTTACATATGTCTAACAGTTTTGTTGCAAATTTGTTGTCCTTTGTTTCGCGTGATTTTCATTAGAGGCATCATCTTTCACGACTTCTTTACTGGCGGGGCATCTTTCATGACTTCTCGGCCAATGTGAATCATCATAGTTTAATACCCTACTTACAATGTCTATTAAATTTTTTTAACTTGATAATAATACCCTATTTGATAAAATAACAAGTGGACTGACACACATGGGTTGTCTTTCTGATGTCATATGGATTGGCTTTCTGATGTCTACATCCCATTTAGCAACTCCTGTCCAATTGATAAGCCAGACTAATATTTATAGTCCACTTAACCTACACCATCCAGCCATGGATAGGCCGCTTAACATAAGCAACGTGAAGCACGACCGGTGTGGGGAGCCCAATTCGACGTGCGATTTGGTTTGAAAAGTGAAGCTCGTATGCATGTAACATGATCCGAGTTGATGAGCTAGGAGGTGTCTTGCTAAATTAGATTAGAATCGGAATCGAGTCTCAAATTTTCTTTCCCTGCTGTTTGAAAAACTCAAAGGAGACCTGACAGAGATGGCCCACGTGTCAGGCTGCCACTCTTTCCCTGAGGCTCCCAGACGTGTTCCGCTTCGCGCCAGTCCCTGTAGCGCGGGCCGCCGCCTCGCCCGGTCGATTTCAACGTGGCGGCAGGAGCAGACGGGCTTTCTTCCGAACCCTCCGCCTCTCGTCGCCGCTCCTCCGTTTCCGCAGCACCGTGCGGCTGGCTAACAACACCCACGCCGCCTCCGCCGTTGGCAATCCCGTCGAGTCTCGCTGCCCGTCCTTCTCTACACGGTGGGCGGGGGTCCTGATCTGTGCCTAATCGCTTCGCGTTCTACCTCAGTGAGTCTCCTCCCAATTCTCTTCGATCTCTCCCTGCCACGCCATGGATGAATTTACATGTGCGTGGATTTATCTATCTATTTATGTGTGTATGTGGATGGTTGTGATGAGAGAATTTGCCTGCGATCCCTTCTTATATCCCAATTCTTCCTTTCCTTTCTTTGATGGGCATTGCTTTGATTTGCCTCGACGTGGAATTTCCTCCTGCTGCTGCCGTGGATTGAGCCCCTGGTTTCCTATGTTCTCTCATCCAGCCTTGTTATTCTTCCCCGTGTATTACCGAGAAGGGAGGACACAGAGCTCGCTTGAATCGGCGGCGTGGAAGGCCGCACAGAATTTTGGAAAGTTCCTTTAGAAATTAATCTGTCAATGTTTCTGTTTCGACAATTTCAGTTTCTACTTATAGTAGTAGTGTTGTCGTGATGATCTTTCCGCAATCTTCAGCCTCAATGTTAAGGTGGGAGCAATAAAGGGAAGAGCTAAGTACAACTACTTGTATGTGGGATGTTGTGATCATGTACTTGTATTCAGAGTGGCATTATATCACAAGAAGACATCGGTGGCTGAAGAAGCCACCCATTGGGAGTAAACATTTTGTATATTACATATGAACTAGTTTGGCAACGGTTGTTTTATTTAACTTGTTGCTTATTGTGGTAAATAAAACTATGAACTTAACATATGTGTCAAGCAGATTGATATGATTGTTGCATGGAGCATCTTGTGTTTCTATGAAGTTGCATACTAATGCCCGTTTAGCAATTTGGTTGAATATCTCTTGGTTTACATGAGGTTATTTTGATATGAAAGTCACTGATGGCTTTTTTGCTATTGTATGTGTATCAGGAAACAATACTAAATAAATAAGCTCGTGTTTCGTTGTTTCAATGAGATTTATTTCGGTTGATATATGCACTGTCTTATGAATTGCCAATGCTATATATTCCATGCTTCTAGTTTCCAAACTTCTCCAGACGCATGTTACATATCTGCACTGAAATTGTATATCTGCTTTTTTACAGTTAAATCATGACTGCCCAGCCAAAGAAGAGAAGTGTAGTTGAAAGTGGCGATGGAGGCCTTGGTTTGGGCCTTGCTGCATTTATTGCAAACGGTGAGGATTTGGGTCCCATCATCCGGCATAGCTTTGATTCTGGCAAACCTGAAGCCCTCATGCATAACCTCAGGAGCATTGTAAAGAAGAAAGAAGTTGAGATTGAAGAGCTATGTAGACTTCATTATGAGGATTTCATCCTTGCTGTCGATGAATTACGTGGTGTTTTGGTCGATGCTGAGGAGCTAAAGAGCATGTTATCTGGTGAGAACTCGCACCTGCAAGATGTTGCTAGTGCCCTACTGTTGAAGCTTGATGAACTTCTTGAGTTATATTCAGTCAAGAAAAACGTCGGAGAGGCCATAACAACATTGAAGATATGTGTGAAAGTCACTAGCCTATGCATGGTATGCAACAGTTACATTGCAGAAGCTAATTTTCACCCTGCACTGAAGATTTTGGACTTGATTGAGAAGGGATACCTGCAAAATATTCCTGTGAAGCTTCTTAAAAAGGTTGTTGGGAGACAGATACCATTGATAAAGCTGCACATTGAGAAGAAAGTTTGCAGTGAGTTCAATGATTGGCTTGTTCATATCAGAAGAATGGCTAAGCAGATTGGGCAGGTTTCAATAGGCCAGGCCTCTTTGGCTCGCCAAAAAGATGAGGAAATGCGTGCTCGGCAGAGAGAGGCTGAAGAGCATAGCCATGCTGGACCAGATGAACACATGTATACCTTGGACGTGGAGAATACAGATGAGGAAACGGCACTAGATTTTGATCTCACACCAGTGTATCGAGCGCATCACATTCACAAATGCCTCGGTATTGGAGAGAAGTTTCGAGATTATTACTACAAGAACAGGCTCATGCAACTCAACCTGGACATGCAAATTTCCACTTCACAACCTTTCCTCGAGTCCCATCAGCCCTTTCTTGCACAGGTAGCTGGTTTTTTCATTGTTGAAGAACGTGTCCTTCGAACTGCAGATGGAATGCTGACGGAGAGCCAAGTCGAATCAACATGGGAAACAGCCCTTGCTAAGATCACATCTATATTGGAGAATCAGTTTTCTCGCATGGGTACGGCCAGCCACCTCCTCCTCATAAAAGATTATGTCACCCTTCTAGGTGCAGTTGTAAAGAAATATGGTTACCAAATCACGCAAATGATTGAAGTTCTTGAGAAAAGCAGGGACAAATACCACCAACTGCTTCTTGCTGAGTGCCGGAAGCAGATTGATGATGTCCTTTCTAATGACTCATATGAGCAGATGGTTATAAAGAAGGAATACGAGTACAACATGAATGTCACAGCATTTCATCTGGAACCCATTGACGTGATCCCGGATTTTCCATATGTCACGCCATTCTCCTCTTCTGTTCCAGATGTTTGTCGTATCGTCCGATCCTTCATTGAGGATTCTGTCAGCTACTTATCATATGGCGGTGACATGAACGTCTATGATGTGGTGAAAGGATACCTAGACAAGCTATTGATTGAGGTGTTAAACGACTGTCTTCTGAACAAGATGTATGCTCGCTCATTGGCCATGTCACAGATGATGCAACTCGCAGGAAATATTGCTGTTCTTGAGCAGGCTTGTGATCTATACCTCTTGCACTCTGCCCAACTGTGTGGTATTCCCAAGCGCATTGCTGAGAGGTCTCGTTCTGGTTTGACTACTCGAGCTGTCCTAAAAGCCTCCCAGAATGCAGCATATAATGCTTTAATAAACATGGCCAATTCCAAGATCGATGAATTTATGGTGCTCTTGGACGACGTCAACTGGGTAGTAGAGGAATCCCCAGATTATGCAAACGACTATATGAATGAGGTCCTTATTTATCTTGAAACTCTAGTGTCAACTGCTCAGGAGATTTTACCATTAGAAGCTCTATACAGGGTTGTTTCTGGTGCAATGAGCCACATCTCAGACTCTATAATGACAACACTTCTTAATGATGGTGTGAAAAGGTTCACTGAAAATGCAGTCTTAGGCATTGACATTGACTTGAAGTTGTTGGAGGCGTTTGCGGATGAAAAATTTCACATCACTGGGTTGGCAGATTTGGGGAAGGAAACAACTTTCAGAGATTGTTTGGTTGAGATAAGGCAGCTCGTCAATCTTCTGCTTAGCAGCCAGCCTGAGAACTTCATGAATCCGGTGATACGGGGGAAGAACTATGGATCATTGGACTACAAGAAGGTTGCCATCGTTTGCGACAAGTTCAAGGACTCAGTAGACGGGCTGTTTGGGAGCCTTTCCAACCGCAACACAAAGCAGAGTGCTCGCAAGAGGTCCTTGGATGTTTTGAAGAGAAGACTAAAGGATTTTAGTTAAAGGTTAATTATGCTGCATTTGCTAATAAATTGCTGACGTTGCTCCAACATTCCTGTCCGGTGTCCGCCTTTTAGATTTTCTTCATAGCTGTTTGTTTACCCCCTCTTCACTTTCCAGTGGATATAAGATAGGTTTATTGGTCTGTTTGGGTCATGTTTTGACTATTTGTCAGTTACAGTAGTGTGGGTTTTTTTTGGGAAAATTCTGTAATTCTATTGCTATAGTCATGAGTACATATACATAAGTATGGACATATAGGTCTAATACACATAACCCAGCTCAACACTCCCCTTCAATATGAATGATTGATCTATCATTCACATCCCGTTACAAGCTAAATTACATTTATTGGCTCCTAAACTCTTAGTTAGATCGTCCGCTATTTGACTTTCTGAGTTTACATGATTTAATTGTATTATACCATCATCTAGCTTCTCATTGATAAAGAAACGATCTATCTTCACATGCTTAGCTCCCTCCGCCAAGCTACCGATGGATTGCCGGAAACGCTGCTCCATGGCCACCACTGCCTCTGAGGAGCACCGTATAGCTCTGATAACATGTGGATTTTTTTGGAAAATTCTGGTATTCTATTGCTATGGTCATGAGTACATATACAAAAGTATGGACATATGGGCTAATATACACAACCCAGGCCCAACAAGTAGTACCCTGAAATAATTTTCTTTTGTCCTCTAGTCAAAATCCTACCGCACAAATGTTAATAATTCTTTTTGTATGATCACTGTCTATTGAAAAATGAAGAACCAGAGTTGAGAAAATATTTGTCTAGTATCTTTCAGAGGAAATAGTTTCAAGCCTGCTATATACGCCATATTGCCATTTGCATATAAAAAAAACATGTTACGTACGAAGTGATGTGCTCACGAGTCATGCCCTGTTCTCAAAATGATGATTGGTGCATTAAACTGATCGAGCTTGGTAGCATATGCAAGATTAAATCTGGTAATGGTCCAACTTGTGGTTCGCAGTCTGAAATTACTTGCAGAAACCATGTTTCTGTACATGGAGCTCTTAACTCGGACCTTAAAGGCAAATGGCAAGGGCAACTTTTGTTGCCTGTCTATTTTTATTTTATTTTTCTTTCCAGTTAGCTTAAATGAGGGTCCATGGCGGCGAGCTAAACCTGGAGGTCCCTTTTTTAGTGTCCATATATACAACTATGCTTAGGCTCCTAACACCAAATTAACTGTGTAAGTATATTTCTTTGTGTAATGCTATCTTCATTTATACAAATAATCCTTAAAAATAATAATCTTCATATATATAAGTAAAATTAATTAACCTGCACGTAGAAAGAATTTCACATCATGTGCAGGATTCCACTTCCATTTTGTACTATCCAGGCAAGCACAGAAGTTAAGTGTGTCTATGGTTTATTATGACTAGGATGGTCATTGATCAGATCTCTATTTTTTACACCTCAGGCCCTCTGCACTGCACATATACTTCTTGAATCTTGTTCACGGTCATCTCTTTGACATCTCGTCGGTGGTAGGTAGCTGGAGGGAAACTCAATATCAGTATTAGTCACTAGTCATACATCTCCGAATTAGATTCCTCAAACTGCGTGAACAGTCTAGTTCAAAGGTATGCCATGAATTTTTCAATTCAAAAATTAGGTTTTTTTATTCAAGGCATGTAGGCAGTCAAGTTTTTTTAGCTCGAAATAGTAAGTCCATGCTGGCTAAGCTTCTCCTTGGAAAAAAAATGGCACCACAATTTGATCTGCCCACGGCTCGCATGTGTCGACCTTTCTACTGTTATTCAAGTCCAATTAGAAACGGTCAACCATGCACAACCTGAGTAGGATGGGTATCAAGTCAACTTGACTCAAGTCGACTTAAATTTGTTAGGCTTAAACTTGTTAAGTTTAAACTCACTAGACTTGTTAACTTTAACAAACTAAAAGACCAACTTGACTTGACTCGTTAAAAACCTTGAGTTGGCTCATTAAGCTCACAAAGCTCGCTAAAAATTTAAGCACCAGAGTAAGCATATAGTTTGATCTGAACATCTACATATATAGTTCAACTACAACAAATGCTACCATGAGTATTCACAAAATAAAATTTTAAAACCACAATATAGCATGAGTAGTTAAGTCATAGTTATTATCTAGATTACAAATCCATAATATAACTTGAAAGCATGCTATGTTGGAGCTAATTTTACGAGGCAAACGAGCTTAATGAGTAAACGTTAGCTCGGCTCGTTAATCTCGTTAACTTAATGAGTTGAAAAGGCTACTCGACTCGACTCATTGAGATACGAGTTTTTGAGTACTTGGTAAACTTGTGAGTTTTGATTATTATTATTTTTGTCTACCCCTACACCTGATCAACGAACTGCTGATTGCATGTTAGACCCGTTAGGATTAGCTCTTCACTATAAACTTGAATGCAAGTAATTAATGAAAGAATAGTTCGCTGATTATATGTTGATTGCTTCAGCATGTATCGCCATTCACCAATCAATATAAATGAAGTTTTTGACATGCAAGCTTGCCCACCACCTGGCCACCTGGATGCCCTGCCCTGTTACAGAGGTTCCATGCCCTCTTACTGCCGCAGGATGTGGCTATTAAGATTGATATTAGTAGATGATTAAATTAGTAATAGTGGGGAGCTGAACCTGCAATATTTTCCAGCATCACACAGAATGCGCTTGTTATTCAAACTATTTAAATGCATCATAAACCAAGCCAAACAAGATGGTACAGAAAGACGGGGATATGTAACACGATGCGATGCAAATTCGACCACATATTTATTTGAAGAATGAATAGAAAAAATCTAAATCCCCTTACATTGCCTAGTTAAATCATCTCCTCCTATACAACCTGATTACATGACCTGTATATGGCAGACACTTCTTTGTTGCAAACTAGTAATGTATTAAAACTCACTAATTATAAACAGCTTGAAAGGCTTCATTTTTTTCATGGAAGCCCCTTAATTACAATTAAAGAATGAATGAATCAATGAACAAGTTAAACTAAATCAAATGAACGAGATCTCAGCGCATGCATGTACATTGTATGCATGCTATCCGATCGAGCTGCCGGCCGGCCGGCCGGCTAGTTATGGCACTTCCCGCCGGCGGGAAGGTTGGGATTGTGGGTGCACCCGTTGGATTAGCCCGGCCCCCCGGTGCAGCCCTTGGGCAAGACCTGCATGATGAGCGCCCCGGCGGCGCCGCCCTGCAGCCACCCGCCATCCCCCTCCAGCAGCCTCGCCGCGAGGATCACGTTGCAGCATTGCACCAGCAGCACGGCCACCACCACCGCCGCCCTCACCATCGCCGACGACGCCATATTCCTTAACTCTGGGAGCACGCACGGATTGAACTTGCGAGTGATCGACTGCAAATTAACAAGAGACAGCAGCGAGCTTGCGTCGTCGAATGCCTTAGAAGAAGTGGTCGTTGGAACTTGCATGGAGGAGAGACGAGATGGTGGGTTCCTTTTATAGTTTGCTGCGTCCTGTTTACAAGGCACAAAAAAGAAAAAAGTATGACAAAATCATGGACCTGGTCTGTTCTTCATGTTGTACTTTTGAGCAGTTCTCTGGTCCAGCGTAATTTGGACACGCGCCATGCTTAGGGGGGAAACTCTTTTTTACCGTGCCCGCTATATGCCGTGCATGAGATCACCGTTCAATATACTCTAGGATGCGTGCGTACAGATTTCACCTCCTCGTATTTCTATGTATTTCATATCAGTCTTGCTATTCTTATGCAACTTTTTATTATGTCCCATCATCTCTCTCCTTATCCCATCTCCAGCACCCATTCATAAGTCAGCAGCCAAGATTCCAAGTCAGCATCAATGGACTTCCCCTGTTCTTCTTTCCTGCTACTCCTCCTGCTTTCTTCCATACTGTACATCTTCTACCACATCGCATGACTCTGGCCAAGAAGAAGCCAACCACCCATGGCCTCAAATCCTACCCGCTGATCGGGCACCTCTCGGTATTCCTCAAGAACCACCACCCATGTGCAAGGGGAGCTGCATCTCCAGATCGAGCACTATGGTTCTGTTCTTGGGTGATTCCATCTAGCTCGGTTCCCTTGCAGCTGGTTCCAGGATGTGTTAAGCCAGATGTTTGCTTGTTCTTTTCAGCCACGGCTCCATTTTGTATTAGTTTTTAGATTTATGTCATGTATGTGTGGAAGCTTGCTAGCCAAGATAAAAGAATTTTGGCGTGCTTGTCTTGTTCTTTGTGTTAGTTTACTAGTCTGAAATTATGGAAAGAATTGTTATTAAATTTATTTTTAATGGGGATTTGGAGGCACAAAATCGCTGCATGTAATTAGAAGTATGTACATGGTCGCCGAATGTAGTTACTTTTAGTATTGGTTTGGAGATTTGATATTCTTTTATTCCAAGATTAGCTCGTCCAAGAATTTGGCAATTCTTGGTTAAGGAGCAACGTGTTGTCAATTTGTTACTGTAGCTTGGACTTTTATCCTTTCCAAAGATTACCTATGAAGTAGCTATTAAATGACTGAAAACTTTTCAAACTCGAGTGAAATCACATGACAAACTGAATCAGAGTGGAACCCATATGAAACGTGATGAAACCTCTATGGAACGCTATAGAGTATGGTGAAAATCACCAAAATTTTATTAAGAATTCTTGAAACATTTGGCAAACATAACTAAACATATATGAAACATGTATTCGTCATAAACATGTATCCGATATTTTAATGACATTATGTTATGGAACATCTACGGTACGATCAAATACGATGATACGGCATGATAAAACATGATGAAACATCTACCTCATGATGAAACACGATGATACGAAGATACAAACTTCTTTTTTGTTTTCTAAACGTATTGATATAGTCAAATTAGAATGAAATACGCCAAAACACGAGTGAAACCACATGACAAACCAGAACCACACTGAAACCCATATAAAACATGACAAAACAAATTACAAATCCAAATATGAGAACAAAAAATATATTCTATGAGCATAATTGTTTTCTCTTTTCTAGATTTTGAATAGTTTCATGTTGGTTTCATCAAGTTTCAAATAAAGAAATTATTTTTTAGATAATATATTCAATATTGATCTCATTTTGAAGATCTCCTCACAACAAACACAACCCTTCAAACAGGTCTAAAATCAGACTTTTGGTTTAAAAGATTTTAGTCATTTAAAATTTTCGCATGAAAAATTAAATGTGTGACTTAGAGTGGAGAGAGAGAACCTAGAGAGAGGGTAGCAGCACATGCACATGATGATTGTATGGGGAAGAGAAAATATAGATGGAGGCTAGTAGAACACGTACAATTAGTCTCACCTTCATTTGGGTCCCTCAAACATATGACCCACTAATCATTGTCTATAGATAAGATTGTGTACAAATTTTAGCTTTTTATAGACATGGAATAATGTGCACAGTAGAATATACGTTGAGAGTAAAGAATAATGAAGTATTATAACTTGAGGAAGAAATACATCACGCATCCATAGGAAAAATAAACGACAGATCTATGCACGACATATAGCGTGTATGGTAAAAAATCCGCGTCCCGGTCCATCTATTAAGGTTGAACACAGAGTGTTAAACGGAACACAGAGTGTTAAACGTCGATTCAGCGATCAAATTAAGCCAGGCACGTGCGTACATACGAGAGTGTTGCAATGCTACCGTAACACAATGGATAAATAAATCCGAATTCTGTCCACACATTGACAGAGAGAAAAAGAAATAGAAAAAAAATTCTTCTGTGCATATGTAGTAGCCTTATTAGCCTTAGCACATTTAATTTGTTTACGCGATCGTAATATATTAGTCGGTGCCGGATGAAATGGTCAATCAATATATGTATGTGTAATTGCGTATGCATGCCCTTGCTGCTGGGGTATGTGAATTACTGTGTCTTTGGTTTAGCTTCAGCTTTTTTCAACCGAAACGCAGCTAAAAGCTAAACCAAACACAGCCTAAACCCGAGCCAGGGCTGCGGCGCTGCGACGCCGTAGGGCCGGCGGTGACAGCGGGTGCCGCGCTGCAGAGGCGACTGGCTGCTAACATCGGTGGCGGCGGCGTGGAGAAGGAGCTGCCTCGCGGTGCTCGTAGAGCAAGGAAAAGGTTTGTGCTGAGGGAGAACTTGTTTTGGTTTGCTGTTCGAGTTCTTGCAATCTGGAAACATGGACAATGGGAGAGAAACATCCTGGATTTTGTTCATCTTTTTGCCTGGGCTTGATTCTGCGTCCGCTTTGGCGGATCAGGTGAGATTTCCGCCCAAATCTCACTTCTCTGAGGCTAAAGATTCCGTATTTCTGATAGCGGCGTCCTCTCTGGCCGGATTTGCTCTAGAGATTCGGAAAAATTACGGCTTTTCTGGGTAGCATTCGCCGATGCTGTTGAAACTTTTATCTCTTCGACAACGATTAGAGGTAACGTTGGGGATTCTTTTTTGTCGAACTGTGGGATTCTGGTGCTAATTTTAGTGGATCTGAGGGCAATTGCATCCAGTTATTTAGTAAAACCCCAGAGCATTTGCAAAAGGGAAATGCATGTTCTTCAAAGATGTACTCGTGAGTTGTTGAGGAACTGTTCAGTTAGTGCAAAAGGTGCCTCCATTTTTGTACCATTTTTGCGTGTCACTTGTGACTGGATGTGGATATGCATGTATCTGCAAGTCTGATCTTGGTTTGCATATGGTGCCATGACAAGTATTGAGCATGCTATTCCTATATGCTTGTATAGTATTCTCTTGATTATTTTTTCATTGCTATGTTGTGATTTTGCTTACTCTACCATCTCTGCCATGGTTAGATGGTCCACCTCTGAGCTGAGGTGTGGCTTCCCCGGCGTCGCCATCCCCGCATGCCCTGCCTCCAGCCACGCGTCGCATCGAGGTGGCATCGACGGAGTCCGTTGCCTCCAACAACGGCGTATGGTGCTCCCGCGTGCCATCCGACGCCTCGTCATCCTCCCACACAGCTGTGATTAGCACCAACTCTGCATTCATCGTCGGCGAGCAGCATCGGCGCCTCCTCGTCCCGCAGGGCCAGGTAGATGTGATGATGTGAACCGCAAATATTTGTCGTGTTGTTTAAGTTTATTTAATAATTTGAATACTCTATGATTGAAATGTTCATGCTATGTTTTATACATGTTTAGAATAATAAGATGTATTCTTCAATCATGAATGATGATGATCAGAATCTGGTGGAAACATATGTATTTTATTGAAATGAGTTTTCAGAGTGATTTGTGCATACTCAATACAAATTTAGTATAAAATGGAGTCAGTTGTATTACAGGACTGAGAATTCTTGGTCTCTATTGCCATGGTCTGTTCTGAACCTTGGTTTCTCTTCCCTCTAATGACGTGTACAAGTGTCTTGCTCGTCGTTACTGAAATTTGAGACAGGATCTAAAACAAAATGTGCTGAAACTTATTTGAAATGAAGACAACCAACATGATCCAAAACCCGCAACAATTATTAGTTTCTAATTCTTGTTTCCCTATCTATAACTTATGAAACTTATCATGTCATTTAATTATTGAATCAACACCCTATCTAGCTATAATTTGGATTATCTGTTGTCCATATTGGATTTTGCGAAGCTTAATTCTGAAATTGTGTTAGATGGGTACCCCGAAGGCAGTTTGGGATGCTTTTATGACAAGGGCATTTATTGAGATTTGCAAGGATGAAACCATAGCTGGGAATAGGCCAAGTGGTTGGTTGAGTACGGTTGGGTATAATAATCTGGAGGCTAGATTTTTTGAGCGGACGGGGAAACAGTTAACGAGGAAGCAATTCAAAAATAGGTGGGATTTCATGAAGAAAGATTATGTGATATGGGTTCAGTTAAACAACTCAGCAACAGGTCTTGGTATATGTCCGGTAAGGAAAACTGTGGACGCACCTGATGAGTGGTGGAACACGCAGATTACGGTAAGTGCATTTTGAAATCAAATTTTGAAGTTTTATTTAATTTGAAGTATCCATATTATCATAAGATCGTGTTTTTTCTGGATTTCAGCTAAACAAGGAGTACGCCAAGTTCAGAGATGGTCCGCCGGCGCATTTGGAGTGCTTGCATGTTATGTTTAATAAGGCATTTGTGACCGGTAATACTGCCACCATCCCTGGGATGGAGCTTCATGGGGAGCCTAGTGCGATTGATTTGGAGGGGCCTGGTTCTAGTACAAAGTCAGGTAAAGAGGACCGTTCTGGGTCAGGGTCGAAGAGAAAGAAGGGATCAAAGAGCAAGGGGAAACAAAAGAAAAATAAGTTCTTTGAAGAGTACAAAAAGACAGCACGTACTATATCGTCTACCTCCATCCAATCTCGAGCTAGCACCACCCTTACAATCAAGGAGGTCATGCAGTTGATGACAGAGTGCGGTGTTGTATCTGGGACTCCTCTATTTTTCACTGCATGCAACCTAGCTCTCAAGGCAGATTTTAGAGAGTTGTTCATGGCAATGCCTGATAATGCAGGAAGGTTATATTACCTTCAGAGGTCACATGACAATGTCCTGTAGTACTTTACTGAGTTGTACTATTCGTATGTTCTACTTGTAGCTAGTGCCATGTATTTCGTGTGAACTACTTGTATGTTGTACTATCACTATTGCTATGTTTTATTTGTATGAACTATGAAGGAATATTATGAGTTATTTATCTCAGTTGTTTAATATATGTTCGAGCAGATGAGTGATGACGAAGAGTACAATGATGAAGAGTTCGTTGATGAAGATGACAATGAGAACATTGAGGAAGAATTTACACAGGCAGCTGAGAATAGTACTGATTGGACATCTTTTAATCAGTTACAAAATCTTGAACAACTAAGACAACTAGCAATGTTGGGTCAAGAATATTCGGACAGGTACTTGAACAAACAACCTTATCGGTGTCCTGTATAAAATGGATATTCTTGGACAGTTGAGATGCTAAATCATAAAAAATCTTGCTATAGGATGTTTAGAATGTCTAGAAGAGTATTTGATGCATTGCATCAAACTCTAGTGCAGAATTATAACTTGACATCAACTAGGGACATGGCATCTATAGAAAGTTTGGTAATGTTTTTATGGATGGTTGGAGGACCAAATTCTGTTGGTGATGCTGAAGTAAAATTATGCAGATCTACATGGACAGTGCATACAAAATTTTATGGAGTATTAGATTCTCTATATAGTATGTCCCGTAATATAGTTATACCAAAGGATCCAACATTTAGCCAAATCCATTCAAAACTACTAGAACCCCATTTTCATCCTCACTTCGACGGTTGCATTGGTGCCATAGATGGCACGCATGTGAAAACCATTGTCCCAGCAGAGAAGTCAATTGAGTATAGAAATCGACACGGATACACGTCGCAAAATGTCATGGCAATTTGTGACTTTGACATGCGCTTCACATTCGTTGTTGCTGGTTGGCCTGGATCAGTACATGACACAAGGGTTCTAAAGGATGCACAAGAGAAGTTTGTTGATGTATATCCAAAACCACCTCTGGGTAAGTACATTATGTTTTGTGCACGCAACTCTTTTAATTCTAATAGCATATAGATTCTTATATTGTCATACTTTTATTCATGTGTAGGCAAGTACTACCTTGTTGACTCAGGGTATCCAAACAGGTCCGGTTATTTAGCGTCTTATAAGGGAACAAAATATCATCTACCGGAGTTTCGCATATCACGCGCGCCTTCGGGGAAGTGTGAGGTGTTCAATCATGCTCACTCATCGCTGCGGAATGTGATTGAGCGATCGTTTGGAGTCCTAAAGATGCAATGGAGGATCCTCTTACATGTTCCAAGTTACCCAGAGGAGACACAAACCCGTATTGTTCATGCTTGCATGGCTCTTCACAATTTTATTCGGGAAAGCAAACTAGCTGATAAGGAGTTCGATAAATGCGATGCTGATGAGGACTACATTCCTGATGTGGGACAGACAACCTCCTCTGGAAATGAAGATATACATGGTGTTGCGATGGATGGCAGTAACATGAACATTACTCGGGACAGAATTGCTGATTTCCTGTATGCTGCAAGAAGGCGTTAGTTGTATTTTTTATTTTCAGTATGGTTTGTATAACTTGTTATCTCTATTTACGTACAACTAAACATGTAGTTTGAATTTTAATTAAGTCATGAACGATTGTATCGTATTAATGCAGGTTGAAAAGACATTGAATATGTTAAGTACGTACTAATTAACTCATTGCACGGTAATTATATGCATCAACGTTCATCAATATCCGATGTTATTCAAACATTTAGCCAGACAGAGCATTTAACAAAATTGGTGAATTTTAAATTTTGTTAAATAAATAAATAATAAATAAATTTAAATAAGAGAGAGAGAAAAAAAGAGAAGAGAGAGACAGAAGAGGAGAGAGAGAAGAGAAAATAAATAGTGCAATTTGAATTTTTGTTAATTTGGTTTTTTTGAATTTTTGTTAATTTGGTTTTCTTATTTTTTGAAAATATTCTGAATTTTTAATTTTTTATTAATTTCCTGAATTTTTCTGGACTTTTTTTGAATTTTTCTGTTTTTTTCTGAATTTTGTCCTGATTTTTTTTGAATTTTTCTATTTTTTAGAATTTTTCCTGATTTTTCTTATTTTTCTGATTTTTATGAATTTTTTCTAATTTTTCCTGATTTTTATGAATTTTTCCTTATTTTTCTTATTTTTTTTAGAATTTTCATGATTTTCTGATTTTTCGGAATTTTTTGAATTTTTTATGATTTTTATGATTTATTTCTAATTTTTCTAAATTTCTTGAATTTTCTGCAATTTTTCAGATTTTTTTATTCGTGAAATCATATAATATACACTGTAGAGGCATTTCAGACATTTTCTCATACAACAGCCAACAGCCACAGCCGAACCAAACATGTTCAACCGCGGACTCACGAACCAACAGCTACAGCCGCTTCTCCAAACAGCCAGCCAACAGCCGCTTTTCCAACAGCCACAGCTCAACCAAACAGGGCCTAGGAGTGGTGTGCTGACCCAGACGGATATTACCCAACCACCTGCACCGACGAGGGGCTACTATTGAGGAAGGTGTCCCCGCGCTATGTGGACACAATGATTCTCAGGCTTAGGGAGTCACAATGGTCCCCGAGTTCCCAAGCCTGCTTCAATGGGAAGCTCGCATCAACAAAAAGATATATGCCAAGCGGGATCTACAAAAGGTTCATAGAATATTCTTGAAGGAAAATATTGATATGCCCCTATGGGCATTAGTGTATCTAGAAACATAATAGTAATTTGTCTAAAGGCAGGATTGTAACTTTCTCTACCCATCCATTTCTCCTATAAATAAAGGAGCACCCCATTCATGCAAATGGTTCCCAATTCTGAAATAAAAGAGATTTGCTACATTTCTCTCCTAGTTCGTGGTCCTTAGTCATTTTTGTTGTCTTCACGTCGAGCGATTGATGTCCACGAGCACCTATCTCCATGATTTAGTTTCCTGTGCATCTCTTACAGATTTGCATACCAAAGCGGGGATGCCATGAATATTTTATCTAGTCTCGTTGCTATGACACGATTAACTTGATTGCCTAGAAAGATATACACAGAGATAGAGTTTCAAGACTTCACTCTAATCTCAAGCTACCACAATACAGGTACAACACAACACGATTTCTTTTTCATGTTCTACTTGTTTGTTTTCCTTGCTCCGATCTTCCTTGTGAATACAGTGGTCAATGAATTTATATTTAATACATCCTGCCCACCACATCTGGAAAAAGGAGTCTATATAACCGTATTCATCTGCTACAGTTTTTACATGATCATTTATTCACATTAGCAACCGTGTACGTGTAATACATATTTTTCACAATATGTATGGTATGAAATATATTCAGGCAACGTTGCAAGGAGTGTGATTATTTTAGATTATTCAAAACATAAAGATTTAATAGATAATAATTAGAAAGAATTATTAAGGGTGAGCACGGTGGTATTTTCGAAACATGGAGTAAAATAGGAGTAATTAGAAGGCCATTACTATATAATAGTTTATGGGATAAATGATTTGTCAATTACTTTTATCAACCGTTGGATTGAGTTGGATGACTACAATCAAATGCGTTAAACCTTAACTTGTACTTTCATGAGTGGTATAGATAATACATACTCTTGATTTCCTAAAAGAGAAGAACCATACTCTTGAACTACGGATCCGTACTCTTTTCATTTTTCACACAGACAGTGCATTGACTAACGAACAACGTGTAGGTTAGCTGGTTATGCTTTGAAAATGAACGTTGTTAAGTAAAGCAGATTGTCCATTATATTTATGTCTGACAAGAACAAGGACAGCAGCTGAGACCTGTGGAAAGGACATAGCTTAGGAATCTAACATGCTTTGGACCTAAAAGTATCTCGTCCTCGGAGAAAAATACACTTTTAGCCCTCTACCATCGGTCAATGGCAAAAATAGCCCCTTCAACGAAACAAATCCAAAAATAACCTCCTGCCGCACCCGAGACCCGCGACAGCCGCGTGACCTGCCGCACATCCCACTCGCGGCAGGTGGGGTGTCGCGGGTCCCGGGTGCGGCAGGGGGTTATTTTTGGATTTGTTTGACCTGCCGCACATCCCACCGCGGCAGGTGGGGTGTCGCGGGTCCCGGGTGCGGCAGGGGGTTGTTTTTGGATTTGTTTCGTTGAAGGGGCTATTTTTGCCATTGACCGAGGGCGGGGGGGGTTAAAAGTGCATTTTCTTCCTCGTCCTCGCGGCTGGTCACGTCATGACGGACAACACGCGCCCTATATAGTTCGATGACATGAGCTCGTACAAGCACGTGCATGCTGAAAGGTACATCTGGTCTAGGATTCTCTCCTTTGTTCGAAGAAAAAATATTCGTAAATATAAGCTAGCAGTGTAGCTGTACTTTATTGGTAGTGGGGATAACATAGGGTGCGTTTGGTTGGAGGGCAAGGAGGGATGGGTTAGGGCCATCTAGTTTTTCGTGGATGAGACGAGTCATTTTTTTGTTTGGTTGGATGGATGGGATGAACCAATATTTTGTTTGGTTGGAGGGATGAAAGTTGGATGGGATGAGCTAATTTAACTTAATTATATTACTTAGTTTCTATTAAAAATGATTAATTATACACTAAAGAACACACTAAATACCTACCAATGCTAAAGTGGCCATAAACTTACTAATTAATAATAAAATATATTAATTATCACTGATTATATACTAATCAACTCACTAATCATATATTAATCAACATATTAAACACTAATTTTACCGTTACAAATACTAATCAATAATAAAATATACTAATTATCACTAATAATTATTAATTATCACTAATCATTTTCTAATAATCATAATTAAAGAAGGGCGGCAGCCTCATCCGGCCATTTTGACTGAGTCTCTCCATCCAGCATATTGAGTGAATATTCCTCTAGGGTGGATATCCTTATCCACCCCATCTCTCTAGCCAAACAGAGAAATATCCATAAAAAGGTGGATATCCCTATCTCATTCACTCTCATCCCATAAACTAAACGCACCATAGTGGAGCTGATTGATTGGTAGGGCAAAGTTAGAAAAGTGGAAGAGTACAAGGCCGAATCAGCTAATCACACACCTATGCGCAACAGCGCAAGATACTGGTTAGTAGCCAATATAACTGGTTTTGGGCAACTGTCTGGAGCTCATCAAATATATATCTTTTTCCTTGATGACCAATTGTAATTTGAAGTATTACGGTAACAGTATGCATGTGTCCAGGAAAGGCAGGTTTGCTCCATGAAAAGTTGGTGTAGGACAGAGTCTGAGCTCGAGACAGCTATATACGCGAGCGCACAGGTACAACACCAAATGCACAAAATTAAGCCAAAATAGCTGTGGTCATGAAGCAATGGATTTAAAGCAGGTTAGTTAATCAACTTTTAGCAGGTAGTAGTCAGTGCTCCCACTACCAATCAAGTATCAGCATGTACTAATCCGTTGGTCCGTCCGAGATCCTTCACGCTGCGCACTGTCCGTCCCTAACGAAATCCAGAGCAGCGTCCGTGATGCCCGACCGCGACCATACGAAGGGCACGGTTTCGTGGAAAGACCTTGGAACGGTTCGTGCTTACTAGCTTCACTGACAAAAAAAATCTGACTTCCAAGGACTCTGCAGCAATTTTACATGAAACAATTAAACTCGTGTAGAATTAGAAAAACAAATCTCGCAAATCAAAGAATTTACATGAAACAATTAAACTCGTGTAGAATTAGAAAAACAAATCTCGCAAATCAAATATGTCTAGTATAGAATAGAGCAGCACAAAAATGTACTCCCTCCATTCTTAAATGTGAGTCACTATAATCTTTTAAAACTTTTACCATTAATATGTGTAAAAGTACTTTGGTACACTATAAAAATAATGTCATTAACTTTATTTTACAAATTATTTTCATACGATGCACTTTTTATTATCTTTGATAATATATTATGAAGAAAATTATAGTCAAAATCTTATCCTGAAGACTGTAAAAAGTCAAAAATGACCTACATTTAAGAATGGAGAGTGTTAGATATTAAGACCACACACCTCCTCGTCATCCCCCTCGGCAACATAGAGATATCTTTTATCCATAACAAACTAAAACTTTCCAATCTAATAGGACCTAAAACCTCTCAGTTTTGAATATTTCAACCATGCATTTAGAGAACTTTCAACTAAAGTCACAATAAATAAAAAAGATGCAGGCGGAAACTTTTAACTAGATTGGACCTAAAACTACGAGTATCAACCTGAAGCTATGGGTTAAGAGGACTTTCAACTAAAACGGCAACAAAAAGAAAGTATGAAATTGTCTATTAACATTTCAGTTATGTCTTCCTTAGTGGTTAGATCAGACACCCGATTGTTGTCGACGGTAGAAGGGAGAGGCGTAGGTTATGTCATCATTGGTGGGATAGCTATGTTGATCGGGGCGACGACACTGTGACACTGATGAGGGTGTGATGGCAAAGCAATGTCAAGCCGTGTAGGGACAATAGCAGCAGTGGCGGAGGAGTTGATGCCATCGATGAGAGATAGGAGTGACGGTTACATTGGGGCGTCTTTGGCGGTAGGAACATGAGAGTGATGAATATATTTGTGTGGTTCGAGACTGTGAAGAACATCTGTTTTAAACTTTAGTCTTCTCTTTTAGATAATTTAGATGTGGACATTTTTGAGATTTATCTTGATCAATAACATAATTAAATTCGTATTTAAAAGGCATTTTTATTATTGGTGCGAGGTTGTAACTACGAATAGAGTATTCCATAAACAATGTTTAGCTTCGAGAAATGTGAACACCTAATATAATTCAGTAGAGAGATCGGAGTAACAAACATCCACAATTTAGCGAAACCCAAGAACGAAGTCAAACAAACTGGTTTTTCAAAACTTACATGTGAAATTAAAATTCGCCAAAGCTAATGGGTGCACATGCCACCGTGTGCACCCAGTGACTTTCCGTAGCGAGTGTGGCTTTTTGGCTCACGGGGGCATTTGTACCCATTAGTTTGGCGAATTTTAATTTCACATACAAGTTTCGAAAAAAATCTAAAAAAATTCATACCGGTATATGATAGAATGAAGTATACACAGTTAAATTTTTGAAAAATAATATGACCATTTGTGACCTGTGCAAAAAAAACAAAAACACGCCTTGGATAGCATAAACAGTTCAAAGGGGCCATATGCACATATTTGTTTTTTTTTGCACAGGTCACAAATGGTCATATTATTTTTCAAAAATTTAACTATTTATATTTCATTCTATCATATACCGGTATGAATTTTTTTAGATTTTTTTTAAAACTTGTATGTAAAATTAAAATTCGCCAAAACTAATGGGTGCACATGCCACCGTGTGCACCCGGTGACTCTCCGTAGCAAGACAGCCTACAATACAGCTCCTACTCGGCGATCCAGTCTGTAGTGAGTAGTCGCCGCGCCGTCATTCATATCATAATCCCTCTACTTCGCCCGCTTAACCTAGCGATTTTTCAGAGTTCAAACCAGGAGCACAAGCCAAAGCAAACTCCACGCTGGTAAATCATAAGAGGCAGTTAAGCAAACCAGCGTGGCAGGGTTAGGCCTGTAAACAGAACACCACCACGCCAGCGGCGCTCGCCAGTCGCCACCCACTTCTCTCCCACCTCCTCCTCCTAGTCCTATCCCCCCGCCTCTTTTGCTTCTCGCGTAGGAGTTGGGATCCTTCCTAGCTAGCTCTACTTATTTAGGCCATGGAGCCGTCTCGGATCCGCTTCGGCCACCAGATCCCCCTCTCCCACTCTGACACCGAAGAGGAGGAGGAGGACGGCGAAGAAGACGAAGAAGAAGAAGAAGAGGAGGAGGAGGAGGAGGAGGAATACGAGGGGGAGGATGGTATGGAGGGCGCGGCGCCGGTCTCGTCGCCGCTGATGCTGCCGGCGGCGAGGGGAGGGGTTTCCGTGGTGGATATGGTGGCGGCGGCGCTGCGGAGGTCGCTGCTGCTGTGCAGCAGCGTGCGCGCGGAGGAGGAGAACGGGGCTGCGGCTGCGGCTACTGGGATGCAGATAGGGCGGCCCACCGACGTGCGCCACGTCTCGCACGTCACCTTCGACCGTTTCGTCGGCTTCCTGGGCCTTCCCACCGACCTCGAGCCCGAGGTGCCGCGGCCCGCGCCCAGCGCCAGGTCAGTCCGCCACCGTATTTCGCCATACGTCTTGCGCTCCATAGATTTGAGATGGTTTGTGGCTGAACTATTCCGCCCTGCAGATTGAGAATTTGCGGTGTTACTGTTTGTGGATTAAGCCGAATTTTGCGTTGTTATATTTCTCATTCTGGAATTAGTCACGTGATGTCCAGCTAATTAATCCACCTAACTAAACAGGATGTATGGTTACAAACCTAGTTTTCAGAACTGTTGCTGTTTTTGAAGGATGGCATGGTCAACTACTAGGGAATCTTTTAAAGCACTCTCTATTTTGAGGAAATAGGTCTTTGTACTTGCCAGGGAATGGGATGTTGTGATGTTCTGTTCTTTCTAGCTTGATACTATTCATTTCCAAAGAGGCAAAAAACGCTTCAAATTTCATCATTTGTAGTTAGTAGTTATTATACTGCTACCACTTATCAGTTCCATTGTCCCGTTACTGTTTTATCTGATCTATAGTCTTTCAATTGTTGTGGGCAAGTGTTCAACCTTAAGGCATTGAACTTTATTTCTAAGTCCAGTTAATTTACCTTCTATTTTCTTAATGTACATTACTTTGAAACGTATGGCAGGAGCTCTGTCCATTTGTTTTAGAGAGAAGTAGAATTTTAAAGTTACAACACCTGTCCAAGATGGACTCACCCGAGAGAGAAACAACAAAACACACCGCTACGCACCACCACCAACACAGAAAATCACACCAAATTCTAGGACTTACCACAAGGCTAATCTTAACGAACATTATACCATACCTTACTTAATGTTGTTTGTTACATCTGTTGGACCGTAACGTAGTTTATGTCTACTAACTCTATTTCTCCATGCAGTGTAAGTATATTTGGAGTTTCACCAACGTCCATGCAATGCTCGTATGATAAAAGAGGAAACAGTGTGCCAACAATACTGTTGACTATGCAAAGGAAGTTATATTTACTTGGGGGCCTTCAGGTAAGGCCAAGCATAACCGGAAAAGCTTACCGATAAATTTACAGTACTCAAGTTCTGAAAATCTCGTTTCTTGTTCTACTAGGCTGAAGGGGTTTTCAGAATAAATGCTGACAATAGCCAGGAACTACATGTCAGAGAGCAACTAAACAGAGGTGTTGTTCCAGATGGGGTTGACTTGCACTGTCTCGCGGGCCTGATAAAGGTGTGGTGAACTTTTTTACCGATATTTATTTGTTTGCAGCTACACTTACTTTCTTTAACGTAGGTCTTTTACGCGTAAGGCCAGCATTCTATTTTCCGCAATTTGACCTTCTTTAACATAGGTCTTTTATGTGTAAGACCAGCACCCCGGTTTCTGTGATTAGAACATGTACATATCCTTCAAATATTAGAGTTCAGGCATAGTCAAGAATCAATAGGCATGTAATACAACTATATTTGAGTAAATTCTACTTTGAAGAAATCTACCGGGAAATTACTTGTTTGAAATGTTCCTTTTTATTTACCAGTTTCCCTTGTTGAAATTTTCCTTTTTTGAAATGAACAATGCATGATCAACATGGTTGGTGATTTGTAGGCATGGTTCCGGGAACTTCCAAGTGGAGTATTGGACACATTGACTCCAGAACAAGTGATGCACTGCAACACTGAAGAAGAGTGTGCTCTCGTTGCAAGTATGGTACCTCCAGTGGAAGCATCATTACTTGATTGGGCGATCAATCTGATGGCAGATGTCGTGGAACATGAAAACTACAACAAGATGAATGCTCGCAACATTGCTATGGTTTTCGCACCAAACATGACTCAGGTTATTGGGAAGCCTATTCATATTCTTGACATAAATTCGTAGCCTAACCATATGACTTATCATATATTCCATCTCTCTTTCAGATGGCCGATCCCTTGACTGCTTTGATTCATGCAGTTCAAGTGATGAATTTTTTGAAGACATTGATCTTGAAGACTGTAAAAGAAAGGGAGGACGCAGCTACCGCAGCAAGGGCATTCACGTCCAGCTCTGGTTCCCCAAGTGACAAAGATGAACCTCAGACATTAGATAATTTGGACAAGCCCTTCATTTGTTCAAGTCAGCAAAATGTTGAACGCCCCATGATTAATGGGGCTACTCTTGATCACTTCCTCTTCAGAGTAGAACAAGTGCTTCCCCATGACACGCAAGGTAGTACTGGAGAACCCAAGAAGTGTGACACTGGTACAGTCCATGACAAAAGCAATAGCGAATTTTCTCCTGTGGACAGTGATTTTAGTAGCCAAGATAACAATTCTGGAAATAAATTCAATAATGACAGTGTGGAAGGTTTGTTTGACAGATTTAAATTTAGGAAAGGAGTAGGGAGACTCTGCAGGCATCCAGTGTTTCAGTTGAGTAGGTCCATGAAGAAGTCTGATGAAGCAGGACAAGCTTGTGTATGACATGGTAGGGTGTAATTGATGATTCCATTACTTTTGCAGCTGTGTCTGCTTAACTCATCCATCATTCTCCTAGTTTGTGTATAGAAGCTCATTTGGTAGTAGTACTGATGTGGAGTTCGTTGGGTGTATAGTTCAGCTATTCATTTCTGACAGTCCAGATTATAAGAAGCCAGCATCACTCGTTCCTCATAAGTTAAACAGAAAAATTCAATGAACTCGTAATTTAGTGATTCTTGATCAGGTAAAAACTCTTGTTAGAATGTCCTTTTGAGAGTGACATCGCGAGTGACTACAACCCTTTTCAATTGATCGTGTGCAAGTGATTATAAAATGGACAAGGCGTAAACAACTTGTGACCTCCTTTTTACCCCACTTTTGTGGTGTTAGATGTGCCGGTATGTGAAGATCATGGAGGAAACTAAGGAATCGTTGTGAATCTTGCAGGCACTACTAGAATTCGCAAAGATCCCTAGGGCAGGATACCTTAAGAGAGAGCACGAATTTGTTAGGAGACAAAGTTCCCTTATTGTATGCTCTAGCGAAACCATCCTGAGAGAATGATATGTACTCTTGAGTTTCTTGGAAAAATGCTCGGTACACTTTATTTTCTTTGGGTTTCGGACCCTAAGGAACCATTGTACATGTGGCACCGGTGATGACATGTAAAGTTGTTTTTCTAACCCTAGGGAAGCATTTATGCATTTTTAACAAATAATTGCGAGTCATATTTTATAGGAGTATCTTGCTTTCAATTATTTCTACTATGTGGTGCTGACATGGCAACTGGGGACAAAGCTCCCCTAGGGGCTGAACAGAACGCTAGGGGAACTTCAATGTTATACATAGTGTTTGTTATCCCCACCCTAGGGAGATTTGATAGCCTCAGGGTTTGTTATCCTCACTCTAGGGAAACCAGATTGCCTTAGGGTCATGATTTTAGGCACTAAGAGCAACTCCAGCGGGTTCTCCATAATCCATTCTCCATATGTCAATATGGAGAGCTTCTCCAAAAAATTCATTCTCCATATCTCCACTCCCTCCAACCCATTCTCTATTTTTCATTCTCCATAACCCACTCCCCTATATTTTATTCATATCCTATAACTACCATAATACTTCAGACATTTATATTTATAACGGGTTTAATTGTAAAACCTATATTTGTAACGGCTAATTTTTGGTGATGACTATTTGTAATGATTATATTCCCAACGGCTATATTCCAACGGCTATATTCCAACGGCTATATTTCCAACAGCTATATTTCCAACGGCTATATTCCCAACGGCTATATTCCCAACGGCTATATTTTTAGGGTCTATATAAGCAATGCCATTTGCCCAAAGAAGGTATCACTTCTTGCCACTCTACTCTCTTCCATCAGAATGAGCTATCCCTACTCTTCAGTCTACCAATCTCTTTTGGATTCATCGTCGTCCGATGACGACGACGAATTCCTTGCTCATACCGCATACTTAGCACATAAACATGAGGGGTTTATGAATGCTCCACGCATTGGTGGTTCTGTGCAAGGACGTCAAGTACTCCAACGCAACAGAATAGCTGGACACAATAGACTATACCAAGACTACTTTGCAGAGTCCCCTACGTACGGCCCAAGGCTATTTCGGCGAAGGTTTGCAACTAGTACTTCATATCTGTAGTATGTTTCTTCGTACTCTTTCAACGTCTCATTATTCTTATCGACACAGGTTTAGGATGAGTCGTCCTCTTTTTTTACGCATATTGCAAGCTGTAGAAGAGCATGATGAGTATTTTGTGCAAAAAAGAGATAATGCTGGAGTGCTAGGGTTATCTTCTTTGCAGAAGATTACCGCAGCATTTAGGATGCTAGCATATGGAGTAGCAGCAGATGCAACCGATGATTATGTTAGGATTGGGGAAAGCACTGCTATAGAGAGTCTCAAAAGATTTGTGAAAGCAACTTTAGAAATATTTGGAGATGAGTACCTGAGATCTCCAAATGAGAATGATACTGCCACATTGCTTGCCATTGGAGAGGAGAGAGGTTTTCCTGGCATGCTAGGCAGCATAGATTGCATGCACTGGAGGTGGAAAAATTGTCCGGCAGCATGGCAAGGCATGTATACTGGCCATGTGCACGAGCCCACAATAATCCTAGAAGCTGTTGCTTCGCAAGATCTCTGGATTTGGCATGCATTTTTTGGTTTACCTGGGTCTCATAATGATATCAATGTTCTGCATCGTTCCCCTCTATTTGCGAAGTTAGCAGAAGGGGAAGCTCCAGAAGTAAATTTCTCCATCAACGGCCACGACTACAACATGGGATATTACCTGGCTGATGGCATATATCCTAAATGGGCAACATTTGTGAAGACCATACCTTCTCCACATGGCAATAAGAAAAAACTTTTCTCTCAAGCTCAAGAATCAGCTAGAAAAGATGTTGAACGAGCATTCGGAGTTCTACAGGCTCGTTTTGCTATTGTTCGAGGTCCAGCTCGGTTCTGGGATCAAGACACACTTAGAGAGATCATGACTGCTTGCGTAATCATGCATAACATGATAATAGAAGATGAGCGAGACGAAGGCTACGAAGACTACCATTACGATGGGATGGGAGAAAATGTGACTGTTTCTCATGACTATACGCCTGAACTGCACCAATTCATTCAAACTCACCATGCTATTAGAAATAGGCAAGCTCACTCTCTACTTCAGGATGATCTAGTGGAGCACCTATGGGCACGCCACGGAGGGGTGTAGTACTTATTATATTTCATATGGTAGTGTCGTTTATGTTTGTTAGTTAATTTGGAGTATGCTCATGTATTTGTAGTTCTTAATGTAATTTCCGAAGCATAAATAAAGATGCCCATGTTGTGTCCAAATAGCAGTACTGTCACGACAATACTTATTACAAATACTTGTAGTCTAACCAAAATACAGAGTACGAGCGCATGAATCCTTACCGACTAGATCGACGAGCTATGATCTCCCTCTGAAGATCCAAGTAGTACTCCTGCTGTGCCATGGACATACCGGCAATGTCCATGGTCATAATTCTCTCGTCGTCCGTCCGCCTCTTCAACTCTAACTTCTCCTGCTCGACTCTTACTTTCTCTTGCTCAAGTGCAATCCTCCGTGAATCATTTGCCACCTTCACTTGCTCCAATGCGATCTTCCTTTCCTCTAGTTCGTATGCCTCTTTGTATCGCTCTTCCTTCCTCATTTCTTTCTGGACTTCCATATCTCTCTTCTTCTCCCAAATGTTGTCCAATGCCGCCATATACTGGCTATCCCCAGTACTACTCGCACTACTCTTAGCTCGACGGTTCCGTTCTTTCGCCGCCTTCTTACCAGTTGGTCTCGTGAAGGGATCCGATTGAGTAGTGGGAGCATCTACATCAACATGTATAGGGGTAGCACTGGAACAAACAGGACTAGAAGTACCTGGAGTTGAGTTGGAGCTAAGTTTCTGCTTCTTTTGTGATAACCTGTCAGACCACTTGGGGTGGTGCTGTAAGACATTCCAACAATGCAAATACTGAAAAGCTTTGCCCTCTTCCTCCTTATAAAGAGCACAAGCCTGGACGATCTACAGAACAATATGAATTGTGAAACTATCTATCTACTAACATCCAATAGGAGCAAACTATGGACATACGAAATTACCTTGTCTTGTTGTGTAGTCCCCGCTTTGTCGGCGTCTTGATATACGGTCAAAGCACCCACAGAACTTGTTTACATGTTCTTGAATTGAAGACCAACGGTGCAGAAGGGACTGCTGAGAACGGTCAGACACGAAGTCCTTGTGCTCATGGAAGAAAGCATGAATTCTCTTCCAATAGGTTGAGCGAGATTGTTCATTCCCCTGAGCTGCATCCATACTTATGTTCAGCCAAGCGGAGACCAACATTTCATCTTCTTTATCATTGAAGTTTTTTGATCTCTTGCTAACACTCTTGTTTGGTGGAGCATCCGGTTGACTTGGCATTTGTTGCTCCTCAACGGGGCTACAGTTTTGTATCTCATCCCAGGCCGCCCCCTCAATCCCCCCACTCAGCAGGTTGGCATAAAATGATTCCATACTCTGTATGTTGTAAAGCACAAGTCAATACATAAAGCACAAGTCAATACTCATATATTCCATAATTCTCATAACAAAAGGGGTGTAGTCCTCATAAATATCATGACACAACTGATGTACATAAACATACTTAATACCATTTCATCCGGTAAACTTAGATTATTACACTAATGCACTGATTACAACCAAAATATCCGTAAACCCCCACCATCTCCTTGGCTCACTGTGAGAAGAAGCTCATCGGAGGACACGTTGCTTCAAGAATTATGACATTCTGATTTAGTGAACAATACTACAATTATCAATTATGAGTAGTGCTTCCAAATTTTCCTAAACACTAACCAAAATTTCCCAAATTTTCCATAGCCAACTATACAAGCATTCTGCTATTTCTTGAGAAGCACATGGTACCAGGGGCAAGCGGGTGTTGGCGGCATAGGCAGAGCAGCAGGGGGCAGCGGGCGAGCAGCAGGGCCGGGGGCGGCAGGGGCGAGCAGCGGCGCCGGGGCAGGGGGCAAGCGGCAGGGGCGAGCAGCAGCGCCGGGGCAGGGGCGAGCGGCGCCACGGCAGGGGCAATGGGGCCAGCGGCGAGCGGCGACGGCGGCACTACGGGCAAGCCGGCTCGGGGGCAGGGGCGATTGGTGGAGCAGCAAAGGGGGGCTGGGGGAGGGGGCTCGCGGCGGGGCGGCAGCAGGGCCGAGAAGCAGCGCCGGGGCAGGGGGCAAGCAGCGGCGCCAGGGCAGGTGAGACGGGGGGCAGCGGCGAGCGGCGACGGGGGCAGTACGGGCAAGCGGCGCCTGGGGCGGCAGGGGCGACCGGCGGCTCGGGGGCAGGGGCGATGGGCGGAGCAGCAAAGGGGGGCCGGGGAGCGGCGCCGCGGCAGGGGGCAAGCAGCGGCGCCAGGGCAGGGGAGATGGGGGCAGCGGCGAGTGGTGCCGGGGGCGGTAGCAGTCATGGGGGCAGCGGCAAGCGGTGCCTGGGGCAGTAGGGGCGAACGGCGCCGGGGGCGGCAGGGATGACCGGCGGGTCGGGGGGCAGGGGCGATGGGCGGAGCAGCAAAGGGGGGCTCGGGGAGAGCACATGTACCTAGATTCACCGACGGAGGTGGAGATGCTCCAATCCAGCTGACGCGAGCTCTGCCTCCCTCTTCCTTGCTGCACCGCTGGATTGTCGCCGGCTTGTCGCTCGATCTGGACGCCGAGGCCACCAGGCGACGGAAGGGAGGGGAAGGAAGCTGCTTCCGGAGAGAATGGCGCGAGGGAGAACTCCGGGCGCAGTAGTTGGGCGATGCAGAACCGGGGAACTTTGCTAGGGATGGAGAACAAGCTCGGCCAGATGCAGATCCGAAAACGATGGAGAACGCGATGCAGAACGGGTTGGAGACGTTTTTTGGGTCACATTCTGCAAATATAGCTATACAGAACGCGCTGCAGAACCCGCTGGAGTTGCTCTAAGGAACGGAGCTTTGCAGATTCTAGTAGTGAGGGCTGAACAGAACGCTAGGAGTATTTCAGGTTCCCTCATTGTAATTTGTAAGCCATTTCTCTTCAGCTCTTTGCTTTTTCAAGGAGTTAGGAGTAGTCGACTAGTCGCCTTCTTGAACTGCGGCCTACTCATCGTAGTGCCATTATAAAGATTCCCGAGAAAATATAGGCATGAGCCACGCGCCTCAACGCAGAACATTCTCCAGGGTATGCAGCGAATTCCACTACATTTAATGACTCCAAGCGATCCATACCTAAATTATTGAACTCAAAAGTCCCATCTCCAGGCAAATACTAGTAAGCTCTGTTCACAAAGAAAAGAAAAAACAAAAGGGATATTATAATCTTCTTATCCTCTACCGTACGTAAATCGAGTTCTACATTCTATACTCTACTATCTACTCTACACAACAAAGAAGAAAACATGTTGCTAGCAGTTCCAGTTTTAACCCTTGTTTATTTACAGCGCGATGCGCACGAAGTTTCAGATTTCAGGATATGCACATCGATATTTGGCTTGCGAATTTTGACGCTATAACTTTACTGAAACTTGTCCTCCTTTTGCTTTAGTTCTCTTTTGTCCAGTAAGGAAAGCATCGTCGACTGCAAGCCGGCAAGAAAGGCAGCGGCACGCGCGCGCTAGCTAGCGTCTGTCGTTCTCACGTAACAAAAGGTGCAGATAACATGCTACGAAACGGAGTGGAGCTACTATCTACAGCAAGCCTACGGTCTAACTCAAGGATAAATGTGCAACCTGGCCAGAAAAAAAGGGTAGTGATCGCTACTATCATAGTGATCGCCAGAAGGCTCCCGTGTCGCCTCCTCCGGTGGCTCGGGGGCAAAAAAAAGCCCTAACATCAGACCCTCTCCCGCTGCCTCGCCTCACATCACAAACGCTGCTGCCACCTCCTATGGCAGGCCCTCCGGCCATCTTGCACGGTAGAACACGGAAGCCGAGGCGGCGGTCTCGGATTGATGGTGACGGCACGACGCATCCAGGCGTGCCTACCGGTCACGATGGCACGAGGCGGCTGATTGGGGGTACGGTCTAGGTGATGCGCGGCGATCGGCAGCTTGGAGTTGCGAACGCGTCTATGGGTGTGCGGCTCGCGGCTTTGTGAGGTACAACTGGGCGGGGCATGATGGCAGGCGGCCGAGCGTGGTTTGGTGGACAATAGCCATATGTGGCACGGCGGCAGTGAGTCTGGGGCCTTAGCCCCCAAATTTAGCCTTGGTGCGGGCTGGCTGTGCGAGCTGTGGCAAGGTCGCCCCAGATCTGGGGCTGTGATGGTGGATTCGGCTGCAAGCAGGCTAGCATGGTTCTATCCTGGTGCGTGGTGCCGTAGGGCAGCAGACCGCGAGTTTGGCCGGCTTGTGCAGGAGGTGGAGGTCGTGGCAACTCTGAGTGAAAATACTTTCCGGCCTTGGTCGAAACCGGCAACGATGACGCCCACGAGCACCGTGTACCTCATCGGAGACATCGCCGTGGGGTTGCACATCTCTCCTCTTCAATGGGTCTAGGTTTCGGGGCGAAACCTCAGATCCAAGGTGGCATTTCTATGTCGTTCCCCTCATTGGAGGCATCGTCTCGGAGCTGGCTACATCTGGGGGGACCGGTGGTTTGCGGCTTGCTCGTGTGGATGCCAGGGCAACCGTCTTGGATCCTGTGGCATTGCGATCTGTGCGATAACGATGATGGAGGCAAGTGGAGTTGGGTCATGGTATGGTCTTTATTGTCGACAGTTCGATGTGGTAGCTGGGTTTCTCTATGCATCGTTCCTCCGTGGTGCTGAGAAGTCAAAGCCGTAGTGTCTTGGGATGACATGGTAGTAACGATGACTCCGAAAGGTGGGCTCGGTGAGTGGCACTGTCCAGCTGCCACAGTGGGCTTGTCGGTGAAAGGCTTACAACTTTGTACTACGAGGCTCATCGCTAAAATCGAAGCTGCCTTTTCCATAACGCATTGGCCAACTATTTGGCAGGGCTAGTGCGAGCATGATTGAACTTTTTGATGGTTTGTGTTGAATCTGTGTTGGTGGGTAGGTCGGCTGATTGTTTCATGTTTTGGATTGTTGTAATCTTAATTTTTATTTAGTTTTTCTTAAATTAATCAATCAATTTTTTAGCTTAATTAAATGGAAGCCTCCGGTTAGGAAAAAGACCTGACCAGAATTGCGGAGAGAGAAAATGCACAACGGGCAAGACGTGTGGAAAATTACTACTAACCAAGTTAACCGTACAATTTGCACTGATGATCGAAGGAAAAGTCGCATGAGTGAATGAAAATCTATGCAGTGAATACGAGGAACAGTCGGTGAAGGCGCGAAGTATCACAGAGCCGGGCGCGATCGCATGAGCATATATACCCGTGGCGCTTCGCGGAGGAAGCTTCTCAACCGTGCGGGGACCTCCTGGATGGAGCCTGCAGCAGCAGGGACCCGCGAGCCGCCGCCGCCGCGGACCCCGCTCGCCACTGACACGACAGGTGCCGCTACAGTAGCGGCCGCCGCGCCGGCGGCGGCATCGGTGCTCCTCGCTGCAGCGGCCGCGAGCCTGGTCGCGGTGGGCCTCGGCGGTGCCGCGCTGCTGGTGTGGTGGGCGCTCGCGTTCCACCGCGCGAACGCAAGGCTCTGGATGGTGCCCGCGGGGCTCGTCCTCCTCGGCACCCCGCTCATCGCGTGGCTCTCCGTCTTCTCCTCCGGCCCGTGCGGCCGCCGCAGGGTGCCGCCACCCGCTGTCTCAGGAGCTTAGCTCGCTGCACTGACTTTGTTGTATAAGTTGTCTAATCATCACGCACAGCAGTCGTTGTCCTGGTGCAGGTTTCAAACATTACTCGTACAGAGTTATATGACGCACGTATTTTTAGATATTTAATTTTGATTAAAGATTAGTCTAATGGTATATAGATTATCTGATGCAAATCGATATTATTGAAAATTACTTTTTTAATATAAATTCAATAAAACAATTTTGTATCACGTAATTCACATATTGTTAAATAAACTCATGGTTAAAGATAAATCTTAGAAAATATATGTAATTTATATTTCTGAACAGAGGAGTAATTAGTTTCTTAATAGTTCAGCGTTTAAGTTAGGGAAGACTGGTGGCTTTCCTCCTTTCTTCGTTGTTTACTCTTAAGACCTTTATAGTATCGTCAATGAAAACATCATTGGCTTTTTTAAAAAAAATATAATGAAGAGTATTACCTGGTCTTATCAAAGTGCACACAACCAAAAACTTATTACATAATTGTCTTTGATGATATATTTTCTGGACATCTATTACACGCATGGCGATGCTTTGGCATTAGTTTTTTTAGGATTGTCTATTTCTCGGTTGTTATTCTCAATCTTTTTATAAGTTATTAGATGGACATTTAATCATCCGCATCTTCATCTTACTCTAAAATAGACAATTACCTAGATCTTTAGAAGAAGATATGGGCTGACAATGGTTTACCAGTTTCAACAAATTCGGGGACCGGAGGCATCGAGTTCCTATGCTCTTTTTTTTTGGCAAAATGCTTGCCGCTTCTTTATTTTTTAACACAAGAGAGCCAGGCTCCCCGATTCCCATTATCAGAAATCACACAGTACAGAGTTGAACAGAAAATACTCTTATAACTGCATGGTCTTGGTAATCGCTATCGGTGGAGCATATATTCTGACGTGCACAAGCTTCTTCCACACTCACATACGTAGCTAGAGTGCACGTACGCTTTCCACGCTTAGTCCTGTAGGCTGTAGCGAGTGAAGCGCACTTGTCGATTTCACGCATGCAGCTTCGTCCGGTCGTCTCGATCCCTTCTATTGAGATGTGGACGGTGCATTATTTGCCGCGCATAGAGCTTCTACTACTACAGCAAAGAGACCATAGATGTCCTCCGGAAGCTTCCAAGGATCGAACTTAGCTAGCTGTACTGTTGCGATGGGCTGATGGCTATCTCTGAGTTCTGATGACATGGCGAGAACCAGAAGAGAGCCTGGTTCTGAACCTGCTGTCCGGGGAATTAGGGGTGTTTGGTTATGCTTTCCAATAGTTTTTCATTGGAAAAAAGTTGCAGCCTAATTAAACGGTTAGCTTTTCAGTATTTTTTGCCAATGGTAGCTGTGGGCTTTGCAGTGTAAATTCAACTGTTTGGAAAAGTTGTTTTCTGCTAGTTTTTTGCAATGTGCTAAAGTTTCAGTGCTTATTTTCTAAAATGCTGTAGATGGTTTGGATAAACTAAAAGTCATATATTTATTTTTCCACAACCACATCAATTTTTTAGACAGTCAATCAACAGCATCTTTATCAACAGTCATAGTCCAACCAAACAGAGCCTTATTATGTTTGAGAGATGGATCACCTAGGGTCTGTTTGGTAGGGTGGATGACCCGAGAAAATCCCACCTCGTACCATTATACATCTGTTTGGTAGGCTGCATTATGTACCTGGACATGCCCACCTCAGCCCGAAATGAGTCCCTAGCCATGCCGCAGAGGGAACAAAAATTCGGGCTTCGCTCCTCAGCTCTGCTGGGGCGATCCCGCAAAAAATCTCCGCGCGAGCCCGTGCCTCCCGAAGCCCCAGCAAAAAATCTCCTCATTTCACACCACAGCACCCCGAAGCCCGCCGCCACCCTCCTCATCCCGGTGCTCCTCTCCGCCGTCTGCAACCCCGGCCGGTCCCCGTCCGTCGCGCCGCTTCCTCCCCTTCTCCCCCCGCGCCGCCTCCTCCGGCCTCCTCCCTTCTCCCCCGCGCCGCTACTCCTCTCCCCGAGCTCCGTCCGCCGCCGGCTCCCTCCGCCTTGGCTCCTGCCCCCGCCTCCTTCCGCCGCCGAGCTCCCTCCGCCTCGGCTCCTCCTGCCGCCGGCCTCCCTCCGCCGACCTCCCTCCGCGTCAGCTCCTCTCCCCGAGCTCCCTCCACCGCCGGCTCCCTCCGCCCTGGCTCCTCCCACCGCCTCCTTCCGCTGCCGGCCTCCCTCCGCCTTGGCTCCTGCCGCCGCCGAGCTCCCTCCGCCTTGGCTCCTCCCACCGCCTCCTTCCTCCGCCGGCCTCCCTCCGCCTCCTCGGCTCCTCCCGCCGGCTCACACTTTGAACCGGATTAACGAGCACAACACAGCATAGGGGAGGGATTACTAGAGGATTACTCATATATTAGAGGATTACTCATTAGCATTTATATCATTTATTTAAACATATCTTAACTCATACAAGGCAACCAAACAGCATCCCAATTCAGCATGTCTCAACCGATGCAGGTTACCAAACACAACACAATAGTGTCCACTCAGCATGTCTAGGATCAGCATATCTCAGGAGGGATAGCCATGCCAGGGAGATATAGGCAACCAAACACACCCCTAGTGAAGCTGGTGACAAAGTCTTTTCTTCTACATACGTACAGGACGGTGGAAGTGGAACCGCTTTTGTGAGCGCGCGTGCGGGTGGGCACCTACCACGGAACCGGGCGTCCTTTCGTGAAGAAACGCAAGCTTCCGTTTAGTCATCATCGTAAAGTACTGTCCCCCTTTGGCAAATTTCGTGAGGCAGCATATTGCAGTCGACGAAACTCCAAGCTAGTGCTGCGATGACGATCTAGCAAAACCGAGATATGTCGAAAATCATTTGCAGTGCGTTGCATGCTTTCAGTTTTCACCCCCCATCCACTCAGCTTCCCGACGGCGTACACGGGCTTTGGATGGGCCTTCAGATGGCGTTTCTGCTTCGACCATCGTACGTATGTTATGGGCCGACAGAGGGGGTTCCAGTGGAGAGGTGCTTGGGCCTTCTAGCTCTCGGGCCTCTTTCCTCACTGTACCGAGATTCGTACTAGGCTTTTTTTTCCTCTAAAAAAAGTAGGTTTCTTTTGGCTTATGTTCACTTTGGTTCATAGCTTGCCTCGACTTCACAGAACTCTGCAATTTTCTGTTTTGTGATTAGAACTCTGCCAACATAGAACATTTTTGGACACGATGGGGTAATTTTTTTCCGATCAAAGTAGCACCCGCTCCTAATTTCATTTCTGAAGCTGGTATAATCACAGTGCATCAAGTTTATGAGCCAGGATTCAGCCCTCCTGAACTCAATCACCAATTCACCATCTACACCTACATTGCAGTAAGAAATAGGACACACCAAAGAGTCTCGGCTCCAGATCACCAAAGACAACTACTAACTTCCCAAGGCCCTTTTAAAACAAACAAAAAATCCAAAGTGTTCTTTAATTTCTCCTTTTCTTGTCGACGTGCGTGGGCACTGTGCAGTGTACGTGCCCGTGAAGGCGGAGTTAGGCTCTCACGATCAATAGCGTCATGCAGAGGCAGAGCCCTAGCTGTTTCTGAATAATTATCCATGCGATCGAGGTCGACCACACAGGCCGGGCAAGCTTTTGCCCTGGCCAAAGCTGTTCTATCCCATCTCGGTTAATGACCTGCATTGCTCGCATGCACGCTATCCTACCTCCCACGGATGGAACCATGTGGGATCTCAATTAATCATGGGCTTTCCAATTCTGCGTTCACCGTCAGAGTACAACTCGCAGACATGGAGTCTGTATGGTTGGAGAATTATTAGATCACTGCTATAACCATCCATGATCCATGCTTATTTCTCGTGGTTTAGTTAAGTGGCGGCGCTAGCTAATGTATATGATGAGAGTTGAAGTACATGGAAAGTAGAGAGATAGTGATCACACGTCGCCATGGAAACCTTCTGTGATAAAATAGTGTTAGCTACACGTACGTAACAGTACTTGAATTAAAAGCCAATTGAGCCAAGAATCCCAACGCACAAATCATCCCGTGGGATCGGCCAAGCACGTGCTCGTAGGACAGATGACACAGACATCTCCGCAGTTCTAGCAATGGTTTTTGAAAACAGTTAATTTTCCTCGTTTAAACTATAGACTTGGCTCATTTTATTTTTTCAAACTACTTTTAGATTCACTTAACCATCTGGACTATTTAAAATAGGAATATTTTACCTCTTGGCCTGTATTTAGAATGGCAAAATCACATCTAGAAGTTTTTAAAAATCTGAAAAAATATATACATATAGGTTGTACGTTGAGGTATATACTTATAAATTTTGGTTAAAAAAATATCATTTGTAACCTATACAAATTTATTACTATACAAACTAGCACGTTGTCCCGCGTAATTGCACGAGAAATATTTATAATTATCTTTATTTTTTTGACCTGTACACCTGATATTAGATTAGTAGGGGAATAAAAGTTCAGATCGCGAGCCGACCCACTAGTCGTTGTACTAAGCAGGAAACCTTTTTAATTATCTTTATATTTTAACATGTAAGCATGATATTAAATTAGTACGGAAAATAAAAGTTTAGATCGCGAGTGAGCCCACTATTCGTTGTACTAAGTCATCTATTTAAGTACAATTATGATGATCTATTGGATGTGATCTGTTTAGGTATAATTATGATGATCTATCGGTTGTGATCTATGTTATGAAGGTCTATCGGTTGTGATTTATTTATGTGCAATTGTGAAGATCTATTTGTTATGATCCACTAATAATAAAGGATCCACCAGATTAATAGTTGTTGGATGTTTTTTTTAATTTCTAGCTTCTCTCTATTTTTTATTTATATTGTACTTTTAGTATATAATAAATTTATTTATTTTTTATGGTCGTAAATTGTCATAATTTTTAACTAAAATTTATATGTATATATTTCAACCTACACCTATATGTATGAATTTATTTCTAGGTATGATTTTTTCTCTAAAAATTTAATTAGAGGGTAAAGTGATCCCAACGCAAATAGTTTAGGAGTTTAGTGAGTTTTAAAACATTTAGAAGATGTGCACATGGTTTCCGTCTATTGCTATTAGTCCCGTCCTATGTGACGTTTGCTAGCAGCTTACCTGCTTGAAAACAAGATCCTCACAGCACAGAAGCTGCCTATATTAATTTATTCCTTCTTGTAGCTGACGTGGCCAAAGTTAATCAACAGGCCGCGTTCCGATGAAAAGAAACTGCAGAGTCATGGCTAACCTGCAAATATGTATGTACCCATCACTAAGACTAAGATGGTCTGAACTTTTCTCAAGTCGGATCATGATTCCCGAAAGGATAGTTTGCCATCCCCTGCATATTACAAGCTTGACACCCTGCATGCCTCGACTCCCAACATAGATTTTTATGCAGCAGCGCTTGAACTTCTCTAGCTTCGCGATATTCTTACATTAATTAACTACCAAAAACAACGGCAGAGTTCCAGCAGAACGCGCGGCAAGAACGGCTTAAAGGAAGAGAAACGTGCCTCCGGAGATCGCCCCGTCGTCCACGGCATGCAACGGCACCGGCGCAACTTGATCACGCGGAGTTCTGTTTATTTCCAACACTGCAAGTCTGCAAGTATGCCCAAGCTTGCAGTCGGAGGGACCAGTGGATCATCGCGAAAAGAGAGTGGTACAGTGCTACAGTACGCGTAGGATGCATGGCACATTCCAACGGGCACTGTAGCCTTACCAGCTGCATCCAGATAACCCAGTCGCCGCGCTGATGCTGTTCCTCGTCTCCGCCCGTTCCCTGCGTGACCACGCGTAGGCGGCCGCGCCCGTCCTTGTTGCCATGGCCACCGTCGCACCGCACAATTGCAGCGCGCGCCCCGCCGCACCTTGCAGTGCCTCTCCACTGCGGGATTGCCGATCCGCCGAGGTGTCCAGCTCGCGCCAATGCTTGCTAGCACGCACCGTGCGTAGGGAGGATCCAGTGCTCGGGAACACGTAAAGTATGCTATAGCGAGGACGGCGGGAGGCAAGGTGGGCCGGCGATAAGGGATGAAGCCGTCGGGAGCGCGCCTACGCTGAAAGGGGTCACGACTTGCGATACAATTGTGGTGAGGCAAAGAGATCGGAAGGAGTTAGAGTTTGTTTTGTTGTGAAGATAAACGAAGAAACTTTTACCTCGACGAGATTAATAAGTTGGTTGTTGAGAATATGAAGGGGCAGGTGCAGCGTTTGAGGAGTTTGAGGAGGGAGGGGACGTGTGTTGGCTTGTGGTGGGAGGGAGGTGTGATACTCTTATTTATAAGATAAGATAGTAAAGAGAAAATACAGTGTGAGACATTACATCAGCTAGCTCTTTGATCTTCTTCATATGCAGTTTTTCCTGTTCGCAAAATTCGGAAATTAATGGATGGGTGGCAAGTTGGGCCATGCACGCCCGTGTGCACAGGCTCGCTTCATTGCTTTGCTTTATAAGTCGCGAGCCAACGACAGAAACCAAAAGGAATCCAAAACCTACGCCACTCCTCAAACCTCGAAGGCTCAAGCGTGCTGCCACGCGCACTCCCTAAGCTAGCTAGGGACAAGAGCAGAGAAAGCATGCTGAGCCCTGGCCTTACGCCCAAGAGGCGCCACGCCGGCGCGGGGTTCGCGCTTGGGTGCGGCTGCAAGGACGCGAAGAGCGTGTCGGTCTCCGCATCGGTCTCCGCGACGGCGTCGCCGTCCGCGGCGGGTACATCGACGACGACGACGGAGACGCGGCGGAGGAGCGCAGCGACGAACCCGTCCGCGTCGACGACGGACACCCTGACCTTGACCTCTGCCTCGTCCACGTCCTTCCTATGGGAGGACGCCGTGGCGGAGTTCGACTGCAACGACGACGGCGGCTTCAAGCTCGTGAAGAGCTCTGCAACCACGCAGAGCTTCTCCAGCCTGCTGCGGGAGCTCAACGAGCTGGAGCAGAGCGTCGTGTCCTGGGGGCGGAAGATCCACCGCGACAACAAACTCTTGACACCGCCGCAGGAGAACAGGAAGGTGAAGAGCGGCGGCAAGGGCGGCAACGTGACGACGGCCGGCAAAGATTACAGCGGCGGTGACAGCGTTGAGGCGGGGCTCGATGGCAGCATCGCGGTGGTGAAGCTGTCCGAGGACCCGCTCAGCGACTTCCGGGAGTCGATGCTGCAGATAATCGTGGAGAACGGGATCGTCGCCCGCGAGGAGCTGTACGAGATGCTCCGCCGCTTCCTCACTCTCAACGCGCCGCACCACCACGACGTCATCCTCTGCGCCTTCACGGAGATCTGGGACGCGGTGTTCGAGGCGGCCTCCCTTGGCCCCGTTCCCGCCACCGCCGCCGCCCCGGCCCGCAGCACCCGCCGCGAGCCGTCGGGTGCAAGGCCGCCCATGCCGAGGACCCCTCCACGCCACCGCCACCGCCACCCACCATCGGCATGGAGCGCGTAAGGCGTACGTACGCGCGTAGGTGCGTTTGTTACGTATCGTACTGTGTGTAAACTTGAGTCAATAACTCCTATATGATTTGATTTCCGATTTGAGCTAGCGAGCTATCAAGGAAATTAATGTTGGATCGATTTGCCACTAGCTTACTACTGTACGAGAGTGAGTGAGTCCGTGAGAGCGTACGTCTTTTGTGTGTGCTTACGTATGTTTTGCCATTTTGTCTCTGTCCTTCTCGTGTACAACGGCAAGTCTGCAAGCCAGCGCAAATTCCCGCATGCAATAAACTCGAGCACTCACGTACGCATGCCATGCACCGGTGAATGGATCGTGCGATGCTTCGGTTTGGACCGGTGGGGTCCGTGGGGAATGGGGACGAACGCCATGGCATGGACAGCCAGTTGCGGTTGGGTGGGAATGGGAATGGAGCCGGGCCCGTCTCGTAATAGCGGGCGCCCGTGCATTGCGGCCGGGGCAACCTGCAAAGCATCGTCAAGCCGGCAACTTTGTCTGGTGTCCTTTTCAGCTAGCTAGCTCACACTGGATTCCCGAATTTTCTGCATTCCGGGCCATGGCTAGCAATGCCAAAACTTCTACTATATCAACACTATTGTTGCTTGTATTCGATCCCACTCATTGGCAAGCATGCATCAAACTCCAAACCTTATAGCATAGCAAGGCCATTAGGTGATCAACAGGTCACGACTCTACTGTACTACTGTGGCTAGGCAATCATCACTAGTTGAAAGACCTGAAGTTTCTCGCGTACGTTGCTTCGACCGCGCGCCTGCCGACTAGAGGCATCATATCAGGCATGGGCTGCGAAACTGGACGGACATGATGCAGTGACGTACTTACTGATGTGCACGACGGGAGGAAATAGCTGCCAAAAGCGTATAGAATCTTTGCAGACATGCATACTGGAAACTGAGCTCTAAGAGCAAGTCTACCAGGCCCCCAATCCCCTCCCCGATCGGTAGTTTAGGGGAGAGAGAAGGAAAAACCGCGTCCAGCAGCTCCCCCATCCCCTCCCCTAAACTCGGGACGCCCCGGTTTCGATCTCCCCCTCCCCTATCTATCGGGGCTCCCCGATTCATCCCCTTTCCCCCTAAATCGGCAACGGCTCGATCCGGAAAGCTCCTTCCCGCGACCACGCCGCCACTCCGGTTCGTCCGCGCGAAGGGAGGCGGCGCTGACGCCCGCCGGACCGAGCAGCACGGCCGCCGAAGCGCAGCGCCCCGCCGACGTCCGCTCTTCCCCGCTCGGGGGCGCAGGGGCAGCGGGAGGCCGAGCCGGGGGAGGGAGCCCAGGGGCGGCGGCGCGGAGGGAGGCGGCGCCAAGGCCCGCCGGAGCGTGTGCACGGCCGCCTAGGCGCGGCACCCCGCCAGCATCCGCCCTCGCCCGCTCGCAGAGGCCCGGCCTCGCTTGAGGAAGCCGGAAGGCAGCGGCGCCAAGGGAGATGGGAGGCGGCGAAGCAAGGGGAAGCCGGCGGGCGGCGCCCCGCCGGTGCGTCGTCCGAGGAGGCCGAAGCCCCGCCGAGGCCCGCTGTCGCCCGCCCGGGCCCGCCTGGGGCCGCGCCGGCTCGGCTGCGTGCCGGGTCTCCCTCGTGCGCTCGCTGGTGGCCTGGGGGGGTAAGATGGTGGCGCGGCAGAGCTGGAAGGCGGCGGCGGTGTGAGAGCAAGAGAGAGGGAGTGAGCGGCAGCGGTGTGAGAGCAGGAGAAACGGGAGAGAGAGTGAGGGGGGTTTTTTCTATTTTCTTGTTTTATTATAGGTGAGTAAAATATAGGTGAGTGAAATATAGATGAGATGTTTTAGGGGAGCTGTTGGAGTTGAAAAAATTTAGGGGACAAATTTTTTAGAAAAATCCCCTATATAGAGATTTAGGGGAGGAAATTTAGGGGGCCTGATAGACTTGCCCTAAGACATTCCGGCGCGTGAGATGCACCTAATTTCTTCCCGAGATAGACCACGGGCGCAGGGATTTTTGTTGTTTCGTATGGGAGCGATCGGCACGGACGCGAAACCGAACAAATTTATCCAGCTTGCTTACGGGGCCATGGGAAGAGACAGTAGACAAGACAGCCCGGGCTCGCAGGTCGTCCTTGGCTCGCAAGCGCTTGTCTCCACTCCCATCTCCGGCATCCTCCATGCGTCATCACAGCTCATCCATGTCCTAATCTTTATCTATCTCCAAGAGATGCCTCTGCAGCGTAAGCAGGTCGGGAGGCTGGCAGATGGGGCCAACGCATCGGAACGCGATTCTGTCGCGGCAAGTCGTGAGTAGATGAGGACAGTGTGTTCCAGTCTTCCAGTTCGGTTAGTAATTAATAGAGAATATCTGCATCAGATAAGATGCATGGCTCTGGCATGGACCAGCCATCTTGGGCTGTGTTCCTGGATCCTGCAGTCCTCTAAATTATACTACAAATTGAACTGCAACTTGAACACCAGCGAGATCTAGATGCGGCAGGTCATCAGTGATCAAGAACGTGTGTTTTTCTTTTAATTTCAGAGTGAACATCTGTATTACTCCTATTCATTACCTCGATGACATACGTACCTACTAGCCTTCTCCGAAGGGCACAACACCTTCAGGATTAGCAGCAGTGACGACAACTATACTCCACAGTGTTTTACTGATGACTCATAGCAGTGTCACCTGCGTATAGACCATATAGAATGATTAATCCGCCAGCCTGGGCGATGCCAGTGCTGCACTCTACTAAATACTCACGTCAGTTCGTCTGTAGGAGTTCGTGACTCCAGCAAAAGCAACCAAGGGGAACCAGATACTGACAGAGCAAGTAATCAAACACGAGTAATCTATTCGATTGGTGCCTTGACAACTGGTTGACATCTACATAATCTCTTGATCGGACCCCAAGAAAATGTAAAACAGCAGGACCCAAATCTAACTGCATTGCCTGTTACCTTTGCAGTAATTCGCAGCAGGTGCAGCCGTGCATCTGCCAATTGTCGCCAGCAAGTCCCGATTGCACGGCACCCTCAGCTCCGGTGTTTGATCCCCCGAGTCGGGACTCGATCGGGCATGGACAACAACTTCAGTAATGCTACAGGACGAACCATTTACTGCCCATTACTCAAACAACGATGTCACCGCATCTGCTTTGAGTAGACATGACCGCGCTATACGTTAGCAAGTAAATCATAGCGGTGCCCTGTGCATATCAAAGCGGAAAGAAAGAAATCAGGACCTTGGTGAAATGGCGATCACTGAACTGTGGAGCTACAGTCTACTGGACCTGGAAGTCCATCGAGCGTTTCGCCATAGGAACGTCCGCGGTCGGCCTTGGGCGGATATGACCCAACTAAAGCCCAGTTAGGTCTCTCAATGGCACGTCCAATTCATTCACGCCCTTACTCCATTAGGCATGCACCAGTAAGAAATCGTCTTGGTCGACACGCTCAAAAGAATCGTGTGAACCTAGTATCGATGACGACCTAAACAATATGATTTCGTTTCGTGTTGCGTGATTGCGTCATACGTAGAGAAAAAATAATCTAGAAAATTGCATTATCAGAATTTATGAACTTAGACATGGGTTGGATAGAGTATCATATTTGACCATTACCTTTTCTATTTAAATATTAGTAAAAGTTAAACAAAAATATAATGATATCAAAACATAATTGATGACAAATCTAGTAATAACGTTTGCACAAGGCAAATACAAATACTCTTTTGTATATTAGCAGATAAAGTTTAAAATATTAAACGCATGCATTCTAAAATGTCATTGGAAATAAAGGAAAATAAAAACTATGTGAAAACACAGGACGACTCGTGGTTTTGTTGGCCAACTTAATTCTATATATCTATTTTATATCTTATAAAAGAGAGTTTTTCTTTCTTATCTCCGACTCAGTCTGCACCATCCAATCGTAATCATCCAATGGCTAATATTACTTTAATGATCTGTCACCTAAAAATTATACACTATTGTTCTTATTTAAAGTTAATAGATAATTTATCACCATTGCCACTGTTATACCCTTCAACGCTCTTATTTCCCAAATCTGCACTACACGTGGCCGCCGCATCCACGCCACGCTTTGGCCGTACCCATGCGCCACCGCCGTTGTCTCATTTGAGGCGATGCAGTATAGATTGTGTTTTTGCACCATATACAAATTGTAAAAATGTGCATTACACATATACACTTGTTAGTAGAAATAAATACTTCACATCCTTATCCTTAGATATTTAAGAGACACACTCTCACTTACTCTCCTCAGCCATGAAAATAGTTCTGTTTTGGACACTATGGCCTCTAAACATAAATTCCATCACTAATTTTATTGTCACGACGTCACATTATTTATGTATGTCTTTTTTTGGTGGGATAGTTTTCATATATTAAATCCCAATATTCGTGTAGTTATGGATAGCCCAGGCATAAAATGTTTTTAAAAATACCGATGTGACCGAGGGTACATCTGGGAGATTTTTTTTCCGGAACAGTATGCACTAGCAAATATGTTTAGGGGGTGTTCGGTTGGGCTTTTTAGCAGCTTTCCACTAGAAAAAGCTGCAGCCTAACCAAACGGCCAACTTTTCAGTAGTTTTTGTCAACGGTAGCTGTGGGTTTTACAGTGCAAATTCAGCTGTTTGAAAAAGCTGCCTTCTGTCAGCTTTTTGCAATGTGCTGAAACTTCTGTGCTCACTTTCCAAAATGCTATGAATGGTTTGGATCAATTAAAAATCATATGTTTACTTTTTTATAACCACAACAGTTTTTCTAGAAAGTCAGCCAACAGCAATTTTGTCAACGCCACAGCCCAACCAAACATACCCTTGGTCGACAGCCACATCGTCAAGCCGCTGCTAGCGGCCGTTCGGCCTAGCTCGGCAGTTCCGGCGTGACTGCAGCCTCGAGCGCACGCCGTATTTACACCTTCGCCCCCAGCTCCGAGCAACTGAATCCATCCTTTTTCCGCATCACACGCTGTCCCCACCTCTTTCTCTCGTCCCCTCCTCCTGTGCCTGACCACAAGCCTCCTCCGCTTCTCGATTCCCCAAGCGCCCCCCACCGCCTCCGCCTCCGCCTCCACCTCCAATGGCGCTGCCCTACCTGGAGGCCGTGCTGTGTAAGATCCCGCTGCTCATTCCGTGCTGTATCGGCTCGTTTGCTTGCTCGATCTGTGTTGCGTGTCGGCTACGCGGGATCCGCGTGTAAACCCTAGGGGTTTGTGGGGCTGGCGGTTTTCGCGGCTGGATTCGCCCGCGCTGTGGAGCCGTTTGAGCGTGGCGGCGTGGTAGCGGACTAGTGGGTAGATTGGTTTCTCGAGTGGAGTCGAGTGATCCTAATGTGATGTGAGCCGTATGGGTGCGAGATGTTATACAGTGATAAGACGCCCCTGGGCCTTCCCCCTTTGATGTTATCGAGAGCAGTGAGCTGTGGTTTTGGGTAGATTGAGTTGTCTGTTAGTGTAGAGTATTCAGCATGGTAGGAGCACTGATGAATCAAAATTAAGAGACACAAGCGTTTATTCTCCGGGTCATGGTAAAAGGCCTCTACAATTTTTATAGGTCGGGCGACTGAAGAGATGCCTTGTGCCCTTGTAACTCATTTTGTATCAGCTGACTGAGATGGTTGTCATCAACTGACTGCGTGAACTTTGTTTGTGATGTGAAACTCTGTTATGCAACATGATACAATATTTTGTAGATTTGGTGATCACTTACTAGCACAAAATGGGCCAAAATATTCTCTGAAATGAAGTTACAAGTAATAGGAGGTGACAGCTGAGAAGTCTTTTCTGAGAGAAATGTCGTCACTATCTCATGTTAGCCTTCATAGAGTGGTGTTTAACATAAGCTGGTCCAAATTTTGTCAACAGTCCATATGAACGAAGTCAAGAATTTGGATTTTTATTCTCTGACTGTGTCGTATAGCTACCTTGTCTACATCATTATTTACTGGCTATTACTTATTACTGATATGCTTGTCAATGTGTATTCCTTCTGCAGGCTTTATGATTCTCATGTACATATTTGAGACATATCTTAACATCCGTCAGCATAGAGCCCTTAAACTGCCCACGTTGCCAAAACCCCTGGCAGGAGTAATTAGTGACGAAAAGTTTGAACGGTCGAGAGCTTATAGCCTTGACAAAAGGTTCTTATAATACTCTACTCAGTTCTTGCAACCATACTTCATTTCAAAACAATTCTTGACACCTAAATTTCTTAGCTGTACTCAAATGTAATTTTGTCTGTATCTTTTAGATTGTATGTACTGACATGTATGCTTCCTCTTTCAGTAATTTCAATTTTGTACATGAAGCCGTAACTATAATATTCGATATCATAATACTGTACTATAAAGTTCTGCCTTGGTTTTGGAAGGTAAAACAAGCCATCAACTTGCTTTCCATTAAACTTCTTATGCAAGAGCTTGGTTGTGATTATCCTCTTCCTTGTAGAAATCTGGAGAATTAGCAACCAACGTTGGCCTGAATGCAGAAAATGAGATAATACACACCCTTGCCTTCTTAGCAGGTGTCATGGTTTGGTCACAGGTATCATCAAATTACTTGCCTCATTTAAGATGCCATATATGTTTATTAGTTTTTTTGTCCCTTCTATATTCAGTTATTTCAAATTAGCTTCAATAGTCTTTTGGCACCTAATCTCTGTTGGCACTTAAATAGGATTAGGTATAAAGTGAGGCATTTGCTTCCTTTGGTTGACAATTTATAGCTTTAGTTCTCAAGCACCAAATGCTGGACCATCTATGATGCTAGCTGTTGCAGGAAGGTATCTACAAATCAGGACTGAAGAGCATAGCATTCTGACACCTACAAACTCCTTGATGTGCCTTTCTCTGCTCTGCTTTTGGTCCTGACAGAGATACTTGTGACTCTATTTCCTCTCTCTTCAGCACATTTTTCAATTCTAAAATTGTTTTGTTTAATGGAACATTGGAAAAGATTTTTTTTTAAATCAGAGTTCACTACTAGCCCATATCTATTTCAACATTTTCACTAAATGTTTTAACTTATGTTTGATAACACAAGGTGCATTTATTTTCTTACAACTTGCATGGATCAAGATTTAGATTTCTCTGGGTTGATTGATCAGCATTTTCTTTTGAATGCTTCTATGACGCCTAAGCAGTTATTTGAATCTGGACCTGTGCTAATAGCTGTATTGATGATTAACCCTGCTAGGTCCATGCCATATTTTCTCTTATGGTGATGCAACTTCTTTTGTAAAACATCAATTAGTTTGCCAAAACCACTACTTTTTGTGAAACCCTGATACATACTTGATGCAACGCAGATCACAGACTTGCCATTCTCTCTTTATTCAACATTTGTTATTGAGGCTCGACATGGTTTTAACAAGGTATGCCCATATTTATCAATTTTTGCACTTCCATTTGTGAACCTAGAGGAGTGTGTGTGTGTATATATATATATATATATGTATTGAATTGCGTCAACTTGCAGTGCTTGGTAAAGCACTTAAGAATTTGATATCTTCGTTTCCTAATGTATTTATGGCTTTGTGCTGAGATTTCTCTTGCTTTGGGCCCATTTTCAGCAAACTATATGGCTCTTCATTAGAGACATTATCAAGGGAATTTTACTATCCATCTTACTTGCACCGCCAATTGTGGCTGCTATCATCATTATAGTACAGGTACCTCGGTTCCTTATATTGTGCCACCTTTCAGTTTAACTATTATGCAGATAACAGACATCTTTATCAAATGTGCCTTCTAACCCTTTTTGCGGGATGCTACTCCATAGAATTACACAAACTCATATGTCATCTATCTGAGTCCACTGATCAATATATTGTCCTGTATTGGTTCAGAATGGAGGGCCTTACCTGGCAATATATCTCTGGGGTTTTATGTTTGCACTATCTCTCGTGATGATGACAATTTACCCCATCATGATAGCTCCTCTGTTCAATAAATTCACTCCTGTGAGTATCTTTTCTTGCTGTATGGCGTCTGTTGTATGTTCTTAGTCACTGTTTTTGTGTGAGAATGGTATAGGCATCCATACTGCATCTGCTAATTCTTTTTTCTTTTTACTTCATTAGCATAACCTTATAAGATGTTCATATTGCACTACAAAGTTCCACTTTACGGTAAGACTGAAATTTATGGTTGCTGATTTCAACAGCTTCCCGAAGGCTCACTCAGGGAGAAAATAGAGAAGTTAGCAGCTTCCCTGAAGTTTCCTTTGAAAAAGCTTTTTGTGGTGGATGGGTCTACCAGATCAAGCCACAGTAATGTATGTTAATTTGCTCTACCTTCAGAGTTAGTGTTCATTGCTAACTAGTGACTGATAGTTTTCTACTACGATTTCAACTGTCAATCTCTCTCAGGCTTACATGTATGGTTTTTTCAAGAACAAGCGTATTGTTCTCTATGACACGTTAATTCAGCAGGTTCAATGCTAGAAATCACCCTTCTTTTTTACTGTGTTCGTCATTTTGTCCCATGGCAATTTTGGAACGCATGCATGAACTTGACTATTATCCTTGTGTTGGTTTCAGTGTACTAATGAGGATGAGATAGTTTCTGTTCTTGCACATGAGCTTGGGCACTGGAAACTCAATCACACTGCATATTCCTTTGCAGCTGTCCAGGTATTCTCTTTTCCAGATCACTAATTATGACCTCTGCATGCCAGTCACTCATCTAGTTTGTTGCATTAGCATTTGCACACTCGTTGGCTAAATATATGGTAGTCGTCCAGTGAGCTTGCCTTAAAGGTGGGGGTTGGCCCAGAAATCCTCTGGTTTTCCTGAAAGGGCATGTGCCATTGTTCTTCCTGAAAGGAGCTGTATATCATTGCATCAGCTGGCATAGGATATACTGGATTAAGAGGTAAGAACCAAAATTAAGGTTGGTTGGAGGTACAGATAAGGAAAGTGTGTCCACAAATTCAAGTAGTATTGTTTTTAGAGAAAGTCCAGAAGACAGCTTGTATTGAAAGCTGATACAAATTCAAGCAGTTTATCACTGGAACTGGTGGGCGATTTCAACATTGTTTCAATTTGTAAAAAAGTGAAAGATATTAGTTCTGATGAAGCCCCTAATTGGTGGTGCTAATCCTTACAGTGGATGAGATGTCATGAGTAGCTACTTGGATAATGCTTAGGAAGGCAGTTCATTAGAGGAGTGAGTATTTAACAAAACAAATCCTAGCATAAATTTGCAGAAACTCTTCAGCAGCAAATGAGCACCAAGGAACACTGAACACCATTAAGGAATACAGAAGGGGGTATATGCACCTTCATGGTGCAGTGTTCTGGTGTTATTGGTGGAATTTGTGCCATAATGCACCATAAAATCAGTTAGTTGTTCCCGTTGCATTAATTGCTGAAAGAAAAAATTGATAAAATGTCATCTTGCTGGAAACCTACTTTTGATTTTGTTTTATTTTTAAAGAAAGGAGAAAAAATAACTTTTTGTAGTAATTGAAAATTCTTTGTTCGTCTCATTTTCTACTTGCAGCTGCTTACATTTATGCAATTCGGAGGATATACTCTAGTAAGGAACTCCAAAGATCTCTTTGAAAGTTTTGGTTCGAGGATCAGCCTGTGATAATTGGGACTGATCATTTTTATGGTATGTTATGCTCATATTTCTAAGTATTATCTTGCTATTATCTTTTTCTGTAGATTTTTTTTTGTACTAAGCTCTGCCCTAGCAATACTATCTTCATGAAATGCTATTGAAATCAAAACTCAGGTGTTTACATCTTTCATTTGAACTTTCAGTGAGATGCATTTTCAGTATTGTAGTTGTTTTACTTGATTGACACATGCATTGCTTTGATGACAGCACACCATTATACCTATCCAACACCTTCTGAGTTTTTGCCTAAACCTTGTGAGCAGAGCATTTGAATTTCAGGTTCATTCTTTTTTTCACCTCGAATTTTCTGTATTGCCAGCTTTAAAACGTTTGGTTGCACTTACCTAATCCGATTCCAATGTCTAGGCTGATGCTTTTGCCAAGAACCTTGGGTATGCTCCTGAGCTCCGGGGAGCCCTTGTTAAAACTACAGGTAATCATGTTAAAGGCCCTTCTAATTTATCTTCGAGTTTATTGCACTTTGCACCAGGTTTTGTGGCTACTTTTTCACTTTGCAACAGGAATTGTCAAACCTGTCAATGCTAGTGGGTCCACTAAAGTTTTGCACTTTGTTAGTAAATGAGTAGAGGAGGTAAAACCAAACCGGTTTAGCGCCCGACTGGTCGACCCGTGAGGCCACGTATCAGGCCAAGTCCACGTCGGAGGCCTCAACGCGCACGCGTCTAACGCTCTGCTCTCTCCTTTCTCGATTCTCTTCTCTGTCCGCATGAACAGAAATAGGGGGAGGCGGTGGTGCACACACGGGCGGGCGGCGCGCACACAGGTGGAGGCGGCGCGCTCGCCTCCATGACGATTGCGTCCTGGGCGTCAACCCTAAAACCAAAGTACTAAATAGGACAACATAAACCCTAAAATTGAAGTACCAAATTACAACTAGATGGTCAGCTTCACGTGAAAGTGGCACCATCAGGACCTAATTAAACCAAAAATCTGAGCAGATCCACCTCTAAAACCGCATCAAATCGGCCCATATGACCTCACCAGATCCACCCAAACAAGAACCAAATTACCCAAAATCCAACAGAGATGAGAACCATATTCTGGTAACTCCATTATGCAACCACTAACATTCTCTTGTTTTACTTTCACTCTCAAAATTCAATGCTGGATTTGAGAAACCACTAATACTCTCTTGTTTTTACTCTTGGTTTATTAAGCCTCTTTTTTAGTGAACTTGGTGATACCAGTAATGTTTATCCATGCAAATCATACATGTCGTGAAGGTATAACCCTACGAAGATTTGAGTAAACTAACTTGATATATACTTGAAAATTTCAGGAAGAGAACTTATCTGCAATGAACACGGATCCGTGGTATTCAGCATATCACTACTCCCATCCACCCCTTGTTGAAAGGCTCTCTGCTCTTGAAGATCCGGGCAGCAAGAAAGAGGACTAATGTAAGATGATTGAGCATTTGAGCTGATGTCATACTTGAAGCGCGGAAGTCTTGATCCTTCTATGGGTTACCCTATGGATGGCAACTATAATGGCATCATTTCAATGTATGGATGTTAAAAGGGATTTGTTACATTAGAGCTTTGTCGAAGTTCTGGAAGCATCCAACCATATATGCACACAGGGACACGTAAAAAAACTGATGCGCCTCTAGGTTAAGATAGTTGCCATTGGTCGATCGATTTACAATATTGACATGTACACAGGTTTGTTGGTCCTTTAGTACTGACAAATAGAAAGTAAATCAGCCCTTGAAATGTTCAGATGTACTGATGCATCTTGTATCTTCATTTTCTTCTTCTGAGGTGGATGCCACTTCTGTCCTCGAAGTTCTTTTGACGCCTTCTATAACTATGCTTACAATCCTGCAGTATTGTAATTCCGCTGGAAGATCATATAATTTCATCTAAAAGAATGGTATTACTGTGAGACTGTTAACTAGGGAAACTGGTTGCCAACCACGCGATTTCCGTCAGCCTTCGTCCGTAGGATTGAATGGAAGTGCCAGGTCGTATTCTCTGGATGCAGACGAGATGAGGATATGCTCGTATCTCGTATTCTTACTCCACTCAGTCCTAAGCTCCGATGCTCTCGCTCTCCACTCCTCCCTCGCCCCCGCCCTCGCCTCCTACCCGCACCACCACCGCCGTCGGCCTTCTTCGTGGGGCCGCTGGGCGGCGCGACACGCCGCTCACCTCCGCGCTCCACTCTGTACTCCTCAAGTCCGGCGCGCTCCACTCTTCCCAGCCCCTCACCGCGTCCAACTCCCTCCTGCGCACCTGCCTCCAATGCGGCCTCCACTCCCACGCGCTCCACCTGCTCGACGAAACGCCACGCCGTGACGCCGCCACCTACGCCGCCCTCATCTCCGCTCACTGCCGCCTCGGCGCGCCCCTGGACGCCTGCCGCGCCTTCTTGGACATGCTGGCCCAGCATGCCCACGAGTATGGCGACGCCGTCCGTCCCAATGAGTTCACACGGTCTCCGCGCTCCTGCAGGCTTGTGGACTCGCCAAGGACGAGAGACTGGGGAGCATGGTGCATGGCTACCTCGTGACAAGTGGGTTTTGCTGTGACCCGTTTGTGGTCGGCTCCTTGGTCAAATGTACGCCAAGGTTGGGGATGAGATCAGCGCACGGAGGCTCGTTCTTGGATTGGCTTGCAGGGATGTTGTTTCTTGGACTGCCATTGTATCAGGGTGCGTGCTCAATGGGATGCTAGCAGAGGCTCTCAAGGTGTTCGTCATGATGCTAGAAGATGGCGTTCTTCCCAACAATGTTACGATGTTGAGTGTTATTCAGTCGTGCTCTTTGATGTGCCACTCGGGATTGTTCAGTCCGGTGCATGCTCTTGTTGTTCGGCTGGGGCTCGAAGATGATGTTTCAGTGGTGAATTCTCTCATCATGATGTACGCAAAGAATGGCTTCGTTCAAGAGGCTGCACGGCTTTTCGAGGATCTGTACCTGAGGAGAGGGAACATGTGTTCTAATGCTGATGTTCTCGCTGCGCTTATTTACGGTTGCACCGTTTCAGGATCCCTGGAGCATGGGAAGGGAATCCATGCACACTTGATTAAAACGAGTGCTTTCCCAAGCATCAGTATTGAGAACTGCCTCACGGGCATGTATGCTAGATTTGAGCTGGTTGACGCAACGTACTTGGTGTTTAATGGAATGAAAGTTAAAGATGTTGTTTCATGGAACACCATGATCTCATGCCTGGCCAAGAGTGACTATGTTAATGAAGCACTAGAGCTTTTCAGCACCCTTCATAGTGGTGTTGATAGGCTTGTGCCTGATTTCGTCACGGTCTTGAGCGTAGTGCAGGCATACTCCAGTGCTGGATTACTGCAGCAAGGGCAGATGCTCCATCGATACATTATAAAATATGGACTTGTGCATGATGTCCCGATCTGCAATGCTCTAATAAGCATGTATGCTAAGTTAGGAAGCATTGATTTTGCTGAGCAGATCTTCAAGCAGATGGGTGTTAAGGACATTGTTTCCTGGAATTCGATGATCAATGCTTATGGGATTCACGGAGATGGTCAGTCAGCTCTAAGGTATTTCCACCAGCTGACAGATGCTGGAACTCATGCACCCAATGCTATCACGTTTTTGAGTGTGATATCGGCGTGCAGTCACTCTGGTTTGATTTCAGAAGGACACATGTGCTTTGAAAGCATGAGAAAGGACCATGGCGTTGTGCCTAGCATGGATCATTATGCTTCTGTAGTTGATCTGCTTGGACGGTCTGGGAGGTTCGCTGAGGCAGAAAAATTTATCAGGGACATGCCTGTTCCTCCCAACTCATCCATCTGGGGACCTCTGCTGGCTGCTTGCCGGCTTCATGGGAATGTTGATCTTGCAGAAAAGGCTGCTAAAGAATTGTCAGTCTTGGAACCCGAGAGTGATATATGGAGAGTCTCCTTGTCAAATATTTATGCGTCGGCTGGAAGATGGAAAGACTCCGCAAAGAGTAGGACTGAAATGAAGATTGTCGGTTTGAGAAAGGAGACTGGGTGGAGTTTTGTAGATGTAGGAGGGGTTGAGGGTTTTAAATTTGTGTCGGCAGATACAAGGCATCGTGACGCTGAAAAGATATATGCAGTATGGCATAGTATGAACAAGCACACGGCAGATATAGTTGGTGATGTCCATCAGCTGAGTCTAGTGAGTGTAATTTAGTTGTTGTTAGATGTTTGGCAGACTGATATACATGATTCGGTTATGCCAAAGTTATGAAGCTGACCTTTTGTAATGTACTAATCTTGTGAACTAACTGACTTGAAATTACGTCAAGATTTATTGATTGGGTTGCTGGGTATAAGTAACACTAACAAGTACATATAAATTGAAGTTCAGAAAAAAAAACAAGTATATATAAATTGGATGCAGAAGGGTATTTGAGGCTGCTGCAGTGTATTGCATGGTGTTTTGCTTTGACATCCTATTTATTGCTTCTCTTCCTGTTAGCTTAAAACTATGTTTTGTGTTCCTGGTGTGGGCATCTACATTTTGGTCTTTATTCTGGACGTGTGTTGTAGTATGGCATATAAATGACCCTTGATTTAGTCCAAAGGTAATATACTAATAGTGCTTTTTGCTGATGATCCAACATTCCATTATGCCAGTAGAAATGGAGGGGGAAATCTTGCTGCTGTGAAGTTCTTATGCTAACATGCTTACTCAAAGCAGCAAGGATCGGCAACATGGGATAGTGGAAAGTAGTTCCGTAAATATCATACTTGTTCAAACAAGGTTCAGATAAAGATATCCCTGGGTTTGATGTGCCGTCCTTCTACCGGTGCTACTTTGATCAGGCATGTAAGCAAAAAGGCTAGTCTTATGCTGGCCATCGACTTGTACATTCATTGTATTTTGTTATCTTACTGTAGAGACATTCTTATGTGTACCGATGTCTACTTTATTAATTTATTCCAAAATAATTGTAGTAGGTTCCATATTTCTTTAGTTGTACATTGTGTATTATATTGCCTGCTGGAGAGGCATTCTTATGTGTACCTGTGACATGTTATTATTATTATTATTATTTTTTTTTGCAAAAAGTTTGTACTGTATATCCATACGTTTGGTTTAAGTCAGCAAAGTTAAATCTTAAATCTTGCTTCTGAAATTAACAAATGAGCACGGATAGCACATTTCTGCTGAGCAGGTTAAGTTGAATACAAATGGCTAAATTAGCACACTTAACACGCTCATACTCATACACGATTAATCATTTATGAATTTGTTTCTTAAATCTGGAAGAAAACCACAAATCAAGAACTTCCAAAAGGTCTAGTATCCTGTAAGGAAGTGGGACAATTCTAGCAAAACAACAACAACAACAACAAAAGAGACACAAGCTGGATACAGAATTCCTTTCATTGCTCAGCTTTAATACAACCCCCCTGAAGCTTCCATCAGGGCAAGTGTAGTAACCTCTTGTTCACTACGGTACAATTCAATTCCTGTATTATGTTGTGTACGTCCAATATTCTACTTCCGCATCAGGAGAACTACAGTATGAGCAGCTATGCTCCTGTTTTCCCCTAGACTGTCGACTTTCTCATGCGTTTTGGCCTTGAGATTGACAACAGATGGATCTGCTCCAAGTAGGTCACACAAGTTAGATCGGATTGTCTCCTTGAATGGGCTAATTTTTGGTTTTTGCAAGATCAGTGTAGCGTCAAGGTTCCCCAGCTCATAGCCTGCTTGGTGCATAAGTTTCACCTGAAATTGCATCACAATCGAATGGCATTACATAGAAGCTAACTAAAATTGCATCAACGTGGCATTTCTTTAATCAGCTCATATCTTCTGGACTATAACAATTCGATGATATGACGCACAAGCAAAATTCATGTACCAGCGCATATAAAATGTTGTTTGGAATGACTAAGATAACAACAAATACTGTGTAATATCAAAACGAAGAGAAAATAAGCTAATTTCAATGGTCCATGAGCTCACGTAGAAAAAGCATCACATAATGAGCTCAAATTTTAATGCATGGGAATACTTTCTGTCCAGAAGTCCAAGAGCAAATATGCAGTCAACATTCTAAGCACATGGTACATGCCTTGTACAAATTCCAAAACGTGGAATACTTTTTGTACTGGAAGAGCACAAAAGTCCAAGACCAAATTTGCAGTCAGCAATTCATATGTACGAACACACCTAATGCAATCAGGTATTGACGCAATCGTGATCGGAGCACCCGATGCTTATGGTGTTGATGCAGAACATAGAATAGTCGAACAGTAAAAGGGCAGGTAATGAACTGGGGAAAAAGGTGCGTTTTAGGTCTCCTCCACCCCCAACAACATTAAAACAAGAAACAATTCTTTTTGAAAGAAGATTTGCATAAGTTGGATCATTTAACACTTAACAGTCTAGACTTCAGATGAATTCTAATTTTGTTCTGATACACATACACACAGTATCTTGACAAGATCGAATTGCCATCAGAGAATGAAATTTGGAGTGAATTTGAGAAACTCACAGCTTCCTTCATGAACACCGAAGAATCTGCGCCCTTCCACTTGGGATCGGAGTCCGGGAAGATCTGCCCGATGTCCGGCAGCCCCAGCGCGCCGAGAATCGCGTCCACCACGCAGTGCAGCAGCACATCCCCTGCGCACAAGGAAAAATTCCACACCTTCCGGTAACGAAACGAGGCAATAACGGAAACACAAGAAAAGAATAGGCAACAGTAAACGCACGCACCGTCGGAGTGGGCTTCGCAGCCGCGGTCGTGGGGGATGCTGATGCCGCCGATTATGAGCGGGAGGTCTGGCTCGAGTCGGTGGAGGTCGAAGCCGTGGCCCACACGGAACGGGAGGGCCGGCGGCTTCGGCGCCGCGGCCACGGCGGGCTGGTGTTCCGCCTGGAGCGCGGCCGCGACCGCCGGAGACGGCTGCCTGGGGCGCAGGGACGGCCGAGCGGGGGAAGCGGAGGAGGGGGGCGGGGTGGGTGCGGGTCCTTGGCGCGGTGGAGATGGGGGAGGCCAGGAAGAGGGAGGAGGCGGTGGCCATGGCGTCGCGCGCTGGCTGATGGGCGAGATAGCGCAGTGGCCGAGTCAAGTTTCGGAGTTTTCTTGGCTGCGGGAATGGGAGAAAAGCTGCGGTTTTTTGTGTGCCGAAGTTATTTGCGGCAAGACGACATGGGTATCTAGAGTTGGAGATGCGATCGTGGCAACTCGGAGATTTAAGTATTGTGGCAGGACCGTTTAAGGCCAAGTTAACGGTTGTTTTAAGGGACTAACTAGGCGACGGACGACCTGGATCGGACGCTCCATAATCAATCTCCTCGCTCTCGTCTCTCTAGCCCCGCTCTCCTCTCTTGTCTCACTGCACGCAGATGCAACGAGCTCGAGCTCAAGCTTGAGCTCTCTCTCCTATTTTCTATCATCTCTCTCGCCGCAAGAGGCTATCATCTCCGCAGCACAAAGGCGATGCTCTCTGTTGTTTTTGCTAAAGGAACAGTAAAGATACACGTGAGGTGTGGGACTCGGGTTTAGAGGAAGCATCGGGAAGAAAAATCTGAAGCGTCGGTTGCTTAAGAGCCTGTTTGGTTGGGCTGTGCCTGTTGGAAAAACGGCTGTTGGCTGTCTGTTTGGAAACGCGACTGTAGCTGTTGGCACATGAGTCTGTGGTTATCCGTGTTTGGTTGGACTGTGGCTGTTGGCTGTTGTATGAGAAAATATCTGAAATACCCCTAAGATCAACCTGAACAAAATTTTAAAATCGACATCGTCTGAGATTCGATCCAACGAACCAAATAAAAATTACAAATTATAAATTACAAATACAAATAGAATACAAATTCTTTCTTAAACTAAATTTACAAAAAATAATAAATATACATAATAATAAATGTTTATACTAAAATTACTGAAAATAATACATACAAATACAAATAAAAAAAGAAAATAAAAAGGGGCCAGGGGGCATCCCGGTGGCCACCCCAGCCCAACTCCACCCCGTCTCCTCCTTGACACCGTCGCCGGCTCCGGCTCCTCCCTCTCCCCGCCGGCATCTTCTCCCTCCCACCATCGGCATCCTCGCCATCCGCGCCCTCCCTCCCCTTCCTCCCCTCGCTATCCTCGCCATCCGAGCCATCCGCGCCTCCAGATCCGGCGACCACCACCGGCTCCGGCTCCATCTCTCCGCCGGCGGCAACCCCCTCCCCCTGAGCTCCCTCCCCCCACCGGCATCTTCTCCCTCCCCCCCCGGCATCTTCTCCCTCCCCCCGAGCTCCCTCCCACCGTCGGCTTCTCCCTCCCCCCGCCGGCCCATTCATCTCCTTCCCCGCCGCCCCCTTCACCTCTCTGCCGGCGGGAACCCCCTCCCCCCGAGCTCCTTTTCCTCTGTTTCGAGAGCGGCGCGTGGGCTGATGTCGACGGCGAGGCGGCAGATCTGCTGAGGGGAGGAGAGGCGGTCAGCGTCGGCGTCGGTGAGCCCGAGGGAGAGGAGCTCGGCGGCGGTGAGCCCGAGGTAGGCGACGGCGGGGTTGGGGGAGGAGAGGCGGTGGGCGTCCGTGAGCGCCGCTTCCTCCCCCGGCGATGCTTCTGCCCCCGGCTCACCCCTCCCCCCGGTGCCGCTTCATCCCCCGGCGAACCCCTCCCCCGGCGATGCTTCCGCCCCCGGCTCACCCCTCCCCCGGCGCCGCTTCCTCCCCCAGCTCACCCCTCCCTCGGCGCTGCTTCCACCCCCGGTGAACCCATCCCCAGGCGCCGCTTCCGCCCCCGGCGAACCCATCCCCCGGTGATGCTTCCGCCCCCGGCGCCGCGTCAGCTCCGCCCCGCTGTTGCTCTGCGTTCGTGGAGAAGGGGATGGGGAAAGGGCAATCAGCTGTGATTTCTTTCAACTTCAAGGGTGAGTCGGTGGAGAGTTAAGTGCACAGTGCGGGGGATTGCGGGAAGCTGGGTACCAGGGGGCCTTTTACTGTGACCGATTTTACACATAAAAGCTATAGCTCATATTGGAAAAAGTCCACCCAAAAGCTGGGTGTTTGGTTAGACTTAGGCTTTTTCCAATGGAAAGCTGCCCAAAAGCCTAACCAAACACCCCCTAAGACATGGACGACATTGGACGTGTTCGACGAAACGACACGTCTGGACGTCAGATGGAAACAATTAACCTTGTTTTAACGATCTGTGGTGCAACAGTAGCAGTATAAAATACTGTAATAGGAGCAATACACTTAGCCATGGACCTATCTCTTCCGTTGCTTTGTTAACTAAGGACATAATTTTGAACTCCTTTGTCTAACAAAATACGTAAAAATGGTTTAACCAAATAGGATTATCATCATCTAAGTGACAAATGCAGCCTAAACAACAAGTTACATGTATCTTAGGGAATAAAATTAGCTACCTAGATAATTTTACTAATTTTAGAAAAGTAGCTTTTTTGTCAGGAGCTCACAACAAAACAAAAATATTAATTTACGAGTGACCGTGCCTCCCGATATTGTGTCTCATATCCAATTCATTTCCCACCTATGGAGTCCACCTCATTAATTTAACTGGCTGCCCCACTTTCTTTCTACTATTTTCACCACCATTCCGTAGCTTCCTTCCAACGGTGACGTTCCCTGAGAGAGAGAGAGAGAGAGAGATAGAGAGAGAGAGAGAGAGAGATTAAGAGCACCTGTGTACGCTTGCCCTACCTAGGGTTTCTTGCACGGGTTCTCATGGCGGTGAATTCGACGGAGTCGAGAGCTAGGAGTTTTGGTGGCGCGGCTGGCGGGGTGCTGGATGGTGAATCTTTGGAAGAGTTGCTGCAACACCTGGATCTAAAGGATGAGAAAGATGAGAACATTGTTTTGGAGAAGGATCTGGACAAGATGAAAGCGGCGCAACGCTGGCTAGCATTGGCTAGGGTTTACTAGGTGCAAAAGTTCAGCTATATGGCGTTCTACTCGAGTATGCGGTTCGTCTGGGGATCGGTGAAGGAGGTAACTTTTCGAGTGCTCGGTGACGACATGTTCGTCGTGTGCTTTCATTGTCTAGGATCGGAAGAAAGCGATGGAGGATAGGCCATGGATTTTCCATGGGAACGTTGTTCTGCTAGAGGAATATGACAGCTTCTCAAAGCCATCGAAGTATGTCTTGGAAAAATTTCTGATTTGGGCCTGGATCCTTGACCTACCGGAGGATTTGTGTATGGAGATTATTGGGCGGCAGCTTGGTCACCAGATTGGGGATGTAATTGTTGTTGAATCGGAGGTAGGAAGAACAATTGGAAATTTTCTCCGGATTAGAGTGAAGCTAGGCGTTAAGAAATCTCTAGCGTGGGTGCTTCACATTGCAATTCAGCGTGGTGGTGCAAGCAAAAAATTTTGCATCAAGTATGAACGACTGCCACACTTTTGTGCAGTCCGCGAGCATGAAGAATGTGGAGACGGGGTTCATCAACCAAAGGATTTCCAATATGGTGACTGGCTTCGTGCTTTTCCGGAACGACAATAGGGTGGCCGAGGGGGGTCGATGATCAGGGAGCCGGGGAGGACATAGTGGCAGGAGGATAGTAGTATGGCGCATGAAGAGGAGGGTGACCTGAATGATACTGTAATGAGCCCCATGAAGAACAAAAGTATCCCATTTGATAAGGACAAACATGCACGAAAGAGGCTGATTAATGAGAACAAATTGGGTTCGTCAAAGAATGAGCTCCTAACAGTACCACCTTCCCCGGGTGTTGTTGGCGATCTCGTTCAACATTTTGATGGTGGAGCCCCACATGTGGTTAGGAGACGATAGGTAGGAAACCTAGCCTAGATCAAAAGCGTCAGAAGAAGAGTGTTGACTCAGAAAAGGATTCTACATCGGTGGGCTCCCAAGAGGGGCGCCGCTAGGAACAATGAATATTCTAAGCTAGAACTGTTGAGGGGTGGGTGCCCTTGGACATTTCAAGAGCTAGTCCGCCTTGTGCAAGCACATAACCCCAAGATCATGTTTTCATCATAAAGTAGATAGGAATGTGAGCGTGTTTGGAATTTGAGATGGAGACTTGGGATGAGAAACCATTTTGTGGTAAAAGGAGAAGGAAAGCGGTTTGGCACTTTTTTGGGATGAATCGATGTATGTAAAGCTCTTGTCATATGGGAAGCACCACATTGATGTTCACGTACGAGAAGGGAGCCAGGGTTCCTAGTTGCAAGGAAATTTTGTTTATGGTGAGCCCAAAATTCAGGATTAGGACCACATGTGGACCCTCTTGAGGTGTATCAGACCTCCTGCCATGATTTATGGCTTATGATTGGAGATTTCAATGAGGAGATGTGGCAGAGTGAACACTTCTCTCGCTCTCAGCGTTTGGAGCATCAAATGATGGACTTCTAAGAGGTCATCTCCCACTGTGATCTTCATGATATGGGTTTTGTTGGTCTGCCGTGGACATATGACAAATAAACAAGAAGGTGCGCGCAATGTGAAAGTTCAGTTGGATCAAGGCGTGGCATCTCCAGCATGGTCTGATTGCTTCTCGGATGCACGACTCTACCACCTTTTGTCGTCTAGGTCTGATCATTGCCCACTGCTACTTGACCTGCAGCAAAGGGATCATGGCAGAGCTACAAGGAAGGTTCTCCAGTATGAAATTTCTTAGGAATGAGAGGATGGGCTCACGTCTGAGACCAAAGATGCTTGGGAAGGGACCGCTCAGTGCTTCACCTGGGGATGTCACCGGGAATTTGAAAGCGATCATGGGCTCCCTACATTCGTGGAGTCGAGAGAGGATTGGGTCAGTTTCTCAAAAATTGGAGGTGGGCTGAAAAATGCTTGAGTAGCTATTGGGGGCAGAATTGGACAATGAGTGGGAAGCCCAAAAGTTGCAGGCTAATCTGGATGAGCTATTGTATAAGGAAGAAATGATGTGGGCTCAATGCTCGAGAATAGCATGGCTGAAAGATGGCGACCGAAATATGAACCTTTTTCACCGAAAAGCTTTGTGGCGTGCAAAGAAGAATAATATCAGAAAGCTAAAAGGGCCTGATGGGACAATGGGTAGATAAACCGGAGGATAAGGAGGTGTTGGCCACTGAGTTCTTTAAAAATATGTGCACATGGGATGATGGCATTGACCTGGAGCAGGTAACTCAGTTATATAGTCACGTGATTTTGGAGGAGACGAATGACAGATTGTGTCATGCATTCACAGATGAGGAGATTGGGGGACGCCCTCTTTCATATCGGCCCGCTAAACGTGCCAGGGACGAATGGTTTTCCAGCACGGTTCTCTCAATGAAATTGGGAGATTTTACAGAATGATGTGATAAAGGTCGTGAGATGTTTTCTTTGAGGACGGTACCATGCCAGATGGGGTAAATGATACATCCATTGTTCTAATCCCGAAGAAAAATGATTCAGAGGAGTTGAAGGATTTTTGACCTATCAGTCCGTGCAATGTTATTTTTAAGGTGGTGTCCAAGTGCCTCATTAATCGTCTACAGCCACTTCTGTAGGATGTTATCTGCTCGAGCTCCTTTATTCTAAGTAGAATAATCACTGATGATGCCTTGAGCACTTTTGAATGTATTCATGCTTTACATAAACTAGAACAGTGTCCTGCGCCATTGCGTGGGAAACGTTTTTAATTATCTTTATGTTTTTTTTATCTATATGTGTTATATTATATCAGTACAAGAAATAAAAGTTTAAATCGCGAGTCGGCCTGTTAGGTATTGTATTGAACCGTCTATTTAGGTACAGTTATGATGATCTATCGGATGTGATTTGTTTAATTATCTTTATTGTTTTACTTGTACGTGTGATATTAGATCAGTACTGATTGCAGGGGAAACATTTTGGTTATCTTTAATTTTTTACCTGCTCATGTGTGATATTAGATCAATACTACTTGCGCAGCAAATATTTTTAATTTTCTTTATTTTTTTACCTATACACGTGATATTAGATCAGTATGGAAATAAAAGTTCAAATCGGCTAGTCGACCTGTACTGAGCTGTCTATTTAGGTACATTTATGAGCTGGCCTACTAGTTGTTATATCGAGACGTTTATTTAGGTATAGTTATGATGATCTATCGGATGTGATCTGTTTAGGTAAAATTATGAAGATCTATCGGCTATGATCTGTTTAGGTGCAGTTATGAAGATCTATCAGCTGTGATCTGTTTAGATATATTTATGAAGATCTATCGGTTGTGATATATTTAGTTACAGTTATGAAGATCTATCGATTGGGATCTACTAATAATAAAAGGAGGGTCCACCAAAATAACGATCGGATGGTTTGCTTTTTTGTGAGAATTTCTAGTATTTCTCTATTTTTTCTATTGTATTCTGCTTTTAGTATATAACTAGCACGGTGTCCTGCGCAATTGCGCGGGAAGGAAATTTTTTTAGTTATCTTCATTCTTTTATCGTGATATTAGATCAATACGGAAAATAAAAGTTCAGATCGTGAGATTTAGGTACAATTATGATGATTTATCGGATGCGATCTGTTTAAGTACAATTATGATGATCTATCGATTGTGATCTGTTTAGATACTGTTATAACAATCTATCGGCTATTATTTGTTTATGTACAGTTATGAAGATCTATCGGTTATGATTTGTTTAGATACAGATAGGATCTATTGGTTGTGATCTGTTTAGATGCGGTTATGAAGATCTATCGGTCGTGATCTGTTTAGGTACAGTTATGAAGATCTATCGGTCGTGATCTGTTTAGGTACAGTTATGAAGATCTATCGGTTGTAGTCCACTAATAATAAAAGGGTCCACCAAATTAACGACCGGATGTTTTTTTTTGGGAATTTCTAGCCTCTTTCTATTTTTTCCATTGTATTCTGCTTTTAGTATATAGTAGATAGATGCTCAGATGGGAGATCAGAATTTTGTGCCTACAAATTGGATTTGGCCAAGGCTTTATGATCGTGTGGATTGGCGTGCGCTCGAGAGCATTATGCTTCAACTGGGATTCCACGAGAAATGGATACAATGGATCATGACATGAATCACTTCTGTGCGTTGTTCTGTACGGATCAATGAAAACTCATCGCAGTCGTTCACTCCTTCGCAGGGGCTTCGACAAGGTGACCATTATTGCCATATTTATTATTGTTTATTGGTGACGGCCTGTCATGCTTGTTGAAGGAGGAAATCTCTCAGGGAAGGTTGGATGAATTGAAGATCTGACGTAGAGCACCTGGCATCTCTCATTTCCTGTTCGCCAATAACAGTCTCTCACTTTTCAGAGCGAACAAGGGGCAAGCGCCGGTTGTCAAGGATGTCTTGTTGAAATATGATAAGTGTATTGGACAGCTTCTTAGCCCGAATAAGTGTACGCTACTGTTTGGTAATGGATGCTCGGATGAGGCGAAGGGGGAGGTGAGAGCAATCCTGAATATTGATTGAGAGAGTTTTGATGAGAAGTATCTTGGACTCCCAATACCCGAGGGGCGAATGAAGAATGGAAGTTTCCAATTTAGAAAGGATAAATTCAACAGGTGACTATCGGATTGGTCAGAAAAATATCTTGTGGAGGTAAGGAAGTGCTTATAAAGTTTGTACTTCAAGTCTTCCCTACATATGCCATGGGAATTTTCAAGTTTTCAGCGGGACTTTGTGAAGATCTTATTCAATTGATTAAACTTCTGGTGGGGAGATGAGAACGAAGACAGGAAGTTCCACTGGCTTGCTCGGGAGAAATTAATTATGCCGAAAGCACATGGAGCATAGGGTTCAGGGACCTGCGGTTATTTAACCAAGCGCTACTCGCCAGGCAAGCTTGGAGGCTAATTCAAATACCAGAGAGCTTATGTGCTCGGTTGCTGAAGGCGAAGTATTACCCAGAAGGTGATTTGTACGATACTGCGTTCCCTGCTAAAGAAGGGACTTATATGGCGCATCTCTTCGGGTACAAAAGTACGCATATGGCGGGACTTCTGCTTACCAAATGATGGCAGTCCGAAATTTCGGGTAAGCCAATTCGGTCGAGGCTGCGTTAGGTAAGTGACCTCTCATTGCCCCAGGGAGCCGAGAGTGGGATGTATGTAGCAATGGTGCAACATATCTTCTATCCGCATGATGCTGAACAGGTCCTTAAATTTAAGCTTCCGACCCGGTTGGATGACAATTTCATCTCATGGCACTATGATAAGACTGGTCTGTTCACAGTCCGGAGTGCATACAAGTTGTCTTTGAGAGAACGAGAGGAGGCTATGGATCAGGGTGCTATCAGCAGCCACGCCGATGGAAGCCGTCCGCGCTGGAGAAATGTGTGGAGCTCTGGTATCCCTCAGAAGGTCCGAGTTTTTGCATGGCGACTAGCCCGGGAAGGCCTGACGTCCACGCAGGCCAACCGACTATGCCACACCATGAGCACCACCGACCACTGCTCCATATGTGGTGTTGAGATGGAAGATGGACATCGTGCCGTGGTGCGCTGCACGAAGGCCCGTGCTCTCCGTTTCGCTCTGCGAGAGCACGGGGAACTGCCTCCTGAAGCTGCGTTCGTTAAGACTGGACCCGATTGGCTACTTAACCTGCTAAATCCGTTGGATGAGCGTCGACAGATAATGGTTCTTATGCTTTTATGGAGGCATGGCATCACCGTAATGACATAGTGCATGCTAAGGATGACGCCAGCGTTGAAGGTTCTGTTCACTTCCTTATATCGTATGTGGCATCAATTCTCCAGTTGCGCCACGACCCGGATGATGCTAAAGGAAAGAAGCTATGTACGTATGAGCCGTCTAGGGGCACCTCATCCTAAACCTGTCGAGCACAGGTGGCACGCTGGGTGCCCCCGCCGGAGAGCTGGGTAAAATTGAACACCGATGCCAGCTTCATGGTGGAGTCGGGTGAAGCTTCTGCTGGGATAGTTGTCCGAAATTGCCGAGGTGAGGTCCTGTATGTTGCGTCCAAGCTGTTGCCAATGTGTCGCCCAGAGGAAGCGGAGACTCTGGCGGCTCTTGAAGGGCTCCGGGTGCTATTGGAATGGATCAATATGCCAGCAATCTTTGAAACAGACTGCGCGGCTGTCTACCATGGTCTGCAAAGCAAGGGTACGTGCAAACCTTTCGAGTTTGGGTACTCGATCGTTACCAGGATGCAAAAGCGGTTATGGCACTTTTGCCGGAGATCTCTATAGCTAAAGTCAAGAGAGAGTGTAATACAGTTGCTCATGAGCTTGCTTAGATTGCTAGACAGGAGTCGACATCCACTTCTTGGTGTTCAGGGGATCCCCCTGCTATCTCTGTGCTCCTCACTAAAGATTGTAATACTCATGTGTTAGACTAGGGATCAGACATTTGATTCTGCTCGTGAAAATATTTTTGCTATGTGATGGAAATATTTTTTTAAAAACATATGCGATAAATTTTTTGAACCAATACAATATGATGTTTTCATGTAACAAATTTCACTTGGGTCTTTTTTTAGAAACTTATTGTATGCAGATTTGTCTTTTGGTTGAAGGGATGGGTTGGGACCATCCAAGTTGTCTATTTAATTAGGTGTTCGAGTTGAATCAATGTTGTGTTTAGTTGGTGGAATAATGATGGATGCAACAAAAATAATTAACTAAACTATACCTGTTGGTTTCTATTAATAATAATTAATCATACTCTTATCCACATAAACTAATATTCATCAACGCTAATCTTGACATAAAGATGCTAATTATCACTAATTATGCACTAATTAATACACCAAACATACACATATCAACACTAACATTTCCCTATCTTGCAGTAATAATGACTAATTACAAATAAAATATGCTAATTATCACTAATTATTTGCTAATGATCATAATTAGACAAGAGCATCCAAATAGCCAGTTCACTCTATCGGATATATTTAAGAATATTTCTCAAAGTTGGGTGACTCGGGTGACTATCATGCCACCCCTCCAACCAAACATAAAGATGAATTGAAAAGGTGATGGCCCTAATCCATCCACCCAGAGGCGGAGCTTTGTTGGGGCCAAGGTGCCCTTGCCCTAAAACCTTTATGCAATTCTAATGATTAATAGTGTTTTTAAGGTTAATTTAGTGATTAAGTCTTAAAATAGCTCTACTAAACAGCCTAAGTCATACATTGGTACCCTCTAATTTTTCCTCTAAGCTCTATCACGACATCCCCCTCATTTCTTCAAGCAAACGGACCCAAGTAAAGGGTCATATACGATGCATGTCAGAAACATGAATTACATGGGGAAAATAAGCCGCGTTTATGATAACCTCAACTGAAAGCGCTTTACAAATTTGTATGCTCAACAGAAAACAGATGGGAGTATTATGGCTATGTCATGATCACATGGACAGCATCTTGCCAGATAACAGAAACGAAAATGATATCACCAACTGAACTCGATAGAGGGAAAGGGAGCAACCATCATTACTCAAAATTTCCTTTCCATTTTCCATTACTAAGAACAGCCTCTTAAGCTTTAACTGAAGCAACATTCGTTCACCTAGATGACCAAGGTATTGGAGGAGGAAAGATACACGCTTCGGAGCAAATATATATACACATCAGGCTATAGACAGATCGCACCTTATCGAAGCCTACTGTACATGGTTGCACCCTTACACATTCTACGTTGGAACTTGGAAGCTAGCTAGAAATACAATGATGCAAGCGTCTTCATAGGTGCTGAAATTATAGGTGGAGGAACTTCGCAGCACTATTCGCCTTTAATCCTGTAACAGTTACATACTTCTCGGTGAATCGTGCAAAAGGAGATAAAAAATGAAACAAAAGGACGCAAGGCTTACATGAACTATCAAAAAAGGCTCAATGCACTATCAGCTAGAAGTGAGCTTCTGGAGCTCCCTAACTCAAGCCCATCAGAGGCGGAATTGTACGAAGTCAGCAACTTCCTCTGTATTAAATTGCATAGAGTACAAGTTAGTTCCTTTTTTAGATGAATACAATTTACATTCTGATTAGGTAATGAACCTATACTGAATGCCAGAGTTGAGTACAGTGTAAATCACTTCCTACTTCCCAGTGCTACAGTACTCAGAGAACCATGCTTAAAAGTCTTTTTTTTCCTGAAGGCTAACTATTTATAAAACAAAATAAATTTGGTGTTGACCTTTTTGTTATTTTGGATGAGAACTGGGTATCAGTACATACCAAATTTCTGATAATTTCGAAAGTTTGCAAAAACATGATGATTTTACACACATAATAGCTGCCCAAATATTCCAGCCATTCTGTAAAGTGACAGCAAGTTGTACTGACAGTACCACAGATCATGGGCAACTGGGTAAACCCTGCTAGAAGCACAGTGTGTAAAGAGACACCCAAGTTCAAGAAGACACGCGCATGCTGTTAAAATCCTGCGCAGTTTCTTCATATGAAAGAAATAAATTCTGCTACTGACCAAATAAAGGTGCTAAACATGGACTACTTGCTCATCAAACATGCATTGATGGGATTTGAAAACTGGTTACCTTGACACCACCGTGGAACATAATAACTGTTAACATACAACAATACAAAAAGGTGTGAAATAGCTCTGCACACTAGCATCACCTTTCAGATGTAGTTAAAAAAGGTTTATATGAAGGGGAGATATCATACATAAACGAAGCAAACATGGCAATATACAACAAAGTTCTAAAGAAAAAAAAACCTTCAACATTGTATAGCTTATAACAATTGCTAGCAACATGAAAACAGGTATGATCTAAATTCTAAAGACATGTTGGATAGCTACTTACTTGATCTTCAAAATCAGGACTAGTCAAATTGATGGAGAGATTTCTCATCAACAACAACGCCTAAAGAAAAGAAGGCACAGATGTCAGTTGATAAAAAGTAGATATGCTAAACCATTACTCTGCAAGGGAATAATGAGTTCAACATGCCTTCTGTTGGTTTCAACATAACACAAATGGTCCAAAATGATGACTAAACGTACATATACAGTTTATTGCTATGCTTAAATCAGGAAAGTTTAAGTGTTGCACATAATAAAATCTAGAGCAGAACATTAGTATGCTTGTGTAGTTGTGTTGTCTTAACTCTTGATTTGTCAGAACTATTTTGGAGGAGAAATGGCATAATAGAGCACAACAAGGAAACCGAGCATATCGATGATTCACATACCGTTTCAACATCAATTGGATTCATCTCCTTAAGTTTCTGCAAATGACCATTTGTGCTTGGATCGAAAACACTGCCTAAGAAGCTGTATACTTGTGCAAAATCCGGCATGACTGTATCAAAATTTGAAAGGGAGGATTAAAGGAGTCAACAATGGTAGTTCGAATCATATAAGCAAAGCATTTGTTAAGGACAAAAGCCACAATACCGATACTAGTAAAATCTATGGAAAACATGAGCTGTAAGATGTCTGTACAAAGAAATGGACTGCACTGTTGTGTTATACTACCTTTTAGTTCCAAGTTCCAACACGGGGCTTTTGATCATATACCCCGAAGTTGGGGCGCCGTTTGATGATTTGCCCCATTTGTGTCAATGACGGGTGGCCCCGGACCCTACCCGTCATTCTCAGGGGGGGTGCAAATGATCAAACGCCCCCCAACTTTGGGGCATATCAGCTAATAATCCCTTTTAAGATTGGAACATACAAAATTACAAACTCACAAGAAGCACTGAGAGGAAGATCAAAAGAAAAGTCCCAGGAATAAAACCAGCGGATAGACTGTAATAAATTACTCTGCTCCATAACGTAACTATCAGAAGTCTTAAGAAGTACTGACTTCGGAGAGATGGAACTTGATTTATCTGATCATTGGTTTCACCAGGTTGCCATGCCCTTGGACGACCTTCAGTACTGCTTGAGCAAAAATTGTTTGGACCCATAGATCCAACACCTAAATCTTCTGAGTGAAAGAAGACAAGGATTAACTGATGAATATAACATTGGACTATTTATAGAGAAGAGGCACTTCGCAGTAGATACCTTTCACCAAAGATGAAGCGACAACTGGTGGGATGGAATTATGGGTCCATGAAGAAACAGCCACATTCATGCCTGAGTTCCTAAGCATTGAAGATGAATCTGTCTTCAGGACATATCCTGGTTCTGCAAGACAAGAGAGAATACAGTGAAGCACCTATTTGACATAAAAAAGTAACTGATAATGAAAAAGAACTACTTCTAAGACTAAATTGACAACTCACCATTTTTGGAGGCCTTCTGAGGGTATGGATGAGCAGCTTTTCGCTTTGGTCGTGGAGGTGGGACATGTTCGCTGGTTCCATTTTTCTGAACCTTCAAAAAATACTTCTGCGCATGGCTCCTTATCTGCAAAATCAAGTTGGAAGGCAAAACGAAAAATGGTATTATCAGAGAGCCTATTGCAACGAAAATCCCGAGCGCTTGTGCAATATTTCCAATGGAGTATCAGAAAAACGGAGATGCAGGCTGCCTGCAATATTTCAAAAGCATCGTTTCTCCACAAAGCAGCAGACATCTCAATTAATAAGGTGTTCCATTATGCAGGGATTATGATGCAATTTGATGCATCAGTTCACTTGATTCAACTCTTTTTTCGATTTATAATCCAATTACCTGACTCCTCTACCTTCCGCGTCAAAAAATCCAATTACCTGAATGACAGTCTTCGAACCAACAAAAGCTTCTATCTTTTTCCAGTCACGATCAAAGCTGAAAAAAACCCAAATTTTACACATTAATTTCACATGTAAGATGCAATCTTATAATCGACTCTTAAGTCTTTGGCACATATACGTGAATTCAACCACAGTAAATTCGCACTACTGACGCAAAAAAAAACATTGTTGACACAACTACACGCCAAAATATTTCACTCATACATGATACAGAAATAATGGTGGTGTGAACGTACGAGATTCTGGGGAATCTAACAGCTAGAGGAATGTTTTCTAATTCTAGTAAAGATTTTTTATTGTTATGGCTCGAAAAATATGCTCTTAACTAACTGTTATATTCAAAAGTGGAAGAAAAATTTCTTTCGAAAAACCAACACAATGGCGGTCGGAACCTTCATATGCTACGCTACCACGGAACTTAAAACAATTGAACAAACAAATAAGTGCGGCAAACTATAGCATTACTGTTTCATAACAACAAACACAAGATTAATTTTTTTAGCGCAACCTAACTAACAAATCAAAAAGGCCAGAAAATATAATCAGTCTGTGGCTCAAAGACCGCAGAAACCGTTGAAGCTTTGCGAAGCTTTGAGCAAAGAGCCAATCGAATTGCGTTGAAAAAACGTAAGGGGGAAAAACCTCTACAATTTTGCGGTTTGCTTACAGCTGGAGGGCCTCGAGGAACTTATCATGCTCCTGCTCCGTCCAGCTCTCCCGCGACTTGGTGATGGTGTACGGCTTCCGCACCTTCTTGCTGGCGTCGTCGCCCGATAAGGCGGGGGCTGCGTCGCCCAGCGGCGGCGGGTTGGAGGAGACCATGGGTGCGGTGCGCGCTCGGCGTCGGCTTTGGCCTGGCGTTTCGTCTGCGTCGCGCTAGGAGTAGGAGGAGGGAGGCTTTGTCCGTAGTAGCGCGGCTGTGTGCGGGTGCGTGGTGCGGCGTGGCGCTGGGTGGGTGGGAGTGTGTGGGTGGTGGTGCCGCGGGTTCTGGCCGTGCGTTTGGTGCTGGGGAGAGAGAGAGAGGGAGGGGGAGCTTTGTTGTGTGGGTCATGCATGCGTGCGCGTTTGTGGCTGCGCGAGCGGCAGGCACTGTTGCCCACTTGCCTCCCCGTCACACTCACGCCGGTCGCGCTCTCTCGGCCCCCGCGTGTTGCTGGCTACTACTAGTTGCCAGCTTTACTTGACGTTTATGTGGCTTCTCGTGTCCGCTGCTGTTCATCAGGGACATGATTGAGTAAGCTCCCGTCAAGGCTCACAAACTATGTGCAGATTTGTTTGGTGTGATGGTAAATGTCCCTGGTGGAACCACATGTCTCAGATTGTCAGTGCATCCTGCTTGTGTATGACGGGATTGGAGACTGCCTGCACGAGAATTTCAACATGAGAAGTCCATGTAGCATGTCATGCCTTCTTGTACAAAAGGACGATTTTCTCTGTGGGGTTATGCGAATTATTGTGGATTAGTGCTCATTGGCAATGAGTAAATAGATGTAGTACAAAGTAATTGGACTTGATAATTGACCCTTGTCCCTACTCGCTAGAATAAACATGTACAGTATATTGTAGTAGTATTAGGTAGCCACCGTCCGTAGCATGATAATAATGAAAACTAATCAGTCGGCAGTACTTTTATTACCGAAAGGATGAGTCACCTTCGATGGCCTCACTCACACTTTTACTACAACAATCGTATCCAAAATCTGAACATGCAAACGTAGTTAAGTAGTTCCCCGCAAAAAAGAAACATAGTTAATTAGTTATAGAGGATTCATGCTCCGAATAGGGGCGTTCAAGTCAAGTGAAAGGCGGAATTTACCAGCTTTTGCCCACTTCCATTTCTGGAAATTTTACAATTAGGGGAATTTCCAAAAGTAGAAAACTATAATTTTTAGAAATTCTATTTGATAAGGAATGTGAGAAAATATGTATAATAAGAAATGTGAGAAGTTCTGTTTTACCTGTCAGTTTAGACTTGTATAAGGTCTCCAAAACACACATTTGACCACTCATAAAAAGATACTGACATAAAACAACTTCTAATGCTGAATCTACAAATACTATTTGACGTGACAAATCTAAATAGGGTTTGTGTACCAGTGATTAAATTTTTAAAAGGTTAACTTCACGCATTCTAAAACGATACCTATTCGAGAAAGAAGGAAGTATACCAATGGACGAGTGCCCAATATGTGTGGAATTGTTTTAGTAGCTCTTAGGCCCTGTTTGGTTGGGCTTCTGGGGCGCTTTTCATTGGAAAAAGCCCCAACCCAACCAAACAGGGTGCTTTTGCCTAGCTTTTTCCAATGGCCCGCGCAGCGTTGCAGTACAAAATCCTCCACTGCGGGAAGCCGGCCGGGAGCAGCTTCCCGCAGTGGTCACTTAAAGTGTTCCGGGTTTGCCCATCATTTTTATCAAAATTACACGCAAATGCCCTTACTCCTCCGGTCCTCCCGATCCCCTTCTCCACCGCCGCCGGTCCTCCCGATCCCCTTCTCCACCGCCGGGATCCGACCTTCCCCGCCTAGCTCCGGCCGGCAAGCCTCCACAGCCCCTGCTCCTCCGACCACGGCTCCACTGATCCAGCGCGCTCTCCCGAGCAATCCCCTCTGGATCCCACCGCCGTCGCTCGGCCTCTGCCCACCGCCGCCGCTCGGCCAGCACCGGAGGCGAGCTCCTCCTCTGCCGGTCCTCCGCCTCCTCCCCCTCCGCCTGTCTTCTCCTTTTCCCCAACTCTCCCTTAAGCACTGAGCTCTCTCTCCTCAAACACTCCGAGCACTCCCGAGCTCTCTCCGCCACAGTCTGAGCAATCCTGAGCCATCTCCTCTTCCTTCTCGAGTCCGGCGAGTCACCACCGTTATCCTCCTCTCCGGCGAGGTAGTCCCGAGAACCCCGCCGCCGCCAAGCTTCCTTCCCAGCCCGCCTCTATCCCTCCGAGTTTCCCTTCCATCGCTTCCTTGAGCCCCCGAGCTCCTCCACTCACTCTCGGAGCAACCGAGCTTCTTTTCCCCATTTTCGAGCTCTGGAAAACTCACCCCCGCCGCCCATCTTCGGTGAACTCACCCTGAGCCGCACCCCATCACCCGAGCCGCACCCCATCGTCGCTAGCCCAAATCCCCATAGCCCCGCCTTCCATTTTCTACAAAAATGGATTCCCGAGCTTCTGTAGCGCCTCCCCGACCTTCCAATTTTGTCCGGCGAGCAATTTCGTCCCCGCCGCCGGCAGCCACCGCCTCTTCCACCTCCCCTATTTCCTCCCCTCTCTTGGGCCAGTGCCGAGCGCACCAGGCCGGTTCGGCCGGCCCATCTCTTCTTTTTATGTTCTTTTGTTTCTTTTATTTCCCTTTTTCCTGGCAGGCCAAAACCCGTTTGCAGCCCGACAACAGCCCATTAACCAATTCAGAGAGAAGAGAGAGAGGAGAGAGAGATAGAGAGGAGAGATAGAGAAGAGAGAAGAGAAAGAGAAGAGAGAGAGAAGATAGAGAGAGAGAAGGGGGAGAGAGAGAAGAGAAGAGAGAGAAGAGGGAGAGAGAGAAGAGATAGAGAAGAGAGAGAAGAGAAAATAAATAATGCAATTTGAATTTTTGTTAATTTTGTTTTTTCTGAATTTTTTTAAAATTTTATTAATTTCTTGAATTTTTCTTAAATTTTCTAGATTTTTCTTTTTTTTTGATTTTTTAGAATTTTTCCTGATTTTTTAGAATTTTTCTTTTTTTAGAATTTTTTCTTATTTTTTGAATATTTTGGGTTTTTCTGATTTTTTATTCACGAAATTATATAATATACACTGCAGGGGTATTTCAGACATTTTCTCATACAACAGCCAACAACCACAGTCGAACCAAACACGTACAACCGTAGACTCACGTCCCAACAGCCACAGCCACTTCTCCAAACAGCCAGCCAACAGCCGCTTTTCCAACAGCCACAGCCCAACCAAACACCCCCTTATAAGGTGCTCCCATAGGTCATAGGAAGTGTCCCAACAGTTCAAGACAAGTTCCTATGTTAAGTGTAATTTGCAGTTTGCCATCCTGGACCTGCTTTCCAGGACGTGGGAGTTTGCTTTTGTCTTTGTACTCAACCTGGGACTGTTCTCCAGGCCATGTTGTTGTAGTTGCTAGGTTCAGGCAGCTGGGAGTGTGTTCCCGGGTTGCTGTTTGGGGCTTTTGCGGCTTGGCTGTTCCAAGCTCGTGGTGGTGCCGTTGTAGTTCAACTGACAATCCAATGGTAACTCGTGTGTGTTCAAGTGTTTTGGTGCAAATCCTTGAGTCAGCTTTGTTTTCCCAATGAGTGACCAAATGGATATTTTAAACTGGAATGTTCGAGGTCTAAATTGCCCTGACCGTCGAAACGCGGTGCATGAGACCATCTCGGCGTCGTCATGCCATATTGTGTGCATACAGGAGTCCAAGCTTGGGGATATCGACGCCACGACCGCAGCCTATCATTGAGGCTTCTGCTTGAGGGGGTTCGCCCAAAGACCGGTGATTGGCACCAGGGGAGGAATACTTCTGTTATGGAATGACAACCAAGTTCAAATTAGCGATCTGAGCATCGGATCGTTCTGCCTGTCAGCAACCGTCACGAGCCCCCTCGACGATAGTTCCTTCAGATTAACCATTGTCTATGGACCAACTTCTCACAGTTTGAAGTAGGCTTTCTTCACTGAGATGATCACCCACAAACCTTCGTTGGGTGTGGAATGGCTTATGTGTGGCGATTTTAACCAAATTCTAAAGGCTAGAGACAAAAATAAGAGAAATATAAATAGAAGACACCTAACTCGTTTTCGTGACACGCTTCAGGCATGCGAGTTGAAGGAAATTCACCTCCAAAATCGAAGATTCACATGGAGCAACGAGCGCGACAATCCGACCCTTTGCAAGTTAGACAATTTCTTCTGCAACGATGAATGGGACCACCGGCACGATGACCACATTTTGCACACCATGTCCTCCTCGCTCTCTGACCACTGCCCGTTGTTGCTCGCCAATGACAGGGCCCTCGGCGTCCAAAAACTTTCAGATTTGAGAGCTTCTGGCCTAGGATGCCTGGTTTCACTAGGGTGGTCACGGAGGCTTGGGCTGAGCCTACGCCGCATCATGAGCCATGTCAGATTCTATTCCACAAATTGAAGAATACCGGTTTTCGATTAAGAAGTTGGAGCCAGACCTTTTGCTCCAATGCCAAACTCCAGCTTCACATGGCCCTTGAGATCATTCTTCGCCTTGATGTCGCACAAGATTTTAGAGCTCTTTCAGATGATGAGAAAGACCTGCGGGCTCGTCTCAAAGGCCGCATTGTTGGGCTTGCGGTACTCGAGCGCTCAAGGAAAAAGCAACGCGCGAGAGTGAGCAATCTAAAAGAGGGTGAGGCAAACACGAAGTATTTCCATAGTAGAGTCAATGCAAGAAGAAGAAAAAATTATATCCGACAACTCAGCAATGGACTGGGCTGGGCTACAAGTCATGATGAGAAAGAGACAATAATCAGTCACCACTTCATGGCCATGATGCAAAGAGGGCCAGCCAGTACCATTGACTTCCACTGGCTAGGCATGCATTTCAACGAGTGTGACCTCCGTTCCCTTGCTGACGACTTCACGGAGGAGGAGGTTTTTAGTGCAATTAAAGCCATGCCTAGTGACAAGGCGCCAGGTCCGGACGGATTTACCGGTGTCTTTTTCAAATCTTATTGAGGTATTATCAAGGTCGACGTTATGAAAGTCATTTCTTTGTTCACCGAGCTGCACACGGACAACTTCCACTGGTTAAATTCGGCAAACATTACTCTCCTGCCTAAAAAGGAGGGCGCGGAGACTATTGTGGATTTTAGGCTCATCAGTCTCATTCATGCCATTGCCAAGATTATTGCCAAGATGATGGCTTGTAGGCTCGCCCCTTTCATGGGAGATCTTATTTCTAGGAGTCAGAGCGCTTTCATCAAATCGAGAAGCATACACGATAATTTCCTTTATGTCCGCAACTTCGCAAGAAGGATGCACCGTACCAGAACCCCGACCCTGCTATGGCGTACCCGGTTTTAAGGCCAGATACTCCCTCGTGATCACGGTACCGGTCCCTGGATCAGTAGCCGATACACACGAGTTAACCTGTATATCATTGTCATACATGCGTAAACAATTAAATAGACCGTTAAGGTCGATAATCTGATACCTGTAGCCCAACGGCTATAAACTTGCAGTGGAATTCAACGGTGAGGTGGCCCGTCAATATGCCATACCCGACAGGCAACTGACTGGGGTTACGCCCTAGTTTTCGCGATCCTAATCTTATCCTCGGGTATTGCTGTCTTCTTCGTCTGGCCAAATCAACAAGCCAGGTGAATACATTGAATGTACTCGCAAGCTATTCCCACAGGAGGAAATATACAGTAATATTTTATGCAGGGAATAGATCAAGGAATAGCTCTACCCTAAGTTGCAAGTTGTGCGGAGATGTAAGTCCTTATTCGAAATACAGAATAGTAGATTCAAGAGCATTTTCGAAATCAAAAATTCGTCTCTGTCGAGACAGCATTCGGTGTTGGATAATCCAGCAGAACAGTCGTCAACTAGGGGCCGGTAGCTCCTTTTACCACCTCGAACAATCCTTACAACCTACCCACGCCACCGCCTCGCGGCTCGGGCTAGGTTTTCTCTTCTGCAGTTCCTCGCTACCAGACTGTAGCTTAAACTGCCCACTGTGGACACATCATGCCCACGTCCTTAATCCCATTTCCCAGCTTTCACAAACAAAACTCAGTCTAACCAGTGTGTGGCCTTACCAGTTCATGTCCATGACCGAGGACGCAGCTATTCGAATAGTTTTTAACACTCTGTAGAGGTTGTACGGCTTTACCCACAAGATGTAAGTCACCCTGGGTATACTTCACGACGTATACTGACAGGGTTATTACAACGAAACCTTTCGTCCGTGTTCACACTAGAGCCGGACCCGCTAAATGAGACTTACCTCAACTCCGATCGTGCCCAGGCAGCCTGACACCACAATCCGGAGAAACGCTCATCTTTGTGTCGAATTTGTACCCACGTCTAAATGGAGCTCACTAAGAATCTCTTCCCATGTAGCACCGTGGGGATTCTCTAGGGATCCATATCCTACCTAGCACTTTCTCCTTACTTCCTACGGGTCCGAACCCTAATATTAGACGGGGTACCGAGTCAAGTCCTTCCCATAAAGGACATGTGGACGTACGGTAGGGGAACTGATTCAGCGGCATTTAGGTTCGGTCCTTAACTGATTCGAGCAAGACTCCATGTCCAACCATCTTCTCGGGTAGCAACCGGCTACCCTGCCATTCCAGGCCTCAGGTAGCAACCAGTTACCCTACCCTTTTCTTGCCACAAGTAGCGACCGGCGAGTCCACCACCTCAAACACCCTTAGCATTCTTGCCCGAATCCAAATCCTCCATCACTTTCATTTGGGATTTTAGCAAACCTTTCATTTCAAAAGATTCCCTCAGAATGTATAACAAACCGAGGGTTTTGATCCCAATCCCATCGTATCGATAAAACTTAGTTTTTACTACAGCAGGGCTAAGCACAGCTAAGGCCTATAGTCCTAATTAGTTTATCGGTCGAATGATAACCAACTAAATAATCCTAGGGATACAAGGAATAGATTTCAGAACCTACCTCATATGCAATTACTCGGCATAACTACGTTAGCATAAAATAACGTCGATATCAACATAGCATGCAGGTTTGCAAACAAAATACTTAATGTTCACAAGTATGAGATTCAACATGGTCAAAGTGGGAATGCTTGCCTGGCATTGTTGGCCGGGTCTCGGTCTTGAACTTGGTATGAGAATCGTTCGGAACTTTTCACGCGATTCGTTGTAACGTCGAAACTGGCAGCGTTGGCCTTTATCCTGGTCTTGAGCTTGGTACGGCAATGGTCCAAGATCCTTTGCATGATCTCTCGTATCGTCTTATCTACACGTCGGAAGGACGTCGTGTAAACAGCGATGCAAGGAAGAACCGAGAACATCGAATGAGGAACCAGAAACTTCAACACATGAAATCATAACGTGTTAGATTGGCCATTTGATTTTAAGGAGCTTCAGAGAGCTAGGGTCGGGTGCCTTATGTTTCTTGGCGGGAGATATCTGCTCATGGCATAACATCAGTTAGGGTTTCTTTACTTTCTAGTTAGGATGAACACCGACCAGGGTCTCTTTTTGCCGGAGAACAAAGGGTGCAAGACTACGCTAAAAGTTATTTGGGACTTGATTAGGAATTGTGATGACTATATCAAGACATATACTCAATCTTTAACAAGACCTTTAAACATCCTTGGGGTTTTAGGTTTTTATGGGGAAACAACCCTCACACAATCTTTTAGTTTCCCAATGTTTTTATCAAAGCTTGGGTCAGGTCCAGAGGGCATTAGGCTTGGACTAATGTTGGAAGAGTGTTTATAACTGTTCTGGATTGCAAAAGGGAAATTTGGTTTTCAAGGTAACGAGATGAAAGTACCTCACATGTATAAGGATTTTATGCACATTGGAGAATTAGGATTCATACGATTGGAACTTACTAACATCTAGTTACGTCCAGAGAAAGTTGGGAACTGGGGAAGCTTCCGTAAATTCCTTTATTTTTCCAAAGTTTGAAGCTTTCATAAACTAGTCTTGAAAACAAACGTGTTTTTGAAACGTATAGCTCTAAATCATCAAATACTTTTGTTCCTCGGATACATTGGATTCCAGAGGGGTCAGCACTGTCAGGGGACTTTAGAGAGTATTTTTAAAGACTCTGGAAAACAAATGTTTATATTCAAAAACTACTTTGATTTAGATGAATTTTGAAGTATTGCACTATTCTAGTAGTGTAGATGTACTCGGCCGTTATGTCTCCACTTAAGACCATGTGTCCTTGATCAACGGCATGCCCGTGGCTTAAGCATGTTGCTTAGCGTGCAAGTTAGGCTTAACCCACCAAATTTAGAAGGGGTGAAGAATAATAGGGCGGCCGGGAACGGCACTGGCGCTTACCGAACACGCGAGCCAGTCACTCACCGGAGTTGGGGCTGGATAGGGGAAACTCGAGGCGGCTCGCCGATTGTGGATCGGTGCTCAGCCGACAGTGGCGAGCAGCGTTTGGGCGGAGATGTCCTTGGCGGTAGCTCCCAGCGCCGGCGGCGACCTGATGCGCGAGAACGGGGTTGGGACACCGGTTCGGTTGCGACTTACCAGCGGCGGTGTCCCTAGCGGGGTTGCGCTCAGGTCTGCCGACGAGGAGGGCGGCGAGGAAATCTTGGTCGGGGCAAGCAGGGCTCGGGAGCGAGCTCGAGGTGGCTTGGGGATCTCGGCGGAGAGATGGGGAGAGTGGGGCCGATTTTGACCCGGTGTGGCGGCCGGTCAGGGGCGAGCTGCTGGCGGCGGCATGGCAGGGAGGAAGACGAAGAGAGGGAGGAAAAGGGGATCCGGCCGGCGGCGGCCTGGCCGAGCTAGGTGGCTTGGCCGGCGGCAGGGGGCCCCTGTGATGTAGTAGGCGGATGAACTCGGGTAGCTTGGCTGCTCGGCCGGCTTGCTGGAGCTCGGGTGAGCTTTAGTTGGTGCTGTAGGGCTCGGTGGTGAAGAATCGAGGAGGGGATTTGGAGAGGAGCTCGGCTGGGAGCTTGAGGCGCTCTGGTGTGGAGGAAGATGGAGCTCAGGAGGGCGCTCAGGTACTGGAGCAGCAAAAGCAGCAGTGGATGATGGAGTGGAGCAGGGGAAGGAACAAGGGGAGCTCGTGCATAGGAGAACCAGGAACTCGGGTTGGGGAAAAAGCTCAGCATTGCTGGAGAAAGAAAGCAGTTGGGGCAGTAGATGGGAGCTCAGCTCCATTTCCAGGGAGTGGAGGAACTTGGGGACAATGGTTGGCAGCTCGGTCTTCGCTGGTCCAGTGGAGGAAAGGAGTGATAAAATATCTCAGCTGATCCTTACGGAGAGCAAAGGGGGAATGGGCGTTGCGTGGCCGAGCACATGGGTGCCAGTTTGAAACGGCGACGTGGCCTGGTGTCTCTGCTAGCGTTGCAGGTGCATAGTGAAAGTCAGGCAGGGTTAGGCGTCGAAACTATTGAGAAGAAGAGGTGGCTAGTGTGGTATTGCATGCGCTGGGAAGGCAAACAGTGGCACCAATAAATAGATAAGATATAAGATGGCAGGAATTTTGGCACTTAGCTAGCGCGGGGAGGTGACCTCTCGGTGGCCTCTGTGCACGGTCAGCATGCACAGTGCATGTGCTGGTGGCGGTGTTTTAATGCAAGAAGTGACGCAGCAGTTTAATAGACATGGAAGAGGTTATGAGAAGTAGTTAGGTAGACCTCTGATGCTGTGGAATGCAGCAAAAGTTGGGCACCGAATGCATACGTGGAGAGTATAGCGCAGGAGGTGGCAAGGAACACAGGAAAAGGTAGGCACTGATTTCGCAGATGCTGGTGAGTTGAGGTGACAGGAGAGAAGTCCCATAAATTGACTTGGCGTTTTGCCCTGAGGGATGACTTGTCACTTCATGCGAAGAAGTTAATTGGACCGTGGTGTTCGATGCTGGCGGATGTGGCTTTCCGTACAGAAGGTGTTCAACGTGTTAGGGTTTTAGGTGTATATCCTCACATACACTGAGAGTTAAGTGTATATAGGCTGGCGACGGGGCCAGGTTAGTAACGGGAAGTTATGGGGGATAGGACTCGGGAAAATGTTGCTGGTATGATCGTACATATGCTTAGAACTGTGGCTGAGCTAACGACGAGTTAGGGTTTTAGAGGGAATTAGATTTAAATAGGAAGAAAAGGAGTCGGGAGCTCAGATCTAGGGTTTTGGGGCACGGCAAGGTGGGGCAGGAACACGGAACTCAAGATGTAACATTTGTGTTGGCTTAGGACGTGTTGGTGGTGAGGTACCGTCGACGCGGTGGCGTATACGGCGTGTGTATTGCGTTACGTCATTTTACGTGTTAGGGTTATTCCGGGTCTGTGCGTGTGTGACGGGGAGAAGAGCTGTCGCAGCAGAGAAAATGTTGCCGCGGTGCTGCCGCGGTAGGGGAAAGACTTGCCGCGGTAGGGAAAAGGAATTGCCGCGGTGGGAATCGGCTGCCGCGGCGGGAAGGAACAGCGGCGTGGCATTGCCGCAGCAGGGGAGGGATTGCCGTGGCAGAGGCATGGCAGCGATAGTGGCAGAAGCCTTGCCATGGCAGAGGAAACGGGCAGCGGCAGCTGCCGTGGCAAGAGCGTGGCAGCGGCAACGGCTGCCATGGGCTGTCGCGGCAAAGCAAGTTGGCTGTGGCAGCTGCCTCAGGCTGTCGTGGCGGGGACGCAAGGGCGAATGGTCCCGCATGGAGACCAAGGATAGAGCAGGGTTTGTATCCCTTGCTGGACAGGGTTTTGACAAAGCAGAAATCAAGGGAGCAGGAACAGAGGGAACGATTCTGGTTGCTTTGCTTTAGGGTTTAGCAGGAGTACGATTTGGGTAAAAGTTTTATTTATGGTGTATTTTTAACTGGCGATGTTAGCAAAAAGTTTTTGTTAGCCCTAATTGTCGGGTTTTGGAAAATCAGGGTGTGACACCTACTATTCAAGCTTGACATTAGAAAGGCCTTCGACTCTGTGAGATGGGAGTATTTGCTTCAGTTGCTTCAGAATAGAGGTTTCCCACCTAGGTTCAGGAATTGGATTGCAGCCTTGCTTCGCACGTCCACTTCTAGGGTGCTGCTCAACGGGGTGCCAGGGTCACCGATGGCTCATGAGAGAGGCCTACGGCAAGGGGACCCGCTGTCGCCTCTCCTCTTTGTTTTGGTGAGGTCACAGGTCTTGTAACAAATGTGCAAAAGAGCTCCGTGGTGCCCATTAGATGCATGGACATTGACCTCCAATCGGTCCTTCAAGGGTTTCCGGCAATCCAAGGAAGCTTTCCATTGAGATACTTGGGCCTTCCATTGACGGTGTACCGACTTCGGGGGGTAGATTTTCAGCACCTTATTGATAAGATCGCCGCAAGGCTCACTACGTGGATAGGAAGGCACATATCTATGCAGGAAGATGCACCTTGATAAAATCGGTCCTAACATCTCAGGCGATCTACCACCTCACATCCATTGTCCTACCGCGTGGCACAATCAAGACAATCGTGAAGCTTTTGAGAGCCTTCTTATGGGCGGGTGCGGATAAAGTTTCTGGCGGGCAATGCAAGATTAGTTGGGACCTGGTTTGTCAGCCAACCAACCTTGGAGGGTTGGGAATCCTTGATCCCGACTAATTCACCACCGCCCTTCGCTTGAGATGGCCATGGCTCGAATGGAAAGACCCGACAAGATCATGGGTTGGTTTGGGAAATCCGTGTGGCGACGAGGACATGGACCTCTATGCTCTGACATCAATAACTATTGGTGACGATCAAACGGCAAAATTCTGGCATGCACCGTGGCTTAAGGGACGCAAGCCAAAGGACGTCGCCCCGACCATCTTTGCAATCTCTAAGGCCACCAACGGGAATGTAAAGAGGGCTCTCACGGACGATGCTTGGATAAGCAACATAAACACCTCGTCCGAAATTAATGTGACCCAATTGCAAGAATTCGTCGCTCTTTGGACGATGCTTCAGGATGTGAACCTAAACGAAGAAGGAGCTGACTCCATCAAATGGAAGCCAACCACTAGTGGAAACTTCTCAACCTCATCGGCTTACGATGCACAATTTGAAGGCACTATTTCCACGGTCATGAGGCCGGTTATTTGGAGCAGTTGGGCCCCTCCTAAATGCAAATTCTTTGCGTGGCTTATTTTTCAAGATAGAGTATGGACTGCCGATCGACTCCAAAGAAGAGGTTGGCCAAACTGTGGCCTTTGTCAAGTATGCAGGAGGGAGCCAGAGACCGCTGCTCACATTCTCTTCAAATGTCGCCTCTCCATCCGTATATGGTCCACGATCCGAGCTTGGCTAGGTCTAACTAGCATGAGCATTGACACTTGGATAAATTACAACTCTGTTTCGGAATGGTGGTTTTCGATGACACACCCCTTTGGTCGTCTAAGCAAAGCCATGACATCTTTAGTCATGTTAGTTTCTTGGGAGATTTGGAACGAGAGGAATGTATGGGTTTTTCGAAATCACTCAACAATGCCGCCTATCATTGTTGCCAAGATTAAAAAAGAAGCTGGAGATTGGTCCATCGCCGAAGCTAAGCACTTGAGTTGCATCATGCCGCGAGAGTAGTCTTTTTGTTGTTTCATCACCACCAGGTGCTCTTATGTACATATCTAAACTCTTCTCTTAATCAGTGAAATGCGGCAAAGCTTTTGCCCTTGTTTAAAAAAAAAGACAAGTGTTCTGAATACTTTTATATCGCTTCTATTAATCTGCGTCCAGAGACGGTTTGTTGAGACATTTCATCGAACACCTTGTGTATTGACCATAATCAGATGCACCTTAGCGTGACTCCTGTGCCCTGTCTGCCCTAAATTAGTATAGTGGCCTATAGGCTAGAATGGTTGTTTCTCTTTAAATTCCCCTTAAACTGATCTGTTTAGTGCTTCCCCTGGCGGCGTCCACATCTGAAGTTGTTGATCAGTTTGTTATATTGGGCAGATGTCGCTTTTCACCCCTAACTCTGCATTTAATTTCCCTCAATGTTGACAGTACCTTTTTTTTATCTACACCTGGATAGGTTCTTCTTAAGCTGTGTACTGAACAGCTTTGCCCAGGGCTACTAGTTATCGTAAGATTCGAGGCATCTAGCATCTCCTGTTGCAATTAGTTAGACTTATCGAGGGATTTAATAAAACGCACTGTCTTAGAACGGGTCAGACAACTGTTCTGAATACTTTAATAAAATATTTCGTCATATGTCAGTGGTTTGTAAGTGCATTTTATCAAAAACCAATCCTATGTTCCCAACAGTTCACGATTTTCTGGAGTGAAAACAACAGATTTTGAATACATGGTGAGAACGCAACAAGGTGGAGATCGGAACTCTTGATGGGAAAAAGCATCTAATCAAATAAAAGGAATATGATCCCTCTTTGCGACATGAGTAACGAGGTAACAGAGGTTAACTACTATATTACGGGCTTGTTTGGTTAGGCCGTGGCTGTTGACAAAGTTGTTGGCTGACTGTTTGGAAAAAGTGTTGTGGCTATGAGAAAGTAAACATATGACTTTTGATTGATTCAAACTATCTACAGCATTTTAGAAAATGAGCACAAAAGCTTCAGCACATTGCAAAAAGCTGATAGAAGACAACTTTTTCAAACAGCTGAATTTGCAGCTGCTTTTCACTGGAAAAAGCTGCAGTCCAACCAAACATCCCCTGCATGTTGATCTTTATATTAGCTAAAATTCACAAACAACGAATGTTAGTCGAATGTATTTTCCAAAATTGCTAGCAGTCACGGGTTCATATAACTAGTGTAACAAGTGCTTAATTTCTTGGTTAGTGTAGAACTGTAGATAACTTCCAAGCACACAGAAGTAACCGAGTTCCTATGATTAACGCTCACGTGTGCTGTTACTATTGAAGTAAGTGGTCTTTTCATATCTTACAGTTACAGGAATACAGGAGAAAAGAAAAGAACAATGAATTACCTATGCAATTCTGTCTATTTAAGCTAATGAATAAATTATACTTGGCTGAACTCCCAGTCCTTGCATATACCCACGTCTATGGTCATGGTCTTGTTTCTTTCCCCTCCTTTCCTGGGAGAGGACAGCACCCTGCAACAATTCCGCATCGGAGACTCCAATGTAGTAATTACATGACAATAGCGATATTTACAGCAACAATGCCATGACTAATTCATACTTATTCTCTGTTCGTAGATCATTTGAAAGAAGGAAATACTCAGTTGACAGATCAAGAGAGGTCGGCGAGGATTACCCGGTCCCATAAGCCGGGGTCAGGCTTCTTAAGCACGATCACACTGTCTAACAGCGCGTCGGGGTCGGGGATCTTCCACCGGCACGGCGGTCTTATCTCGTTGCGGTGGCGCCACCGCTGGTACCTCGTCACGGTGGTCTCCCCGGTGCGTACCACCGTGCGCCGCGACGACGCCAGGTAGTACAGCGCGGGCCTCTCGCACTGGTTGCGCGCCAGGGGCCTCGTGTTGAATGCGTGCGACTTGTAATCCGCGCGCCGGTACCAGTTCAAAAACGTTCGCGCCGGCATCTCCATCTCCCGCGGCGGCATGACGCCCCTCGACACCATCACCACGAACCCCCACGCCACTGTTGGAGCTGCCACGCACAGCTCCTTTCTTCTACCTCTGAACTCTCACAGAGAAACAATGGGGACAGGAGATTTTTGGCCTCGTGCTGCCACACATCCGAGCATTACTTTCAACATGGATATAATGCTTAAATAGCTAACACACGCACCCACTAACTCCATGCACTCACACCACTAACAGCACATACCTATCCTAGTGGATCATGCATGGATCATGCACACATACGACCAATTCCCTTGGCCACTACCAGAAGACTTGGCCAACACACGCATGCAGCTAGCTACAACGCTACGACCTGACTCAACGCACTCAGCGATCGCCCCGCGCACGAACGCCTTGGCGATCCGGTTTTCCTCGATCGTGAGCCGCCTGCTCCTCCGCGAGACCTGGGCCGCTATCTTGACCTCCGAGCTTGCGCACGCAGCATGCCGTCTCCGTCGCCGCACGAACGACGACCCAGCCACAAACTGACTACACAGAACCTGACCTCGAACGCGGCCGCACCAGCGTCGGATTCACAAGCACGAACTCGTGCACCTACAGACACAACACAAACACGACGCTGTCGTGGTTTATTCCTAACAGCCACCGACACCGTCCACCGGTTGTCCGGGTCGTAGCATATCGACTGCTGCATCACCCTCGCCGAGTCCAGCATCACCGGGCCCTCGAACAGCCTCCGCACCGTCGCCGGGCGCGACCACGCGTTGGGGAACAGCGGCCGCACCACGTCGAGGTGGTGCAGCGACACAAGCGATGCCACCGGGTGGGCGGCGAGGAGGCCGAGGAGGTCCCCGTACACGTCGTACTGGTGGAACCCCGGGTGCCTCGTGAGCGGCACGCCTAGCTCCGCCATGCACGCCTGGATCCGGTCGTCGCTGCCGTATAGCGATGGGTACCGGCGGATGCAGGCGTCCTGCATCCGCTCCAACCTCGCCGCCAGAGGCTGGCTGATGGCGAAACCGCCGCCGCCGAACGCCATCCCGTACGAGAAGAAGATGTTCTGCAGGTGGCTCTCGGAGCCTCGGAGGGGGAGCCAATGTAGTAGGGCATCCGGTGGTCGAGCCTTCCGAGGACGGCGAGGAGGTTGTTCGGGAGGAAGACGTGTCATCGTCGCCCATGACGAACCAGCGAACGTCCGGGAGGCCGAGGCGGAAGGTCTCAGAGACGATGCGGGAGATACGGATGGCGGAGCGGTGGCCGCGTCGGTGCGTGTGGGGGAAGCGGGAGGTGTCCGAGGAGATCTTGATGGCCGGCAGCCGGCACACTCGAGTCCCGCAGCGCGCGATCCAACCAGACGAACCCCCGCATGCCCGCGTTAGGGCGCCACCAGATTTTGATGTACTCCCTGCGCTTCTCCCACAAGTGCGCCGATGCCGCGATGCCGAACACGACGTGCTGCAGCGTCGTCGCCGTCGACACCGTGACCGTGGCGGGTGGCGGCGGCGGCGGGGTGGACGATGTATGGTTATCCGTGGTGACGTGGGAGACGGAGGCGGCTGCGATGGCGGTGGCGGTAATGCGGTGATGTTCAGGCGGGCAGGATGGTGTGGAGGAGAGTGACGTGGAGGGTGTAGAAGATATACACGGTGAGAGGGAGAAGCAGGAGGAGCATGAAGCGGACGACGGAGGCCGCCAGGGTCTCCTTGTCGCCGCCGGGGCCTGCTCCGGTTGCGGCCTTCATTGTCCGGGCTGTCTCCGGCCGCCGTTATATCCTGATCACCTCCCCGTACTCCTCGTAGCCGCCGCCGTCGTCGGCTTCCCGGAAGCGGGCCGGCGGCAAAGCTCGTCGGCGGAACGGATCGGATTCGTTGTGGGGAAAGAGAGAGAAAATTTGACGGGAGAAGAAATGGAGCGAGCTGGAATGGCGTGGGAGGTCGCCAGGTACGTTGCGCATTATCCTCGCGCGCGCGTTGATGCGACGATCGGTTCAGCTCCTCTGTTTGTCGATCGCGTTTTCTGTTTCTGTTCTTGTTGCTGTTGCGACCGCTGTGCTTTGCGTGCATGGATCGGATGCCTCGTGTGCTTTCTTTCGTTTCGTGTGTTGTTGAGTTGGATTTGAAATTCCTTCAGCCGGGTCATCACAGCCGTTCAGTCCATTCGACGGCGAGTGATGTCTAGAGAATTCGACCGCACCCAGCCTAGTGGTTGGATCGTGTTGCCTTGGCCCTGAGGCATGCGCACACTCAATGCATGTAAATGGGCTAATGGAGTAAGTTGGCTGTATCTAACGCCATATACAGCCCAATAGCAACGTGGATGCATCGCTTGAATCCGCCACAAAGCGTTATTCTGGTGTCTTTGTCTACCACCCAGTTGCAAATCGGAAAATCAATTGTGAGGGGGCAATTTGAGCAATCTTGACAGGTACGGTGTGGTAGGATGTTACTGTTGCAACTAAGCCTATTATTGCTTTACCCCGAGGGCGAGGTAGATGTTTCATGATCCATGCCTGGCACTATTGTGTAAGGTCTTCTTCTCTTCTTTTTTTTTGCGAGTAAAGAACTGTGATTGATTATATATGGTTATAGTCGTCGCCAATTACTTGGCCTAGTTCCTCTAGAAAGGTACCTAGCCGGCACACAATCCGGCGTTGGCTCCTCCCCAAAGTAGCAAGTTCATGGCTAACCTTATTCTGATTTCTAGAAATTTTTTTAATCTTTACAACTCTTTCCCCATGGAGCAAGTTTTTCACCTCAATAACCCGATGAGCGAAGATAGAATAGTCATGACCTTTGGATAGAACCATGGTCACAGCCTCCGCACAATCCGTTTCCAACAAGATCGGCATGGTTGTCCACTGGTGCGCCAAAACTAGGCCTTCTCTACACGCCTTCAATTCTGCATCAAGCGCACTCGAGCACGATCGTAGCCATCTACAAGCGATAAACAAGATCTCGCCTTTATGATCTCGCCACACCATCCCCGACCCTGCGGCGCCATTCTCAGCAACATAAGATCCGTCCACATTGAGCTTTGCCCACCCCTCGGGAGATGGTATCCAACTTAATCGTTCCCGCTGCGATGAACCTGCACACAAATGAGACTTAGCTGCTAAGTGAGAATAACTAATGATTTGCTTACCTTTAATAAGGTCAGCATGTGGAAATTGATGCAGAGATAAAGGAGACTCCACGTAGCTGGACAAGAACCGTCGGAATCCTTCAATAGGAGAGGCAGGCTTTCCATGCATGATCTCATTATGAACGTGCCATATCCGCCAGATAAGCATTAGTACCATCATTCGCTGAACCTTGTTTAGCTTACACAGCAAGGAAAGAACCCATTCCGGGCCTTGTACTTGAAGCATGATCTTATCAGGTAAGTCCCACTCACTTCTCATGGCATACCAAAGTGCTCTAGCATGAGGGCAACGCACCAGTGCATGGTATGTATCTTCCTTCTCCTGTCCGTTTGTTCACCTGAGTAGCCAGAGCATCATTAGCAAGTTTCCAAGCAAATATATGCACCTTCTGCAGCACATCACACCGCCATATAAGCGCCCAGTCCGGGCGCACGCCATCTGGGTGAGAGCTAGAGGCGCCAAATCCTCTATCTCGAAGAAGCTCACTCAACGCCAGCCTGCACGCGCTACGAACAGAAAAAATACCATGCTTATTAGGATGCCATGCTATAAAGTCTTTATCATTGCACCGCGAAGGAACAATTTTAACAATTTGTTCCACATCCATAGGAACGAACTGCTGTTGCAAAAGAGATAAATCCCATGTGCCCTTCGGAGTAAGCAGGTCTGCCACCCATTTTAATCTGCATTGCCGGTGTGGTGTAACTGGCCTCAACAGCATGTCCCGTGGGATCCAAGGATCACACCATATCCTGACATCCGCCCCATTTCCAATGCACCAAATAATGCCCTGCTTAAGCAGCTCCAACCCATATACAATAGCTCGCCACGTGGAGGACCCATTCCCTGTAAAGATAGTATCCGTTAGCATTTCATTAGGATAATATTTAGCTTTAAGAACCTGGGCGCAGAGACTATTTGGAAACTGGATAAGTCGCCACGCCTGCCGAGCCAAGAGGGCTTGATTAAAGATCCTCATGTCTCAAAAACCAAGACCCCCTGAGCCTTCTGTGAAGCATACTATCCCATGACATCCAATGTGTTTTGCGTTTGCCATTTTCCGCTCCCCACCAGTAATTGCGAACCAAGCGAGTAAGATCATCATAGAGACCAGCCGGTAATTTAAACACTCCCATTACATATGCCGGGATTGCTTGGGCCACTGCTTTAATTAGGACTTCCTTACCTCCCTGTGACAGATGATTCTCTCCCCACGCTAGCAGCCGCTTGCTCAACTTGGCTTGAAGGCTTTGAAACTTACCTTTAGACATTCGACCTTCTGGAGTAGGCAGGCCCAAATATTTTGGTTCAAAAGCTGAGTGAACCACCTGCAGGGTCCTCTTGATATCCTCCTGCATGTCCAGATCACAGGATGGGCTAAACAAAGTAGAGCACTTCATTGGATTGATTAATTGGCATGTACAATTTGCATAAGCATTAAGAACGAATTGCACCCTGGCAGCTTGATCTGGTGTAGCTTGAAAAAAGAGGAGGCTATCATCAGCAAATAGCAAATGCGAGATGCCTGGCACACAACGGCAAACTTGAAGCGGCACAATCCTTCGTTCCTGCACTTCCCTCCACACCATCAGCAACAAACAAAAAGAGAACGGGGACAAGGGGTCACCTAGTCGCAATCCGCGAGACGGTCTAAATGGCTCCAGGAGAGTTCCATTAAATTTAACAGAGTATTGTACCGTGGTCACACATGCCATAATCCAATTGACCCAACGATCGGCAAAACCAACCCTTTGCATCACACTCCGTAGAAAGCCCCAATCAATCCTGTCATAAGCTTTTGAAAGATCAAGCTTGTAAGCACAAAAATTACTGGTTGCCAGGTTATTTTGCTCTATAAAATGTAAACATTCAAAAGCCACTAGCGCATTATTGTTATTATTCTTCCCGAAACAAGTGCGCTTTGGTTCAAAGAAATTAGATTATCCAGTAACGGCCTGAGGCGGTTCACGAGGCACTTGGCCACAATTTTATACAACACCGTACATAGGCTAATGGGGCGGAAATCCTTAAGCTCCATAGGATTATCAACTTTAGGGATCAAGACAATAGAAGTCCTATTAACACCCTTCGGCATAATACCAGACGAGAAAAAAATTTACCGCTACAGTTACCTCCTTTTTTAGTGTGTCCCACTTGAGCTGATAGAAGCGTGCTGGGAAGCCATCCGGTCCTGGCACTTTTAGAGGGCCTATTTGGAAAAGAGCATCCGATATTTCCTCGTCCGTGAACTCCTGGCATAGTTGGTTGTTTATGCCCTTTGTAATCTGTACATCAAATAAATTGACCACAACATCTGGGTTAATGGAGGAGTCCCTAGTGAATAGATCTTGAAAAAACAAGGTGGCCATAGCGCCCATGGCAGTAGGCTCAGTGACCCAGGCGCCCATCGCGTTCTTGAGTTTCTTAATTTTATTTTTCTTAGGCCGCCAGACTGCTTTCCTGGAAAAAACTTTGTGTTACGGTCCCCTTCTTTGAGCCAATTAATCTGTGATCACTGCAGCCATAGCATCTCCTCCCTGTACAACAACTCATTCATATGATTCAGTAATCAAACGAATATCACTTTGAGGTGCATTAGCATGCATAAGCTCCTCTAGTTTTAACCGTGCTTTATCGAGCTCCCTAACAATGTTGCCAAACTTCCCTTTACTCCAGCTCTGTACGACCTTCATGACACGGCTAAGATATTCAGTGATGAAAGTCAGGTCTGTTTTTTCACCATCATCATGCCAAGCTGAAGCAATTATCTCTGGTAATTCACTAGCACGTTCCCAAAGGATCTCGTATTGCTGGCACTGCGTTCTTGTGCTCGCTTGCTGTACCTGTTCCAGAGAGAGCAAAATAGGACAATGGTCAGAGCAAGGTGAAACAAGATGCACAACTTTAGCCTCAGAAAAAATATCTCTCCATCTATTATCTGCCACAGCCCTGTCCAAACGAACTCTGACATTTTGGTGCCCATGTTGCCTATTATCAAAAGTAAAGGGGACACCCGCAAAACCAATATCCATTAAATCACAGACTGCTAACGCTTCTCGAAAGGCCGCCATTTGTCTTTCAGGTCTAGGAGAAGAAGAAAAATATTCGAACTGCCACAAAACTTCATTGAAGTCCCCTAGGACCAGCCATGGCAAATCAGACTCTGCCTTAAGGGAAGTAAGGTGCGACCACATACGGTGCCGATTTTCCACCTGTGGCTCACCATAAACACAAGTCAACCTCCATAAAGGATCATCACAGGACACACGCACATACACATCAGTATAGCGCTCATGCAAAGATTTTATTTCCACATGCATCTGCTCATTCCAAAACAAAGCCAAACCGCCACTCATACCTTCACTATTAACTCCAGCAAAACCTCGAAGGCCTAACCTATTCCTAAGACGACGAATATTTTCTATTTTTTTGTCTAGTTTCACATAAGAAGATAAAGTTTGGGCGATTGGCCTGAGAGAGGGCCACAAGATCACGAACTGTCCGGGAATTTCCAATCCCCCGACAGTTCCAACTTAGACAACTCATTGCACCTGACGGGGCTCCACATATGGCCCCGTCAGTTGACCAGCAGCCCCTAGGCTGGTTGCTTCCTTAGCCACCTTTCTTGCCATAAGAACATCCCCCATAGCCTGATCACCATCTTGTATCAAAGCTACCGATTTTTTTTTGCCCTTCTTTTGTAAACCACCTACCAGTGAATCACCGTGCACCACCAAAGCCATTTCATTGCCCTGTCTCAACACCACCTCTTCCTTTTGATCTGTAGTTCTTTTACCCAACACTGAGTCACCCATTCCAATCGAGTCTGGCATGTCTGAATCACCCTGTGACTCCAATTCAGATCCCAGAAAGTGTATAGCTGGAATCATACCTCCACTACTGAGAGATTGGGAGATCTTTTGAGCCATCTCTGACTCAATGGTGTTAGCCAGCAGTGGATTACCTTTAATAGCAGGAACACGAGCCAAGGAGGGATCCTGCTCTACAATTTGAGCACCCATCTGTATCAAAGCGCCTGGGTCCCGCATCAACGGTTCAGAGTTCGCACGCACTTGCTCCTTACTGCATCTCGGCCGTTCCTTCCGCAAGCTCATTCGCATATGAGCCACTTGGTCTGCCAGGTCTTTGTCTACGTGCGCATCACCCCTGTTCTCTTCTTCATCAAAGCCATCCCTTGAATCCACCCTCTCAGATACATAGCTTGCCTTGGACCTTTGCGTTGACTGATCCTTCTGTCCCCCGCGGTGCCTGCGCGTGGAGGAATCCAGGCTACCCGATGGATCAAAAATCAAACCTCGTTTGGCAGGAGGATTCCCTGTCCGCTCTACCTGTCCCGGCCTGTGCTCAAACTTCCTGAAAGGGGAGCATCACAGATCAGACGTCCATCGCCTCTTCTCACACTGTACCTCATTATGCCCTATAAATCCACAATGAAAACAAAAAAGGAACACATTCATATTGCAATAAGAAAGACTTGGGTTCTTGCTTCCCTTTCACACAGACAGAAATCCTTGTTTGTAGATGCTGATCCAAAGGTAGCTCCACCCGAACACGTAAGAACTCGTTTAGGCCTTCTCCGTCATCACCAAGATCAACTTCACGGACATGTCCCGGCTTACCCCCTAGAGTTTGGCCCATCGCCTTCGTCTGCATCCCCTATGGCACATCATATATGCGAACCCAAACCAGCACAGCATCCAGCATCGTCTCGGACGGCCGCGCACCACCATCAAAGGGCACCACGATGAGCGCGTTACCCCGGTGGATCCATGGCCCTCCCCGAGCAAGAAAAGCAAAGTCTCCTTCTGAAAACAGCGTGATGGTGAAGAGATTTCTCTGCAACGGAACATACTTTAGCCCCGTACGAAGCTACCAAACTGCACTAAATTCTTCAAACATCGCCGCCGCGTTGGGTTTATTCATAGCATAGTATCGGGCTAGGAGCTTCCATTGGCTTGCTTGCACACCCCTAGCTTCTTCCTCATCAATAATTCCACTACCAAGTTGTCTTCCATCTCGACCTCCCCTTCCAGACGAGCTTCTGGTCCCACGTTCCGGCCGGCCTCTAGCCCCGACTCCCAATTGCTATTGAGCATCACCTCATCCTCCAGAACCAACGCCAGAGTACTTTGCGGGAGCGCGAGTGCCATCGCGCCGCCGCTGGGCGACTTTGGGCGGGTAGTCTCCTCACTGGTGACCCCTTTTTTGCCCCCATCGCCAGCGGCCGTGTGGCGCCCCCGGTTTTAAGGCCGGAAACGCTCCTGTGTTTACTGTACCGGTCCCTGGAACAGTAGCCGGTACCACAAGAACTTGATAATGTCGTCGTACATTACCGATTATTTTGCAATACATACCGTTTAGAGTTATTACATAATATGGCCTCTTGGCCGAATTAAAAGTCTTGCAGCGGAAATATGAGAGATACGTAGATAAACCCATCAATATGCCCACCTCACAGGCAACTGACTGGGGAAACGCCCTAGACCTCAAAGTCGGAATCTTCCTCGTCGGAGCAGTACTCCTCTTCTTCTTCTGGCCAAATCAACAAGCCAGGTGAGTACATTGAATGTACTCGCAAGCTATTCCCACAGGAAGGAGTATACGGAAAATAATTCATGCAGAGGATAAACAAGGAATAGCTCTACTCTAAGCTGATTAATGTGCGGAAAAATAAGTGCATAATTGAAATACTTGAATAGTAGATTCAAAAGCAATTTAATAAAACTGTTTAAAGTAAAAAGGAACAGAATCCTCCCGAGGTAGACCCGGCTACCTCCTTACAATCCTCGAGACAGCTCAGACCATATTACCCTGGGCAACATGTCTAGCTTCTCGGTACCACACTCGACTGACACTATCCTGGATAGCTCAGCGAGTGCCCCTGGCTCAGCCCGTGTATCCCGAATCACACGGCTAGCCTACTCCTCCGGCAATTCCTTGCTACCAATCCTGTAGCGTAAATTGCCCTCTGTGGACACATCATGCCCACGTCCTTAATCCCTTTTCCCATGCTTTCGCAAACAACACTAAGTCTAACCAGTGTGTGGCCTTGCCAGTTCATGTCCATAACCGAGGACGCGGCTATTCGAATAGTTTTTAACACTCTGCAGAGCTTGTACGGCTTTACCCACAAGATGTAATTACACCCCTTATGCCGAGCGCTAACAGATACACTGCACAGGGTGTATTGGCAGGGTGGTTACAACGAGACCTTCGCCCGCTTCCATACCAGAGTTGGACCCGCTAGGTGAATACCCAAGTTTGCGTGTCCTGGACACCAAATTGGGGCTCTCCACCTTTGTGTCGGATCAGCACCTCCCGCCTGGCGTAGGTGGATCCCCTAGGACTTAAAACACCTAGCACTAACTCCCTACTTCCCACGGGTCCAAACCCTAATACTTGCCGGGGTACTAAGCCAAGTCCTTCCCATAAAGGACATGTGGACGTACGGTAATGGAACCGGTTTAGCGGCACTTAGGCTCCGTCCTTAACTGATTCGAGTAGGACTCCATTCCCGACCCCATGACGTCCCGGACGATCATGGCTCCAACCAATGTTCTACATCCCCGAACACCACTTAACACTCCTACCCGAATCCAAATCATCTCCTCTTTTCTTTTGATTTGTGATAAACCTTTATTTGTGAAAGTCACCTCGGACAGCATATGCCATCCGAGGGTTTGTTTCCCCATATCCCAATGGGATGTTTAAAACTTGGTTTTTGACTATAGCAGGGCTAAGCATGGTTAACACCTATAACCTTAATTATTCGACGGTCGAGAGTCGATCGCTGAATATACCTAGGGTTACAAGGAAGGACATTCGGACCTAGGTATTTTGCAACTAATGGGTATAACTACCTCTACATAAAATATCGATATTAACACATAGCATGCAGAGTTCGTAAACAAAATATTCATAACTTTGCATATATGGGATTTCGACATGATCGAGGTGGGAATGCTTGCCTGGCAGTTCCTGCTCTTGTTCCGGATGCGGGGGTGGAGTCGGGTCCTCCTGGCGCACGTACGTCGCTCCGTCAACTACGCGCCGAAAAACATCGAATAAGGAGAAAAATCCAAATAACTCCAATAAAACCAAATGACATGCGTGCTTGAAAGGAAATCATGGTCAAAGAGTTGAATTAGGGTTTACGACTTTGAGCGGTCGATTCCCATTTAATCCGAGGAATGGGTATATGCACGTGTATCACATAAAATGATAGGACTTTAGAAACGAAATTTATACCCTTGATGCTTTATTCCAAATTTAATTCCCTATTGAGCTACTGATATTCCATAACATTGGGTGAAAGAAATATTTTGGCTGCCCGGAAGGACGATGTATATACGATGATTTTTTTTTAAAAGAGTTAAAGGAAACCTTAAACCTAATCTTCCTCATTGGTTAATTTAAACACCTTAGATACTTGAGTTGCTCATGAATTGGAAGATTGTACATAATTCAAGGGTTCTGGAACTGAGCTTGCAGATGATAGAAACAAGCAGATTAGCCCTAAACCGAATGAATCAAAGCAAAACCGGCTTATGGGTTTAAAAGAGCTCAGTTTCCAGCGTGTTTTACGTTTCCTTCACAAGTTGAATGCGCTTCCCTGCTACCAAAACGGAATCTGCTACCGCGCCCTCTTCTTACCAGATAAATGGGCCGCTCGGTCCAAATCGTGAAACCACTCACCTATCCGACAGAGGCCGCTCGGACAGCGGTTGGCGGCGGCGGTGGAGTCTCTGGCGGTTGGAGTTGTCGGGCGTTAGGGCGGGCGGCGGCGGTGGTCGGAAACCAACGGCGAGGGTCTCTGGCGGCGCTTGGCTCGGGTCGTTCCTGGCTGCTGGGATTAGAACAGGGGTGGCGGCAGATACTCCGGTCGGAGCGGCGACGGTTAGAGCGGCGGCAGGTATAGGCTCGGGTTGGCGCGATTGGTGGTTGGAGACTCTGGTAAGCACTCAGCTCTTGCTCGATTTGGGAAAAGAGTTTCGGTCTTGGATGAATGGTACGGGATTTGAGCTAGGGATTCCAGAGGGATTTGGGTGAGAAGCAAAGCTCGGTTGAAGGGGAGGCGCTTGGGTGATGGATGGGGGGCTGGATTGAGCTAGGGATGCTGGCTTGGGTGCATTTTCTGGAATTTGAGCTCGGGTTGGTCTCGTTTTATAGGCCGGCGGCGCGGCAGCTGGCCATGGCTGTTGCCAGAGTTTGCTTGGCCTCGATGGGACGTCGCCGGAGGGGACGGCGGCGCTGCTCCATTACAGGGCCGGCGACGAGACCTGGTCAGCTTCTGGGCTGTGGCTACAGAGCAATTGAAAGACGGCTGTCGAGCTGATGGCGTGAAGAAGATGGCGAGTTGCCGGGTAGTGTGACCAGCTGGCAATGGGGCATGCATGCTATTGAGGTCATGACAGGTTTCGAAGTGTCGATCTACGCCACAGGCACTGGAGGAGACATGTCCTAGCAAATAGAGAAGTTTGGCAAGGATTCTTGAGGTTGTGCACACGTCTGGAAGATAGAAATGAATCAGAGGGTCAGTGAGGGGTGCTCGGGTGGTTTGCTAGCTGGCCATGCAGCGCAGAATACTAGAGGACGTGATCAAAGGAACATGGAAATTAGGCACCGACGAGTACTTCGTGCACTATGCGTTCGTGAGTATCAGTGCCTGCATGCAAAGGAATCCTTGTGCAGAAAAAGAAATGAGCTAGCCAGAGGGAAGTGCGTGGTTCTTGCCACTGCTAGGATTTAGAAATTCAACTGAGAGAGATTAAGACATGAGCTGTCCGGAAAATAGAAGAGATGAATAAACTGAAAGGATGGTAAAGAAAATATTTAACAGGCCTTAGACAGGGTCGATTGGAAAACTATTATTTTACACCATACCTGTGCTAATTATATTGCTGGGTGGTCCCACTATTTATTCCAGCGTTTCTCGAGAAACCGAGAGGTGGTAGGTTTCCTGATTAGGGTTTTCCGACTGGAGTGCGTGTGTGCGGGTGTTTATTGCATTGAATTTAATTAATGCAAATGACCTAATTTACATGCGATGACATGCTCGAAACTAGGGTTAGAAAAACTGGGCGTGACAGGCCGCCATCGATCGCACACGCGCAAGATGAGCAATGCACCTGGATCAAAAACCAGAGGATATTCTCCGTGCCTTCCAATACGAATCAAGCCCTCTTCCCCTCCTTTATACACAGCCAGATCCGGTACTAGACGGTCTTCGATAGCTTCATGGAGAGGGAAGTTTTCATCCGGCAGATCCTACTCGTAGCCAACTCAGACTCTGTTCCCGGCATCGAGATGGACTCAATCCGCTAACAATCCAGACTCCCGTGCATAGGCGGCGTAAGCGGCGTGCAGTCGCCTGAGCAGCCGCCGGCCCTAACCCTAGCCCGTAGCGTGACAAAACTCAAGGTTATACTATTGTGTAAGGTCTTCGTTCCTAGTTATGCCATACGCGGAAAGGCCCTTTTGGAACTGGATGAATTTTGGGGCCTCTTTAACTCACAGAATTTTACAACATAAAAATATATTTATTTCTAAGTCGATTGAGAAATAGTTATTTTTAAATCGATGATCTTAGATGTTGATTCTCTATCCAACGGTTAATTGAATAGTTGTACATTTTAAAAATTGTATGTAGCTTCGGGTCTACACATTTCTAGACCTAGAGTTGTGCAACTCTAGGTTTGATAATGTGCAACTCGGTCGACTAAGAAATAATAATTTCTCAGACAACTGATAAATAGAAAATCCATAGAAAAAATGTAGGGCATCTTTGGTTCAAGGGAATTTAATAAAAAATTTGGAGAATTATATTCCTTAGAAAAAATTTCTATAGAGCTTCTTTGATTTGTATGATTGAAAATCATACAAAATTTTCCTTATGACTACTTTGCATGAAATTTCAAAAGAAAATTTCTATTGAGTTCAACCACTTGAAAATTTTCTTTATCTCTATGACAACTATGACATCAACCAACCCCCTAAAAAAATTCATGTGCTATTCCTACGGTAAAACCAAACAACTTTTAGTACTTATTCATGTGTTTTCAATTCCTGTGGAATATACCATGTCATGACATTCGATTCCTAATTTTTTGCTATTCCTACATTTTGAGAATATGTGAATCAAAAAGGCCCATAGGATTGTAATATCATGCCCATTTGAATCCCATAGGATTTTGCATCAAAGGTGGTTTCATTACAGTATAGGAACAATAAATGATTCTTTCCAAGAGGTTTTGAGTCAATGGAAAATTTTCCTATAAAATATAGTGCAATGGGATCCTTAGAAAAAATTTATATGAGATACATTTCTACAAATCAAACAATCCACTTAGGAAAAGTTTCTAAGGATTTCAATCCTCCAAAATGCCCATAAAATTCCTACAAATCAAACAGCCCACTTAGGGATTCAAAGGAATTTCATTGGATTTTTAGAGGATCATAATCCTTAAGAATTTTTTTTCCTATGTGAGTTGTTTGATTTGTAGGATTATAATCCATATAAATTTTTCCCATGAATTCATTTGCACTACTTTTCATAGGAAAATTTCAATTGATTCCAACCTCTTCAAAGGTTCCTATATTTTTCCTATGAGCAATCAAGCATCCTTTTCAATACTACAGATTTAAGATGGTATGAGATTATAAACCTACATTTTTTCTATTCATGGGTTTTGAGAATCCTGCAAATCATATGTAATCCTACAAAGCAAACAAAATTTTGTGGAACATCCTATAAGAAAGATGAATTTTGAAGAAATTGAGATCCTATAGAAAAAATTTCTATGTAATCATTTGGTACAGAGGAATGACCTTGTAGGAATCAATATGAAATTTCTGTGGAATGATTAGATCCACTTTTTTGGAGGATTTCTGACATTAGGTTGTACCTTGTAGGAACAGAGCATCCAAAGAGCCATTTATGCAAACTCTTGTATTTGTATTTCCTGTAAAATTCAATAAGCCATGACATAATAATATGTTTACCCATATAGCCCTCCGTTTTAAAATCTTGCATTTCCAAAAGGCGCCAAAAGTTGGTCTTGACTTGATCAGGTTCGACGGGAGGAGGGTCTCTGCCCTTTACCATGCTGTCAAACTGGCATTACGCTTCTGTTTAACAAGACTTGATATCTGATGCAGATTTGACCAATTGTGTTCATGAAGCCACGGAGTCATATCATGTCCCCAACTGTAGCGATGGAGAAAAACAAGAGCCGTTCTTTGGGATTTCTTCCCTAAAAACAGAAATGCACGTATATCTGTCCCGTCCTTGCTGAACCGAAGAATCGCGACAGGGAGACAAATTTAGGGCTCGGTTGGAACATGAAATTGGAAAATTATAAGAATAAAAGAATCATATAAATTAGATGTCACGTCTTCTAGATTCCTATAGGATTTGAAAACAAGAAATTGTATAAAGTACTGTTTTGATGTTTCACAGGAATTTTGCAAAAAAAGGTTCTTGATTAGAGAGAGAAAAGGAGAGAGATATTGACACATATTGTATTGAACATCTCAAATGAATAGAAACATGAAGTTTGAGTAGATATTTAGAATACTTCATGAAGGTTTCATAAGAAAGTTTTGATAGGAACTTTTAAACTTAATTTTACAGTCCAAAAGGTTTCATAAGAAAGTTTTTTATTGTATTTTATTTTATAAAATTTCTACAGAAATCTTTTGTTCCAAACAAGCCTTTGGTAGGCCACCCGTGTTATGGCACGTCGAAAGCGTGGTGGGCCAAAAACTTAGCGTCCCATGTAGCCCCCGTGGGCCCAAACGCTTCGCGTCTTTATTCCCGTCATCAATCATCGCGATACTCGGCTCCACTCGCAGCACGCATCGCGAACAGTAATTAGCTCACTCACGCCACGCTTTACCCTTCCGTATCCGTGGAACATTTCCAAACAAATTATACTCCCTCTCGCCAAGCCTTGGAAGGAAGGAGGCAGCTTCTGGAATTTCTTGCTTTGTTTAAAGCACAGGCGGACACGGACCACACGGTGGCGGCTTTTACAAAAACCAATTAGCCAATTAACGAATGTTCGACGCAGCTACGTACTGGAAATTTAATAGTGCCCGGCCGCGGCCGTCATTAATCTACTCACAGTCAAGAGCTACGCATTGACTCGATTTAGCTGCATAGTTTAATTGGTGTACTTTACCTGCCAGATAGGTCAAGCATGATCAGGGCGTCGGCGCCAGTAAATCAGGAAGGCTACTACTCCCCGTAAAACAACAGCTGAAGAAGCACCTGTACGAGTGCTTTGCCTGTTGAAGCGAGACTTTCTTTTTTGAAGGTAAAGCGAGACCTCCTTGGTCTGGTCAGATAAAACTCACTGCATTTTAGAATTGCAGCAGATCGTGGCTGCCAGCTAGGAAGGGGAAATGGGAAGATTGGGAAAGGATGAAAACGACACAAATGTAGCAAGCACGAGATCCATAGCTCAGACTGCTGTTTCAACAAATTTTATCTGCAAAAAAAGATCCACAACTCCACAGGCTTGGAAGATGGAATCGACCTACATAGCAACCTAATATCCTACTACTTTTCTTTTTTCCTTGGCGCCTATGTACAAGTCAGCGCGCTCTTCTTTGCCGCTGCGCTGGCTTCACCATTCACCAAGCGAGACGGAAGACGGACCAACCGTGTGCGGTAGCTGATCAATTTCGGGGGCGGTCGTGCATCTGACTTCTGACCGGTGTGAGTCGTACGCGACGTCGTCGTAACGAATCCGGTGGACTGGACTGGCCGCGCGGCTCACTGGAAGCCGTCCAAGCCGTTGACCAGCAGCTCGTGCGGCCGCAGCAGCGTGGGGGTGGGCACCAGCTGGAGCGGGGACGGGTAGGACAGGTCGTAGTCGGAGGCGTCCGGCAGACCGGCAGAGGCGGCCCAGAGCACGCCGGCCATCTCGTCGGGGACGAGCGGGGCGCGGCAGAGCGGGCAGGTGCGCTGGTCGTGCGCCATCCAGCGGTCGATGCATCCCCGGTGGAAGACGTGGCGGCAGTTGGACAGCCGCCGCACCTCGTCGCCGCCGCCGATGCCGCTGAGGCAGACCGCGCAGTCGCCATCACCGCACACGGACGTGGACGACGCCACCAGCTCGTCGAACCGCAGCACGGGCAGCGCCTCTTCGATGACCATCGCCGGCAGCGCGCGGAACTCGGGCCGCCGGTGCTGCAGGGAGCTGGCCGCCCCGTGCCCGTGCGCGTGCCACTGCGCCTCCTGCGCCGTCGACGCGGGTGGGTTAGCGCCGAGGTCGATGAGGTCGCCGAGGCCGACGGCGTGGAAGGCCCAGAGGAGGAAGCGGTGGAGGTGGCCGAGGAGGAGGAGAACCTGAAGGAGCATCCGGGGGAGGAGCAGCTCAGAGTAACCAACGGGGAAGCCCATCGTGTCGATCTTGGCTTGGAGATGGCTAGTGGAGGCGTGTGAGAGGTGCGAGTGTGGGTAGCCGAGGAGAGCCACAGGGGGAGCTAGAGGCGTGGTGATGGTGGATTGGTGGTAGTGACTACTGGGGGTCTTATATACAGCGTGCGAGTCAGGAGGGGGAGACGACCGGGATGGAGGGAGAGGGGAATAACGAGTGTGTGGGAGTGGCGCACCGGCGGCGGGAGTTAGTTGGTTGGTTTGTGCGTGCGTGTTGGTCAGTCTAACGATTGGTCGGTAGACTCATGCTGGATCAGCTGGCTGGGCGACCCGGTGACTCGAGGACGGAACGGAGGGGAGCTCTGGCTGTCGGTCTGTGGCGTACGTGCTACGTGATTTGCTTTCGTTTGTAGGCCCTCCCCGTTCTCTGGATTTCCTGTGATCCACCACTAGGCACTACCCAGCCACTCAGTGCAATGTGTGTACGGCCACTGGGGGGGACATCTAGCCTGTGAAAGATTCTTTAGTAATCCTAGTCACATTTACCTTGGGCTATCCGTGACATTGCATATTGATCATCTACATATCCGGGAGCTCTTATAGTGTAATCTTGTCATTTTCCTCCTCGTGCCAATTGAAGAATCAAATTTTAAGCAATCCCGAGGTTAAGTGGATTGCCCTTTCAGAAGTTACACGAGAACTATTTTTCATTTAGAAATGGAGATCTATTATGAAAAGAGAGTAGCCAAGCAGTTTTGTACAGAACAATTGAGAGTTATGCCATGTAGATGTAAAGTTTTGTCTATAAACTAGATTTGAAATTATTGTAATCTTTCCAGATCAACGCTGTTGACTATGGAGGGATGAAAAGAAAACGGATGGTCACAGAAAGGTTCCTTGTATTCTTTTGCTTTTTGAGCGAGGAGAGACTAGCTAGGTTGGTCCCGGTTTGTCCCGTCGCAGCAAGTAGCAAGTTCCCAGCCCTGTTCTTCTACGGTTCTGCTCTTCTCCTACTGAGCTTGGCTTCAACCGGACGTCAATTATTTGATCACTCTCTCAGAAGTTGCTGCCTCCTTTCTTCCCTCGTTCCACAAAACAATTCCCTGAACGCATTTGGTCGCTTGGTTTTCCATGCATTTCACTTGTTTGGTGAGGAGCTAGCTCGGTTTTCTTCTGTGATTTCTATCCATGCATGTTAGAGATATAACGCCATGGGAAAGGCAGGCTTGAACAACGACTTCTTTTATTTTCTCCTTTCATTGTGCTGCCTTATCTAGTGGATCATGCAAGTTTAATACTCAAATGGCTATGATTACCTGAAGAATTTGATTTACTCGGCCAGCGTGATTGCTGAAGAATATTTTATGCCACAAGGCTTGATCATGTGCTCCTTAAATAAACGACAGGCACCAAAAACCACGTGCTTCTAAATTTATGTTAGGTGTCGGTAGGAGACAAAGATGACATCTTCTGGGCGATCGATCTGGTTGCAGCCTCCCTCTTGGACCAGCTAACTAATTGTACTAGTTCTTCTCTTGGGGATTTGCAGAGTCATAAACTAAGTGGCTCTACATATAACGAATGCAGCGTTCCATTTTGAAAGGCCAGATAAGATCTTGCCAGAAACTGTGCCACCAAAGCTGGCCATCTTCAAACCGCCATGTCTAGCATTGTTGGTCCGCATATATTTAAAGAGGGATTTTACGGTGCATTCTACTGTTGGTGGGGAGTAGCAGTATAGATCAATTCTGGCCTTTGATTTAGAGGGATAATGCAAACTTCTAGTGAGGGTATTTTAGTGTTCAGCCTCCGAGGTACGATGCATTCTCCCTGGTAACAAGTCCCGTTCTCCTGGCGAAGCCGGAAGCAGCGAGGCACCGTGGAGAGTACCTAGCTCCGGAGGAGGAGAAGGAGGCTGAATCCGGCGATCTCCTCCTCGCTCCAAAACCCTAGCCCCAGCGGCGGCGAGATCTCAGGGAGCGAGGAGTGAAGGGGAGGAGGGACGATGTCGGACTCGGCGTCGATGGCGGCCGCCATCTAGGCGCGGTTCAGCAACTGCTACGGCTCCTTCGGCGACGTCTACAGAGGGTTGGCTCCCTGATCTTCCCCGACGAACAGAGTTTTTTTAATCTTCTATTTTTCTCCCTCGCACACGAAACTTTAGCTGATGTGCCTCGACGGCAGCTAGTGGAGCCGTCCATTTCGCTTTTGATCGAGTGGCATTGGGAATTCGAGTGTCGGGGCTCGAGATAGTGTACAATTCATGGGGAATCGGGGCGTCAAGCTGCAGAGTTGAGATAATTGAGTGGCCAATCGAGTGGTGTTTGTGACGTGTTTCTCTTGTTTCCTCGTGTTAATAACATGCCATTGGTGGTTTGATCAGGATCTGCGTGGAAATGATTCGCTTTGAATGCTGGGTGAGGGATTTAGGTAACAAGCAGTGCTAATGGGGTCAATTTAGCGCCTAACTGAGAGGTTTACACATATCTGTGCTAATTTAGTTTGGGATGGCAGGGTACCCGACTTGGATTCTATGTTTTGATTGTCTGGCTTCGATCTAGTGTGAGAAGTTGTCCGTGTTATGCATATTATTGCCAGTTCTTGCTACTTGGCTGAAGCTGGATCTCTTCTATTCATGGAGAAAATGTGTATTTTTAAATCGGTAAATCTTGTTTATGATTTAGTAGTGAGGAACTCGGGCACCTGGTATAGTTTGATGGTTCCCCTTGGACTTGAAAAACTCACTGCACCATTGAATATTTTTCTGACCTCAAAATTGAAATCGTACAAACAATATTTCTCGTGATTGGTTAAGACATGGATTTGTCACTCTGGACAATGATTTGTCCTGTATTGGATTATTGGAGTAGAAACAACAATGTAAGTCAAAGATTTTTTGGAAATGGCTATAACCTGTATGCGATGCATTTATTCTTTTCACCATCTCCTGTTCATTAAGTCAATTAAGTTGTGATTGCGCACCTGAGTATGAACCAACTTCGTTCACTCAATAAGTGTTATTTTTCATATTCTCATGATGTTTATTGTTCAATTAGGTGTCAAATGCAATATGGATTGTTCAATTAAGCATTTGTACCATTTCTTATTTAGGGATTTTATTGTTTACCATTTATACTGATTTTCAAGCAGGGACCCTTAACACTATCTGGTGGACAATGGACGACAGGAATTCAAGTCATTGAATTGCTTATGTATTTGTAGTTTTGGACATGTACAAGCAGTGCCAAAGCTGTGCTACATACTTGGGTACAATACAATGGAGCTCGACAGTCTAAATGTTTCATCTTTTCTGGCCCAAATATGTTTATACAAGCGTTTCGTCATGTTTCTGTTGCTCCCACCCAATAACTGGCCTATAATATAATCTTATATGTTTAATGTATCCATTAGTGTTGTCGCTATATTAATCTGTACGGTAGCAAGTTATCTGACAATGGTCAGCACACAGAATAGTGCAGCACAGCTATGCTTCAAGTCTGCATTTGCAATTCCTGTGAACTTCATAATTTTAGTTTCATTAGCATGTAAACGTGAGGAAGTACATTTGTAGTTTATATCTACGATTAAAGATGTTCGCATGGAGAGTATTCGTTACCATGTTTGCTAGTACCTGAAGTATACACATACCGGTTACTCAAAACAAAATGGACATTTGTGACCAAAGCTATTAATTGGAATAGGAATGAGAAGACAAACATCAGATAATAGTGTTGCTGACTGATTAAGCTGATGGTTACTCTTTGCTTAAGCTCACAGTAGCACAAATTGGCAACAAGTAAATAATGCATCATTGGCGACTTAGAGTAGAGCAGTTTAAGAAGTAGCAACTTGTAAACACACAACATCAGCTAAAACAAGATCTATCCATGTGCACAACAGCAAGAGCTCAAGGTTTATTCACCCGTACACGTTTGCTCTCTCCTCAGAAAGTCATATCTTTTTATTCAATTGCCAAGTTTGGAACCTTAGATCAAACACCAAATACGATTACACTCCACGCCTGCTCTTCTTCAGAAATCTCGCCAGGCTGAATGGCGCACGATCAACAATCTTGGCCTTTCCATCAAGGATGAGCTCCGCAAGTGCTGTGCCGGTTGCTGGAGCATTAAGGATTCCCCCGCAGCTGTGCCCAGTGGCTACGTAGCATCCCTTCACTCCGGGTATCTCTCCAATGACCGGCAGCCCGTAAGTAGCAAGCCTGCTCCGCGACTACCTCTGTGCCCTCCTATGTCTTCAGCTAGCTGGACACCCTCCCAACAGCTGGTGTAGCATTGCCATCGAGTCGGGCTCCCCAACAATCGTCGCTGGATCATCTGGAATGCATCAACTAATTCAGCTTAACGCATCAACCAATCACAAGGGGATTCACCCAATTGCTGCTTGGAGCCGTCGGCGGCCTTCACCAGCGAGCCAATCCCAACACTCAGACTGGGTGGAGCTGCCCGTCGTGGGTCGAGAAGATCCAGTCGTGCTGCTATCCATCGGGGATCTGGCAGCTCACAGTAGTGGATCCACGGTAGCTCCCAGACGACAAGGGAGTGGGCAGTAGTTTGGCAGCTCTGCCACCGCCTGCGCCACGCACAGCCGCAGTCCACCGCCATGATGTCCCTATTGCATCACCCGAGTCCATAGATGGTCGTCTTGGCGGCGTCCCAGCCCCCACCCTGCGCGCCGCCGAGCCACGCCGTCTCCCTGGCCAGCCCGCCGCTCGTAGCGTCGTCGGCCTCGGCTTCGACCCGTGCCATGAGCTTCCGCTGGACACAGTCGAATGAGGTCAGGTCCACACCGGAGGCGAGGAGGAGCACGGAGAGAAGGCGCGGGCGGCAATGGCCGCTATGCGGGAGGAGGAAGGCCTAGGCCTGCAGGAGGTGGCGCGGGATGCAAGGCGGGAGAGGAGGGAGAACATGTGATGGAGCGCCGGGGGCAGAGACGGAAGTGCGCCGCTAGAGTGCGGCGCCGTCCCCATGGACTAGATGTGCGAGAGGAGAATGGAATGGTCGGTTTGCTAAATCTTCGTGCACAGATATTTGGATTACCCATAGTACCCTCTGAATTAAGGGATTTGTTGTTCATTTATTCTAATTTTACCCTTAAACCTCAGGTTAGATTATCTATGCTGCTCAGGTTAGATTATCTATACTGCTCACAAGAGACTGTAGTATAGATCTATCTCCACCATTAGATCCTCTCAAATAGACGGCCCATATTACTTGAATGCACCGTAAAAGACCTCTATTTATATGTCAGTTGCCAATGCAAGGTTATTGCTAGCTGTTGGTAATCAAAGTGGTAAGACACCCCCGCTCGACTCCCAATGGACACCACACACGTTGAAATGTTTGCCTGTATGTCGATTTTAGGTTATTGGAATTTCTGTAACCAGCTCGGTTTTTTAGCTCTGTCAGATATATGTACGATTTCAGTTCTAATATCAACTATGATTGCCAAAGCCACACCGATCTTTTGTAATTAAACAACTTGTGTTTCTGGAGTAGTTGTTCGCACACACCAACTGGTAGAGCCGCCCGATAAGGGAGGTAGGGCAGAAAAGTAGGCAGGAATTTGGTTTCTTGCACGAACCGAAAGTAACATCAGCAGGTAGTCAAGCAGTCGTGTGCATGGCTTTTAGGGGTCTCCCAACTGGTGGAAGAAACGACAACGCTCTGGTGGCTGCCAACATTACGTTCATGTTTGATTCGTGGGTCAAATTTTATCGCATCTTTTTTGTTGAACTGTCGCAAGCTATGAAAAATATGATAAAGAAATTAGTCGTTACCATTTTAGCAAAGTTTAATAAAAATCTAAGTCTGTATGTGAGACAAATTATTAAAAAGTTTGATATGCCACAATTGTGACATTGAAATAAATAGTAGCTATAACCAACTGCCACACGTAATAAATTTTAATAAAATATAACTACAAACCAAACATGATCCTGTAATACTCGACCTCCTACGTACGTACGCGTACGGAAGTGGCCGGCTAGCCGCAGAGTGGTCGAAATGAGGCGGAAAAATGATGGCACACAAGAGGCATGCCAGAGTAGATAGCTTCTTGTTGGTTGGCTAACTCGCCTCGCACACCCGGCCAAAACGTACGAAACTTGACGAGCGATGGTGCTGTCGTGGTTAATCATGGAGTACATGCTCTTAGGTTGTATTTGATTCGGTTAATTTAACTAGGTTAATTAATTTTACCTAGATATGTTAGTTTAGTAATTTATATTTGGTAATTAATTTGATTAATTCAAATTACTATTTGGCAAGATTAGAAAGTTAGTAGTTGAAAAAAATGAATTTAGAAGAATCGGTTATATTGGATTAAATTATTCTATCTTTTTGATGAGTTAATTTAATCACAAGTTAACAGAGTTAAATAGTTTTAACCGAGTTAACTTAATCCATCTAATCTAAAGTTATTTGACAGACTAAGTCTCTAATTCACCCTTTAATCTTTAACCAAACGGGGCCTTAGTGATTAATCATATGTCCCTCGTTTGCTCCTTAGCCAGCAGACCCAATCAAAACAAGACTTGAAAAATGTATGGATATTGTCTATTCTTATGTTATTTGAAATTTTTTATATCTTAGTCATATTTTTATGACTTTAGATTAACATTCGGCCATTCTTATCTCAAACTTACTCCTGTAACATATAGACTAAAAATTACAGTCTTAAAATTATATTCTTTTCAAACTGTGATTTTAGGCTATGTACAATTTAAGGTGACAAACTACATTCTTTTCAAACTGTGATTTTAGGCTACGTATAATTTAAGGTGACTAGAATCTAAAATATTTCGAGCAAGAATTAACTGAATAAAAAATATAAACATGATGAGATGGATTATAAAATTGTCTTGTGATAAGATCGATGGTGCGTGCATGCATGCATACCATGTGCGTATATATGACCTCTACTTTTTTGCGATAGCATATATGTAGTATTGTATAACGGGCTACTCTGTTCTCTGCAGGGTTTTGTAGTTTTTTTTATTCTGTAAGATGATCGATGTGGCGCTTGTGCGACATGCATATACACCACTACACCAGTATATACTATAAGGAGTTGACTGTGCGCCCTGCTTTATTTTTTGTTCAGCATAACATCTCTGCTTGACTCCAAAAATGCTAGTTTCTGTTCCTGGATGCAGTTCAAATGGTGATCTGACAACGAGTGCCCTTTGCCCTTTACTCAATCTAACATGTATATATCCAGCTATAATATTAGGGGGTGTTTGGTTGGGCTTTTTAGCATTTTTCACTGGAAAAAGCTACAACCCACCCAAACGGCCAGCTTTTTAGCAGTTTTTGCCAACGGTAGCTGTGGACTTTGCAGTACAAATTCAGCTGTTTGGAAAAGCTATTTTCTACCAGCTTTTTGCAATATGTTGAAACTTCAGTGCTCATTTTTCAAAATGTTATAGATTGTTTGGATCAACCAAAATCTATATATTCACTTTTCCACAGCCACAGCAGTTTTTCCAGCCAGCCGACCAACAGCAGCTTTGTCAACAGCCACAGCTCAACCAAACAGGCCCTTAGCTGTGAGTTTTCTCGCCCTCGACATTATGACTCTCTCACCTCCTATTTAAGTCTAGGTGGCTCAATCTTGGCCTTTTGGACCTCGGACAGGTTATCGTAGGCCCGCTAAAGTTAGGGAGACTAAAAACCTCGTTTTCAGGCTCTATGGTCCATTCTTTCATGCTCCTCATGATCGTGGCTACCCGGTGCACATCGGCTCCATCTAGATGTGTTTGGTTGGAGGGATGGAGATAGATAGAATAGGGATATCCACCATTTTGATCATATTCTTGTATTTGGTTAGAGGGATATGATGGACAAAGGTAGCCAACTAAAAGGAATGTTCTACGAAAATGCTGGACAAAGTGATCCGACCGAAATGGCCGGATGTGGCTACCGCCCTTCTATAATCATGATTATTAGAAAATAATTAGTGATAATTAACATATTTTATTATCAATTAGTATGTGTAACGGTAAGATTAGTGCTTAGTATGTTTATTAATATATAATTAGTGGGTCAATTAGTATATGATCAGTAACAATTAAGATATTTTATTATTAATTAGTAAGTTTATGGCTAGTTTAGTATTGATAGGTATTTAGTGTGTTCATTAGTGTGTAATTAATTATTATTAATAGAAACTAAGTAACATAATTAAGTTAATAGTTTAGTACTGATAGGTATTTAGTGTGTTCATTAGTGTGTAATTAATTATTATTAATAGAAACTAAGTAACATAATTAAGTTAAATTGGTTCATCCCATCCATCCAACCAAACAAAAAAAAGCTCGTCTCGTCCATAAAAAACTGGATGGCCCTAACCCATCCCTCCTTGCCCTTTAACCAAACGTACCCCTAGTGACATCTAATCCGACGATGATGTCCCAGGAGTTGAAGGTAGAAAGGAGGAGCGTGAATGGGAGCGCCGTGAGGAGGCAATTGGGCGCCAGCCCTGACCACCGGCCACAGGATAACCTGCACGCACCCACTTTGCGCTCCCGTTGATGAGGCAGAAGCACAAGCAGCAGCCGCCGCTCAGAGCCCATCGCGCTGCCATCGCCACCTGCACGGTTTTTCTCCCGATCTGCAAACAGAGTGTCGCCAGGTCCGTATCTACACGCAGCACCATCTAGCCCGCGATGCACGCCTCCTGCAGCCACGGCCCATGCCTCTCCTGGCCTCCCAGGCCATCGCATTGCTAGGGACGCCCCATCTGCCGACCACTGAAAAGGGAGAGTTCGAGAAGAGAAGATGAAGGGAGCGAAAAGGGAGATGAAAGTGGTTGTGGACACCCATATCGGGTGCGACGAGGGAGTGGTCGGGGAGGAGAGCCAGCGAGGTGTACTCCGGCCGTCGATCGGATGGCGGCAGTCAAATTTGGCCGCAAGGGAAGATGTCGGGAGCGTTTGAAGACGCCGGGCAACGAAGGCTATTAGGATCTAAGCTGCCATGGGTCTGGTCCTGCTTTGGCTCGCCTCGCGTCCGCAGAGATAGTCGAGGGGAATGGGTGAACTTAGGCATTTGTAGGCGTACATGTCCATTCATATTGAGAATTTCCGCAGCAATTATTTTCTACAAAAATTACCATTTAGCTGTGCACTAAAATTACCAACGACGATACAGAAGATTTACGACCGCGCGTGCCGCCGCCTGAGTCTTTCTAGTTCTATCCTAAATGTCATCTGATCTTGTTACTTTTTCTGATATGTTGCCTTTTCTTTACGCAATTCTATTGCTATGAAAATGACATAAAGTATTAGTAGTAGGGAATGGGCGGGAAAAACAAAACATTGATTAAGCCTTCTGTTTTCGTCCATGGATCACTGAACAGCTATATAGCTCGTACAGCATGCATTGTAACATTTCACTGTCAGTTTGGCAGTAATCTATTGCTCTTACGTAACAACCAACTCTGTTCATCTTTCACTACACACAGATCCGGCACCCGCACTGCATGCATGAGCCACAAATGGAAACAAGGCTAACGTAGCACTGTGAGTACCCAACTGGCCAACTAGTCTTCTTGGCTGATCCGGTCCTTCCCATGCATCACGTTCACGTGGCAGTGTTAAGTACTCAACAGTGACGCATGCACCGTACAGCTGGTAGCGTCTAGCGTTGTCATCGGGGATGTGTTTAGTCTGTGACCAAAATATATCCTATCAATTTTTAAGCATGACCAGAATCTTGGTCCTTGTTTAGGTGATTGTCAAATTTTTACTATAATCATACTTCTTTATAATTCTAGTTCATTTTTCTTGCCAACCTTGATAAAAATATGAGCAAATAAAACTTTAACCAATATTTTGACTAGCTAATTTTTCACTGGGATAGACTAAAGACTCAAGCTAAACGCGCCCCACGAACCAGAGTAAAAATTCAGTACAAGTTGTGCGTAGCGTGGCTCAGCCTAGAAACTTCCGTTATGTAAGGCACGTGAGGCCGATGTGCAAAGCTTGGGCGCAGTTTTTGTTTGTCTAGAAAGGTGCCTAGGCACGGAACGTCGGCTGGTTCGTGCCCTTTGTGTCCAGCGCAGCAAGGTTGCAGCTTTGCGGTGTCCGTGCTCTCTGGCTCTTCGGCGAAGGAGAGGACTGGCTCAGTCTGGATGGCTTTTGCGTGCACTGGCAGTGTGGGGCCGGCAAGATAGGCTGCTAGGCACTGGGCCCATGGACCATGGTGGCGCGCAACAAGTGAAATAGCTAGACGCCCAGGCCCAGTACTAGCTAGGAAGAAAAGGAGCCAGTGAAAAGGAGCCAATGGTCAGTTGCTTGAGTCTCAGCTCATTTCTCCTGTGGACTACTACTAACTACTCGCTGTGATGCAAATGGTAGCACTGAATAGCTCTATCATTTGTTGGTCTCGACAATAGGATGTCTTCCTCTGGTCCCAAACGGTACACTTAACCTGCTTAAAACAGGATGTGCAGACCGCTGTTGCATTGGGTGCCAGAGTTTGAACAAGATTTGTAGAAGGGGGCAAGCTAACAAACTATGCTACAAAATCCTATTAAACACTTGTCAAATTAGTCATAGTTGGTGAATTGATAATTATTATTGATACTTAGTAGTCAAATTTTCATTTAGGAGGGTCGGGGTCCATCCTGGCCCTAGCTAAGTAAGTTTCGCCTATGGTTGCATGGTTAATAATGCTTCTTTTTATAAAGAAAGAGTGGAACTCATCTGGCCTCTGCATCCGAAGATGTACACAGCCAAACATTATTATACAATCCTTATGATATCCAATGTAGAAAAAGTCAACAAGCGGCAAACTACATAATAAGTAAAATCAACCATTACATAGCCTATTTGAAAGTTGCTAGCCAAACCGAGACATAAATCCCCTAATAACTAACTCCAACCTCCTAGCCCCAGTAGCCATGCGCTCCTGCTCCCCAGATCGTTGTTGCAGTATAGACCACGATTGCAGCCAATTGGTACACAAGAGCAGAGCCTACAAAGGATGTGTTATGTTTTTCTTTTCAAAAACGACGTCATTTCTGTATAACCAAATTGAGCGGCATAACGCAGCACCCACTAAAATTTGTGAGTGTAAATCTGGATGAACACCCTATAACCAATTCTAAAAAATATGAGAAATGCTAGTTGGTGTAAAAATAGTGAAGGTGGCTAGGTGCACTGCTATCAGACTGATCTCTAGCTAGCTAGTTGACACGATATAATACGATGAGAAAACCCGCGCGTGCAAAATGAAGTGTAGGAGAAGGATACGTAATTTAATAAAACCGACAAGTTGCAACGATCTTTTTGAGAAAAATAAACTAATTAACCTTAGCATTTTTGTCTAGTGGTAAGTATACCTCAAAGCGAAGCAATACCTCATCAAAATCGATAGCACAATCAAGTGCGAATCCGAGATGGATGCATGGTGCGGGTACAGGGGCATCGAGTGACAGTGATATCTTGCCCAAAGTGAAGCACGAGATTCACGAGATCACTGAGTGTTGTTATTATGTGGTGCGCCGATCGGAGTCCAGGTGCGGGTGCCGCGCGCCAGTACTCACACTCACGCGCTTGGAGACTCGGCGCAACGCACCGGGCACAGCAAGAGCTAGCCGCCGAGCGGACAGCGACGTCGAGCGGCCAGATCGAGCTAGCGCAGCAACAAGTGCGGAGACGCAACGTACCCTTGTGCCCTTGCCGCCACTCGGCAATCCCTGTCACCGGCCGGGTGCGCCGCGGGGTCCGTCCGTACTATGCGTTCAGTACATGCATGATGCATGGCACGACCGACAGGTTCATGCACCGGAGGACGAGGAGGCCGATCAGATGATTCGGCCTTCCCTTCCCCCTAGCTGGTTCCGCTCAGATGCTTGGAACCGAATTGCGCTGTGCTGTGCTCAGCTTACGTTGCTTCGAGGTTGTTTGGATTACTGAGATTAGCAACGAGTTCTGAGTAAATGAGCTTTCGGATGATTTTTAGGAAAATAAGTTTTAGGTAGTTTTTCAGTTAGGGATGGTCTACGGAGCACCATCGTTTGGATCACAAACTACTAAAACAAGTTTGTAGCAATACTGTTTGGATCCTGAAACTTTATATAAATCATTTGCTCTCTCCCGAAGGACAAAAAACGAAGTCACGCATGCAGCAATGACTATCGAAGATGAAGAAACATTGAGCCCTCAATTACATTCATGTTGGCATTTTTCTTTCGTTTCTCATGAAGCCTTCTTCATCCTCCCGACTCGGCACCATTTCAGTTAAAAGGTTTTTTACTTACATCTTACTACTGGTGGAAAAGAATAGTATAAGTCTCATCCAACTATTCAATTCTAAGGCATTTAGATTCTTTTCATTGCATCCTTTTTTTTCCACGTAAGGGTAGTTTAGTCCACACTTTTGATGGGTCTGTTTCTGGCCCAATCAGCCCAATCACAAAGAATCTGCTCCCCCAACCTCTGTGTATGATCTGGTCGTCGCCGTCGTGCTTGTCCGCCCCACGCTCCGCTCCTCCTCCGCCCCTGCCCTGCCGCCGTGAATCATCCGCCCACACGGTCTGCTCTGCCTCCCTTCCTCTGGGAGACTGGGATCCCTCAACTCCATCGCCTTTGAGGTATCAAACATCCCCTGACTTCCTTGTCTATATGCCTTCATCGTCGAAATCACCGATCAACTCCTTCGCAGGTAAACCACTAGGTCTGCTTCTGCTCTTTCTTCCCCGGGTCTCCAACGGCAATTGATTCAAAATTTCAGAGCAAAAGATAATTGAAAACATGCAGCACCATCGAACTGCTATTTAGCTTCCATTTCAGAGAGAATTGTAGCTTGAAGTTTCTTTCAAGCACAATTTGTTTGTTTGATTATTCGTTTCTTTCAAGCATGGTTCCTTGATAAGCTGAGTGCACAGTACGAGCGGTGGCGCGGCACAATCCCTCGCCAGCAGTGGAGGCCAGACGGCGTCGGTGACATGGCGTAGCGGCACACTCCCTCACCAGCGACCGAGGCCATACGGCACCGACTGTGCACGGCGTGGTGGCTCCATCCCTCACCGACGGCGGAAGCCAGACGGCACCAGCGACGTGTGGCGTCATCCTCACCTCCGCTGCTCCTGTCTTCCCACGCCTTCCTCCTTGGTGACGAGGACAGCCGCGATCTCCTTAGGTCCTCTCTGCAATTTATGCTTGTTTCCTAATGAGGCTCGCATGTAAGCTCGAATTTATCCGCTGGTACACGTACAAGTGCAATTCTCGTGGGTAATCAAAATGGTTGCACATTTTGTTGCAAAAAGCACGGTACTAAACAGAGCAGTTGAAAAGTTAGCAAAAGAAAGAGTAGCCGGAAAAATCAAGTAGGTTCAGCATTTACCTTAGTAAGATAGTGTCAATATAAGTTTATTTGCAAATTTCTTACCTCATAATATTCAGATTAGAAATATTTGTCCTTTTGCTGAATGTCATGGTGGAGGCTGCTAGTTCCGAGCAAATTTTCGCCGTACCAAACAGAAATAGTTCTAATTTTTTTGTAATTTTGGAAATTGGTTTGTACAACTTTATGTTGGCATTTGAGTTTGTATGATTTGTAATATAAATTTGTAATAATAGACCGCTACAATGTCTTTGTTATACTACTCTGATTGACATATTATAATCGAAATTAGACTTATCTATATTACATCAAAGACTAGCATGCTACTCATAATGATAGTACGTGAGTATTCCATCAATGAATGTCATGTCTGATGTTAGTGAGTCTCACCGGACAAGCCGAAAGAAATATTCACTAAATGGGAATACAGTTCAAATACGCAACAGTGTACACCTCAATTTTCGAATCATGAGGTGGGTGGACAGCTCTGACAAAGAGCACGCTAGCGTTCGGGCGCCAAAACGCATTTCCGGTGGTACAGCTGAGCATTAGTCCATAGAGCATTGGGCTCTGGCATCTGGACGTCTGAAGCCGGAAATATCAACTTGGGCTCGATTCCTCTCGAGAGGGAACAACCAAATTTGGGTTCAATGTGAAATGTGCACTTCTAGCATTACTTTTGCCCACTTGTTTTGTGGGCTTCCCTCAAATTTTTTTTTGCTTTGTGGGCTTGGCTCGATCCATTTCTCGTGTGATATACATTACATTTTTGTAATCCATCCAGTGATTTAGGAATTACTCCCTTGTCTACATCAGATTGTGTTTACCAAGAATTGTTATTTTAATATTCCATTCCAAGATAGTTTGCCACATTTACCACATGATTACTGATGACGAGTAATACACTATACCGTATGCGAGGTGGTACCTATATATGTATTCCTTGAATAACCGGAGTGAGTAACGTACTCGCTAGGGATTCTAGGAGACAAATGGATCTCTACGAGACTCTATCCCACATTTAAGGAAGCTAGAGTTTGATTCGGAGATAAGTTCATGACCTTCACGACTCAGGCCACCCCCTATGTAAGGATCCGAGAACCCCTCAAGGAAGATCAAATCCAATTGGAGCGAATAAGTCATATACAAGCAAGAAGTCTCTGGAGATCAAGCCCTAGCCTACACAAGAAGACTCCACAAACCGTCTAGATCTATTCGGAGAAGACCCTGACTAGGTTTGGATCCCATTTAGGATAGCCACTAGCATCCCCTTTGTAAGATACTCGAGATTCAATATATACCGTAAGATCGACGGTTTACCAATCGTCGACAGTTACCACGAAAACTTTAGTTTGCAAATAATCATCATTTTATTTTTATTTCTTCCCGATGTCACAAAGATAAACGTGTATTTGTGGACCATTGCCATGTACATTAGTACACGGGCCAAACCTAGCTCCGGAAATTATCATCATCTTATTCTTTTCAATCAAAAATATAACTATCGAGCTATTTTCGAAAAAATAAGTAGCCATCTTGCGGAAAATCAGAATCCAGTTAACCACTTAACCCACGGATCGGGTAGTTGAATTTTATATTAGAGAAATATTTCAATAAAAAACTGGACGTAGCAGTAATGCATCCGAATCTGAGCGAGGAACCATATAGAGCATAATTCGTTCTTAGTAGTACCATTCCAGAAGCCAAGACCAGGGGGCTGATGGCAAGCTAGACAGGGTCGCAATTTTCTTAACCCAAACATACGGCAGCAAATCGTGATGAAGCGCTTAAATGGAGGCGTTCAATGCGGTGTACCATGCAGAGTTTCTTGTACCTTCGGCAATTTGACCCTTGAACGACTTTCACGGTAACATGATACAACACACCTCCAAAGTCCAACCCAGAAAAACAGAGCGTGACACGAAGCGATTCTACCGGATCAGACCAGTCTGTTGCTAGTCTGAAGCGCAATTGGAAAACCAACCACGACTGACCGAGTGACTGTGACTGCGACCGGAGTGTAAGGAGACCACTTGGTTCCTCGGTTCCGTGTCACGTCGCCCCACGCTGCCTGGCCCCGGCCCACACGAGTCAAAAGTCAACACCGGCTGCGGAAAAGATGCCCCGAAACCCGACGAACGCAGGCGGTCCCAAACTTGACGAATCCGCCGCTCGCGACAACGGCCGACGTAGCGCGACGCCATCGCCGCGCATATGCCATTAGCGAGCTGCCACCCTCGAGCCCCCACCTACCCAACCCCATTTCGTTCCAATCCGCGACACGGACTATGATGCCCCGGCCCCGGCCCCTGCTGTGGTGGCGGCTCGCGCTGGCCACGCTGCTGTGCCTGTGCGAGCTCCCCTCCCCGGCGCGGTCCCAGAGCGCGCCCTCCACGCCCGCGCCGGCGAGCGTGGAGGGATTCAACTGCTCCGCCAACAGCACGTACCCGTGCCAGGCCTACGCGCTCTACCGGGCGGGCTTCGCCGGGGTGCCGCTCGATCTCTCGGCCGTGGGCGACCTCTTCGGCATCAGCCGCTTCATGCTCGCGCACGCCAACAACCTGTCTACCTCGGCCGCGCCGGCCGCGGGGCAGCCACTGCTCGTGCCGCTCCAGTGCGGCTGCCCCTCCGGGTCGCCCAACGCCTACGCGCCCACGCAATACCAGATCAACTCGGGCGACACCTACTGGATCGTCTCCGTCACCAAGATGCAGAACCTGACGCAGTACCAGGCCGTCGAGCGCGTCAACCCCACGCTGGTGCCCACCAAGCTCGACGTCGGCGACATGGTCACGTTCCCCATCTTCTGCCAGTGCCCTACCACCGCCGACAACACCACCACCGCGCTCGTCACCTACGTCATGCAACCGGGCGACACCTACGCATCCATCGCCAACGCCTTTGGTGTCGATGCCCAGTCGCTCGTTTCCCTCAACGGGCCCGAGCAGGGTACGCAGGCGAAGATGTTCCCGGCGATACTAGTGCCGCTCCGCCGGCAGGTGCCGCAGTGGCTGCCGTCAATCGTCCGCCGAAACAACGTGTCAGTCACGCCGGCGTCCCCGCCCTCTTCCTCTACGCCCGACCCGAGCGTCGTGGCCGACAATCGGAACGGGGTGGTCACCGGGCTGGCCGTTGGGTTGGGCGTCGTCGGTGGGCTTTGGCTCCTGCAGCTGCTGCTGCTGGCCTGCCTGTGGAGGCGGCTCAAGGCGAAGGGGCGGCGAGGGGAGGCGATCGTGAGCGGCGACGGCGGTGAGGGTGTCAGGTTTGGCAAGAGCTCGTCCGGCGCCGTCGGTGGGGAGAGATTCTTGGTCAGTGACATATCCGAGTGGCTGGACAAGTACAGGGTGTTCAAGGTCGAGGAGCTGGAGCGCGGCACGGGTGGTTTCGACGACGCGCACCACATCCAGGGGACCGTGTACAAGGCCAACATCGACGGCGAGGTGTTCGCCGTGAAAAAGATGAAGTGGAACGCCTGCGAGGAGCTCAAGATCCTACAAAAGGTTCGTCCATTTCTTCCGAAACTGAATTACTTGCTCCATTGATTACTGTCAGAGCCCAGAATGAACTGTTTTCAGATTCTATAACTATTGCGTTCGAAGTAATTTTTGGCAAAACAACGAAATCAATGCTAATCAGTTAGGTTTGCTGCTCAAATGTTGGCACTACAAGTTTGCAATCTCTGATTGGGACAGGACGATTTTGTAGAACGCTAGCTCTTGTAGATTAAACAAAAGAACGCACTTCTGCTCATTTGAAATATTATAATCGCAGTGGTTTGTTAATTGGACCAGCAGCCTAAGCAGTAGTGCAGGCATGGGCGATTGAGTGGGCTGGACTCTCATGATAATGACACGAAGCGAGTAACGATGTCTTTTCTTTGGTTGTGTACTTGTGTACAAATGCAAACAAAAAACTTAGCCGAATAATAGAATTCTACCCGCAATAACGATGGTAGTGGGGTTAAAGATATTTTATTTTGGACCTGTCACTCTGCAAGTGCCGTCAGATGCCTTGAGCTGGTTCTGCACGGCCAATTGTTCAGTTGGCACTTGGCAGTGGCACCAATGGATTGCAACAGGAGCAAATTCCAAGGAGACCCGTCCATAAACGTAGCCGTCTCCATTTATTTTGTTATTTGAAGCCCTTCTATCTTGTCTTTGAGGGACATCCCTTTCTTCTGAGGAAAACATCCAGTTCATTTCGTTATGGAATGTGGACTAGTGCCAGTGGTACCAATTAACCTCATGAGCACCGTTTGGTCTGGGATTGTGCCTAGAGTTCAGCACGTCTTTATCTTTTTTTAGAAGTTAAACATGTTAGCACGGCTTAATGTTAAGGTGATGGAAACTGGTGAAGTCAGGGTTACTCATGAGCCAATAGGAAATATGAATCCTTGTGCGTTAAGCTGTGTCTAGAATCTAGATAGATGACTCGGTGACTAAGTACAACGTGTAAGGTTCAATTCGTAACTTTGCTGTTCTCCTGTACGACCACATGCGCCACTAAATGCGGCCACGTAACCACATAGCTACATCACTGCACCTACATGAGTCTTCGCAAGCTTATGTACGAGATTAAAATGCTCTTTCAACAAAGGCTGCTGCCTCCACAAGCAGACATGATGGGCACATTGACCAGTTCGTTGGCTTTCATCACCTAGTCGCGACCATTTGCGAAAGTAGAAGACAGCCATTCAACTTGCGAGATAAGGACGGAAGTACGAAAACAACGTGCAAGCACATTGCGAACAAACTGTTGGACATGATAAGTGGTTAGAATAAATAGCATTTGGATTTTCTCTGTAACAAGTTAAATCACTCGCAATAGCTAGATATGATAAGATTTTGATTTTTGCAACACCTTGCTCCTTCAGGTGAACCACAGCAACCTGGTGAAGCTGGAGGGCTTCTGCATCAACTCAGCGACGGGCGACTGTTACCTGGTGTACGAGTACGTGGAGAACGGCTCGCTGGACCTGTGCCTCCTGGACAGCGCCCGCGCGCGGCGGCTGGACTGGCGCACGCGCCTCCACATCGCCCTCGACCTCGCCCACGGCCTCCAGTACATCCACGAGCACACGTGGCCGCGCGTGGTGCACAAGGACATCAAGAGTAGCAACGTCCTCCTCGACGCCCGCATGCGCGCCAAGATCGCCAACTTCGGCCTCGCCAAGACCGGCCACAACGCCGTCACCACCCACATCGTCGGCACGCAGGGGTACATCGCGCCTGAGTACCTCGCTGACGGCCTCGTCACCACCAAGATGGACGTGTTCGCCTACGGTGTCATCCTGCTCGAGCTGGTGTCCGGGCGCCAGGCCGCCGGCGACGGCGGCGAGCTGCTGCTGGCCGAGGCGGAGGAGAGGGTGTTCCGCGGCCGGGAGGAGAGGCTGGAGACGAGGGCGGCGGCGTGGATGGACCCCGTGCTCGCCGAGGAGACGTGTCCGCCGGGGAGCGTGGCGACCGTGATGAGCGTGGCCAGGGCTTGCCTGCACCGGGACCCGTCCAAGCGGCCGAGCATGGTGGACGTGGCCTACACTCTGTCCAAGGCGGACGAGCACTTCACGGACTACTCCGGCGAGAGCATGTCCGCGGATGGCAGCGGCGAAGTCACCGCGCGGTGAACCGTTGGTTTGTGCTGCTCCGTAGTTGGAAATGCAGAGGTCAGCACGGGAGATACACCTAATTAGTAGGCATATGGGAGTAGTAGCTAATAACGCGGCTCTAGGTTGCATCTGTTAAGTACTCCCTCCGTTCTAAAATATAAGGCGCACACACATTTTAAGATTTACTATTAGACTTATAATATTTTGATTATGTGATATAAAAATGATATTGTTGGATTCGTCTTTAAAAACACTTTTCAATGATATTATTTTTGTATCATATAACTAACATATTATAGACATAATTGTAAATATTGAGATGCATGCGTGCCTTATATTTTGGGACGGAGGGAGTAGCAAATAAAGTAGCAATTGGCGGCTTCCCTTGGCAGATGTTTCGGTATGCTACTGTACACCACCACTTCAGCGTTTGCCTCAATATTCTCCGCCCGTTCATGAATTCGAGGGGTTAGATCGGCTGGGCCGACGCTTTTCAGTCTGTCCCGACTCGGCGACTTCATCGGAAATTCGGAATCCCTGTATGTTTCAAGTTCACCTGGGATCGGACTCACGGTGATCATCTGATATGGCCACCGTAGACGGCCGCGAGCGTGGCCATGCTTGAAGGTGAAGTATCCCACGGCACGTACGCTACTTCCTGGCCGATACGGATGAATAGAGTGGAAGCATATGCTCCGGCACCCGGACTGCACACCTGTTTCAGCTTTAGTACGCTTGTAATACTTAACTTCAACTTACATCTGGGTTGGTTTGTCTTGCAAGTAACTCAGTGCATGGCTGGTTGGTGGTTGCCTCCTTGTTCAGTTTGCTGTGTTCGCCTTAGCCTGCAAAAATACATCATGTTTGTAAAAATGTAAAGTGTAATCACTTTGATTAAAAAACTATTTCTCATTAGTCCGCTAAATGTACATTTCATTGCATGAATTCGTGATGTTCCTGCAACATTTCATGAATTTGCTCCATGGTGGCAATGACAGCTGGAAGCAGGTATGATGTCAAAATGAAAATTTTCACAAGCAGCAGGGAAACCTTTGCAACATCTCCGACTTACAACTGCTGTCTAGTGGACGCAGCCTGCCAGTATGGTTCCAAATGTCTTGGCTCCCTAAACTATGATGTAAGCTTTCTAGACTTTAAAGCAGTCCACCTGCACCAGTAAATCTGTTGGAACAATGCCGGCGAATGACGTAGGGACAGTGCGGGACAGAAATGCCAGGGCCATGCCGGTGAGGGACGCCGGCAGGGCAATGCCAAACAGGGAGGTGGGCACCGGCATTGGGCCAGAGAAGATTGCCAGTGCAGTGCCTGTGGTTGTGGTGGGAAGGGTTGCAGAGGAGGTGCCGGTAGTGTACCGGCTGCAGATGACGGTAGAGTGCCAGCTATGTTGTTTTCGGAGGTGGAAGACTTGGCTCTCATACCAAGATAGTTTATAGTAATCTCTCTTGTATTATTGATGAACAGTGTATATGTACACGTTTACAGGGAGAGTTACAAACGGAAGCGGAGAGAATCACGCTAACAGAATTACAAGAGTGCAGCACATGTAGACGCAGAAGGTATACTGTCAAAAATACACTTTTGGTATACCGAAAACCGTGTGACCGAGGAAGTTAAAAGCAAGAATGCACTTTTAAGAGGGCAAAGCGTAAAATGGACCAGCATGTGGGACCAGCATGTTAGTGACAGTGACGCTTAAAACGGTTTTAAAAACATAAACCTGACATGTGGGACCAGCATGTTAGTGATAGTGAAGCTTAAAACGGTTTTAAAACATAAACCTGACATGTGGGACCCGACCGTCAGTGGCCCAACATTTAAGTTTAAACTTAACCGTGACCTGCAGGTGGGCCCTTCTTGTTGGTGAGAGGAAAACAGAGAGGGACAGGAAACAACTCGATTTACCTCACCGGCGGCGAGTGGCGGCACTATGGGAGCAAGGGACCACCAAGTCGAGGTCAGGGCATCGAGACAGACAGGTTGGTAGAGGTGGTCGATGCCGGCGATCACCGGAGCGATGTCGACGGTGGTGGATAGAGAAGACAGCGGTGGCCAAATCGGGGCTTTCAACTCTGATGCCGGTGACCTGAAATTGGGCACGGGAGGGATATTAGAGGTAGATACAGAGTCTTTGGGTGTGGAGTATACGACGGGAGCTCTCCGGAGTCAGTCAGAATCAAGCTGGAGGCCTCAGCGGAGCTCCTTGTGGAGTTGGAGGAGGGCCTCACATCTAGAGACTGAGGTTGGTAAGGGAGGAGGGAGAGGTGGAGAGGAGGGGAAAGGAGCGCTCGAGGTGGGGTTTTATAGAGAAGGTGGCGAGTGCACTGGGGACGTGGAGTGCGAAAGGAGGCGAGCTCGCTGGTAGCTGCGTGAGATCTCGCGGCCGGGAATACCGGCACAGGGGAGTTAGGCGAAAGGTTTGGTACGACTGACATGATGGGACATTGCGCTGGTTAGCGGTTGACTGGGTGGTCGCGCCTGTGTAGTCATGTCTGCAGCCTGCCGCGTGTAGTCTACGATGCTGTGCCGCGGTAGAGGTGGAGGCGAGGGTGCAAAGGGTGGCGTCGCATCGTCTAGGACCGAGGCGCGTCAGTGTAGGTGGTGGCACGGCATGGTGCGCCATGATGTGGCATTTGTGTTGCACATGTCGCAGTGCCGCTGCAGAGGAACAGGGGAGCGTGCAGGGTAGGTTGACATCGTGGGGGGCCCTTGCACGGTGGTGGACGCGACATCACAGTGGGGTAGCGGCTGCAGTTGCCGGGCACGGCCACTAATAGGCCTAGTGCACGCCCTCCGCACGGTGGTTGTGCCAAGTGTGGCGCCCAACCAAGAAGAGGAGAAGGGAGAGTTGGGGAGGCTGTCTAGTTGGTACAGGGCCCACTTGGCAATGAAAGGAGAGTTAGAGAGGGGCTAGAGATGAAGTGGCTGTAGCGGATTTCAAACAATGGTTACATAGTGAACACTTCTCAAACTTAAATTTAAATTTTGAGCAGGTGTTGAACCGTGCAGATGATCAAGCACGATTTATATTTAAATTGTGTCAAGTCTTCCATATTACTTGATTGACAAATAAGAAGCATAAAATGGTTATGCTAAGGAAAAGGAGAATCTTTTGGAGTTGAGAATGTGATGGATGAGAAAGAATACAATCAATTTGGCGAGTTGCCTCCTTTCGGAGATGACATAAGGATTGAAGAACAAGAAGAAGTGGATGAACGTACCTATGAACATGATCATCGTGAAGGCCTAATTTTTAGAGGAAATAAGCAAGTGGGATGAATGTAATATATGAACTTAATCAAATATTTATGTAATATACAAATTTTCTATGTAAATATACCACCCTTTTCTAAGAATAACAGAAACCAAAACATTATTTCAATCGGTTCTACTGAAGAACCATTTGAGATATCAGGTTATGTCAGACGGTTCATCAGTTGAACTGCCTGAGATAATACATATCTCAGATGGTTCTGTCGTTGAACTGTTTGAGACTATGTTAGGTATAAATATTTCTAGGATTTTTGGCCACGCCCTCGCACTAAAATTTTCTAAGCCCCCTGCATGTCTCATCTTCTCAAACCCTAGCATTGCCGCTGCCTCGCGTGGCCTGCCTACCTGCCCGCCGTCGCTGAGGATTTCCTCCGTACCACCACCAAGGAAGAGGCCAAGACACTCGCGCTATCGCTGCCGAGGAGGAGGACCGTCTGCTGCCACCACCATCAAGGAGAAAGAGGAGGAGACCCGTTGTTGCCGAGGAAGAGGAGACCTGTCGTTGCCGAGTAGGAGGACCACTAGCCCGCTACACCACTCTATCGCTATCGACCTTGAGCCCCGTGCGCCGCCAATGTCTGGCCGGCCACCCCTCTCCCTCTCTACCCCTCCTCCAGTGTCAAAGTTTGGATGAAAATTCTCTTACACTTGTTGGTTGAAATTCTGTGAAATTTCTTTTAGGGTTGGGCTTAGAGTTAAGGTTTGTGTTAGGGTTATAGGTTGTCATTGTACGTTGGATGAATTTTTTGTTATAATTGTTGGATGACATATTTATTGCAATTGGATGAAATTTCTGTTAGCTACATTTATTATTTATATTTTTGGCCACTTTTCTATTATTTATTATTTCTATTATAATTGTTTGATGAAATATTGGATGAAATTGTATAAATTTTTTGTTAGGGTTAGGGTTACGGTTATAAGTTGTCATTATATGTTGGATGAAATTTCTGTTAGCTATATTTATTATTCACATGCTTCTTATTTTTTGTTCTTTATTATTTCTGTTTGCTAAATTTCTGTTAGGGTTTGGACTAGGATGAGGGTTTATTGAAATTGCTTTAAATCACTTATTAAGATGGCATTGAATCATTTGTCACCTTTGTCGTCGCCACTGAGAGACCCAGTAACCTCTACGGGAAAACAGAGGCGCCGACCTAGGATAGTCAACCAATGGCCCAATGTTAGATATAAAATCGCTAAGATCGGGCATGAGTCGAGGGTTCCAATGAAGCCCGATGATGCATGGAAGTCTTTTGGAACTGCTTGCAGGATTGTTGCACGAGAATGCGTTGATATCAAGCCTAAGAGCTAGAGGTCTCTGACCCGTGCCGAGCGTGTTTCTATAGCAATAGAAATTTTGAATTACTTTGTTGTCCTCGAGGATTTCAAAGAAGTCATGTCACGAGCTGTGTTGCTATCAGCATGAAAGACATGGAAGTCCATTAAGTCCGAGATCATGTGAGAATGTGTGTTTGAAGAGATGGAGCCCTTCTAGAAGTGGCCTTTCATTACTCCCAAACAGTGGCAGCAAAGACGATGAAGGAATTCCGATGTAAGAGTAAAGTAAATAGGGAACTCGCCAAAATAAACAAGAACCCCCATAGGCTTGGAACCGGAGGGTAGATACGTGCCAAAGGGAATTGGAATGCCTCCCTTAGATTTGGCAACATTGTAGATCCTTGTGCCCGAAATTGGCTAAGAGCAACGTAAACCACCTTGAGTTCGAGCACCGTTGTCTTCGAAAACCCCGTCGACGAGGACGTGGCCAGACGGTTGGTAAGATATCAAACTACCTAACTTGTACTTAGTCCATAACATCATAGCAATCGAAATAACCTTCTAGACTCTTGCATGTTGAAGTGAATATACAATTTACTTAGGGCTTCTTCATGGGAGATATACTGAAATGTGCAATAGGAACCACAGAGCACCCGGGTTGTGTGCGGGGCATAAGGTCCAAGGTTGGGCATAAAGCAGGACTCACCAAGGACTTGGAGGTGAAGCGGAGGTGGAAAAGAGCCAAAGAGCATGAAAAAGAGGAACGACTCAGAGAAAAGGTGCACGAGGACCTACGCGAAGAAATGCGCGAGGGGGTTAGAAGGATGCTCAGAGGGTAGCGGGAGCAGGAGCAATTGCAACCCTAAACCCAAGCCACATTTTATACAGCCTTTATAATCGTTGGAATAGTTGTGCCTCGGTCGAGTCACTCGTTGGAGATATGGAAGCCACATATCAAATTGATGATATCAGGGTAAGATATATCCCACAATGGTCTATCTTTAGATATTTAAAGTTTCATTTGACTTATTGCATACAATGATGTGGCCTCCCACATATTGCAAGCTAAAAATGAGAATTACCGGCTTGGATATTACGGTGGAAGATGCTTGGGGGTTGGCCCATCCAATTTGTGAAGGTGTTACAATGCACAATGTCCCGCTATGTCCGGGTTCGGCAAGGTGCCGGTGGAAAATGTGCACGACCAATTCAAGGGAGTCTCTCTGCTGATTCCCATAGACTCTAAGGGATGCCATTGGGACATTTATCTAGTGGTTTAAGAGGGACATCTTCCTTGACTTTTCACGACCACAACCATCATTCCCATAAAAAACAATAGTGACTCCAATGGCAGTTGCTGTGTCACCAGTGCTAGCAATGCTTGTGGTTGTGGATCCTAAACCACCGCCGACAATGGTAGCGCCTACACCTGCTACTTCATTGCTGAAGTCAACCTCTAACAAGTGAACTGGGAAAAATAGAAAGGGCAAGAGCAAGGCCAAGACGGGCACGGGCAAGAGACTGATGGTGCAACTTGATAATGTCGATAAAAAATTTTAGGCACTACAGACCATGTATATATCACCTTTGCTTCTTTGGCCAGGAGATTCAAGCATTAGCAGCCATTGGTCGAGATTGAATAGACTATTGCATCAGAACTTGGGTGGGCTTTAACTTTTTTGCATAGGTGGTACATGCAACAGTTCAATGAGCCAAAACACCATGTCAAGTGTCGTGGTCCAGTTCACAGAAGACCATTTCCACCACAACCCAATAGATTGTTGCTTCTCAGTGAAGTTTGATGACTTGTTCAATCTTTACAACCTCAACACCCTAGTAGACGTTGGATATTGTAAGTATTTACACTCACAGTCTACATACATCTAATATAAATGTCATCTACATACACTTTTTCTTTTTTATATGTAGATACATGATCACTAAAGCCAGATAGATGAAAGAAGTTGTTAGCTTCATTGACCCACATTTTGCCTCCACACAAAGTATCAGCACTGATGAAAGGTTTGTCGAGGATTATATCATAAAAATGTTGAAAGCTAAGCCACGATAAGAAGTACATACTTTATCCTTTCCGAAAGGGGTAATTATTGACATTGCATTAGTTTATATACCTATGATTTCTACTTTATGCGCAACAAGCACTAATTTAGGATTAGTGACATGCCCCTATAAATACCACTGGATTCTTATCGTCCTTATACCAAGGGAGGCGAGAGCCACATACCTCGATTCCAACTAGAGTAGCAAAACCCAATATTGAACGTGAGAGCCACATACCTGTCGAACCCCAGAATTCATAACAGAGAGGCTTAAGAGAAACCACCCGCTAAGTCGAAACGTCAACCCCGACCTCAACTCCTGGGTGTCAATTCCAAGAGGAGTGGAGTGATATGGCTCCGAATAGCCCGAGACGTCAACCCCAAAGCTTACTCTGGCAAGCGCACAGAGTAGTAGGGTGATATGGTCTCCTCACTCTTGTCCTACCGAGCCGGAACATCAACCCCGAACTCGTCCCGGCAACTTAATGCACGGCTGGAGTAGGGTGATATAGTTCCCAATCTCTCAGTAGTAGAGTCGCTTCACAGGGGTGATTAAACTTAATGACTCTATGATATAAACTCTAAAGTCCTACCCGCAACATGCGCTTCATCACATACACGCACGGCACATGAGCAGGCGAAAACAACCAGATCTCATAGCAGTGACTCTACGACAGAAACTGCAATATTATAAGTTTGAAACTTAACAACATATATATACACCCAAGGATCCGAAGATCTAAACACACAGCGGAAGAGTATTAACGGCTACGAAGCCAAACAGTAGAGCCAGATATGGCAACGAAAACAAACCAAAATACCAACCCCAGAGGCAGGATCACTGCCTGGGATTCCCAGCGTCTAGGCGTCGTCGGTATCGATCTCTAAGTAGAAACCACCCTCGGAAGGGGTAGCTTCCTCTGCAACGAAAACAACAACAATAGCAGGGTGAGTACAAAATTGTACTCCGCAAGACTTACAGTGCGGAAGTAGTAGTGATTGTGCCAGGTATCAACAAAGGGTAATCGTGGACTAATTTGCGGAAAGCCAAGTTTACCTTTATCAATAACAATAAGTAGATTGAAATTCGACTACTAGAATACCTTTTAAAAGGGGACGAGTCGAACACTTCGCGAACATTCCTTACTGCAGATCACCACACCTGAAAAACCCATCGACCCATCCTCGACCACCCTGGGAGGAAGCTGTCGCTAACCACATCCTTAGAGTTGGCAAGTTTTAGAGTTGGTTATAGTTGTCTAATTCGACGCAGGTAATTACCAAGTTGTCCATAACCGCGGACACGGCTGTTCAAACAGTTCTAACCCTGCAGGGGTGTACATCTTTACCTACACGCATCGATCGTCTCTTAATGCTACCAAGTACACACTTCACGAGGTGTGCTAGCAGAGGGTGATCGAACACGACCTTTACAATGCTGTCGACCTAGGTATGAGCCACCCGTACGGGCTAGTCCATGTGCATCAGTCCGGCCGTAACTGCGACACGGTCCCATGCGTTGTGAATCGAGGTACATCCCCGGTCTCCCAGACCGTGTGTCCACCCCACCCTTATATGAGACCACACACCACATCCCCTTTTTCACGCACACGCAAATGGAAACGGCAAACTAATGCAGCTCATACACTAAGTCTAAGCAAATTAGTGAGTCGTGGGTGGCCCCATAATCCACCCGTGTAGAAGTACGCGAATCTTGGGTCAATGTACGTCGATAACCGGTCCTTGCGGGAAGACGAGACAACCCACCATGCTCCCAGCCATGGCCTCTCGTCTAGACCCAGATATGATTAAGTGAGTTCATTAGCATCCCGGTGAACACCCACCTACCACGTAACCCATTCCCAGTGTTGATTCATCTGCTAACCCAGGAATTACGACTTCTACAAGTCTAAGCATGTCTAAGCATAAATAGCTTAATAGCATTCGAACAGTGGATACTAGACTATGCTAGATAGGTTAGGTTAGTGGTGGAGCTGTTTAAGCGACAAGGTGAGTCTTATTCATCGGACTAGGGCTTTTCTTAACGGAAAAATAGCAGTTGAACGCATGTAATAATGAATTTAGAAACAACTAATACTTTGCAAATAGTAGGAGATTTGCAACGTGACCAAAGGAGCTGCTTGCCTGGTTGCTCTGCAACGGAACCCTGCTCTTGATCGAGACTCTCGCTTTGCGGATCTTCCGGCTCTATCGAGGAAAAACGGAAACACCGGAAACAAGGGCATAATCGTAATTATTAAAATGCACAACATCAGCATGAGATGCAATGCATGCCATGACGTAGAGGGTGCAAAAAGAAGACTAATGCAAGTGGAATCAATTTTATCGGAGTCCGGACGCATAAACTGTCGCGATCCGAAAATCCTCCGGCTAATCGGAAACCCTAATTCGAGTTTTTAGCAAATTGTATTAATCCTAGCATGCAAACATGGATGGAAATGATGTTTTTGAATAGATTTCATTTTTCTGAACATTTTGATATATTATTTGCATTTTTCTGATTAAAGATGAATTTTCTGTGAATTTTACAAGATTTAATCCATTTTCCCCCTTTGTTTTATTTTTCTCAGTAAAAATAATCTTTTAAAGAAATTCAATAATAGCAGAGGCTGACATGTGGGCCCTACTGGTCAAAGTTGACCAAGATTGACTGAGTCATTGACAAGTGGGGCCCACTTGTCATAATCTCCATTTTCTTTTATTCTTTATTTTTAAATTCTTACATGTGGGGCCCATCCGTCATATAAATATATTTACTTTATTCTTTTATTTTTATTTCTTTAAATCCTGACAGGTGGGGTCCCCATGGCATAGAAACGTTTTAAATTGAGCTCATTAATTGCACTGAGAGCTAATAATTGAAGTCATTAGGCTGTCGGTTAGAACTAATTAAACATGATTAATCTTTAATAGAGTGATTATTATGTCCGGACAGCCCTCTTAGCATTAAATATAGTTTTTACTCATGATTACCGATTAATACAACTTAATGGTTATTAAGGCGTCTTAACCGAATGGCAATTAAGCTCTTAGCGGCTTAATTGGGCTCGGTCGGTTCTGGAGTGAGGCCGGCGGCGAGCAACGGCTTACCGGAGCTCCGGCGAGGTGGGATAGGGAAGCACCGGGACGGCTCGGGCTTGGCACTTGGGGGCGGCCCGATTGGTGATGGAGGGGAGGGGCCGGCGACGGGGGCGGGATGGGGACGGCGGCGAGGACTCCGGGATGGAGGGGCTCGGTGTAGAGGCAAACCGGGGCGGCGACCGGCGGCGTGGGTTGGCTCCGGTGGTGGCGGAAAGCACGGCGAGCGGCGGACTTCGAGCGGGGCGGAGGGCGCGGTGGAGGGGGCGAGCTCCAGTGGGGCGGTGAGGTGGCGGCCGGGCGGAGCGGGGTGCTCCCGACGGGCGGGGGCGCTCGGGCGCCGAGTTAAAGGGGCGGAGCGGTGAGGATGGCTGAGGCGCGGCGCTTAAGGGAGGGAGCTCGGGTGGAGGCCGGTGGTGAGGGGGCGGAGCAAGGGGAGCGGCCTAGGAGCGGTGAGGGGCGGGGTGGTGGAAGGAAGGGCCGGCGGCGGCTTGGGGACCCAGGGGAAGCGGCGGCGAGGCGGGGTGCTGGGGGGGGGGCGAGCTAGGCCGGAGAACGGCGGTGGATGAGCTCCACGGGAGAGAAGAGACCGGGTGAGGAAAGAGAGAGAGCAGGGGATAAGGATGCCGATAGCTTAGGGGAGAAGCAAAAGAAAGGGGGGGGCGGTTGCGGGTTGGGCCGGCAGAGGAAAGAGGCCCATTCCGGGTAGAATTAGGGTTAGAAGCTAGGGTTTTAGGATTAGGTTTTGGTTTTTACTCCATGAATTTCTTTCAAAGATTGAGCTACAAATTTAATCAAACTCAAGCACAAGTTCTCGATTCCAACATTTTTAATTAGACTACTGAAAATAATTCTCATATCTTTAGTTCAATGTTTGACCAGATTGAAATTTGGAAACTCACCTTGAACCTTATTAAGGAAATTTGAGAGTTTGCCGAATAATCAAAAATTTCAAAAACTTGCTCATTTTACGGTTCGAAATTTCATGCCATGCAGTGCATATGATGCGCATTACATTGTTATAAACTAGGGACGTTACAGACCTACCCCCCTTACGAGAATCTCGACCTCGAGATTCGGATCAAGTGGAAAAGAGGGAGGGGTACGCCGATCGAAGATGATCCTCGCGTTCCCAAGTGGCTTCTTCTTCAGAATGGTTGGACCATTGAACTTTGAAGAACTTGACGTTCCGTCTTCGAGTCGTCCGTTCCATCTCATCGAGAATACGAAGAGGGTACTCTCGGTAAGACAGATCTTCTTGGAGATCCAAAGTATCAACTGCCGATTCCGGAATTGGATCCTTGAAACACTTTCGGAGTTGAGAAACGTGGAAGACATTGTGGATATTGGATAACGACGGAGGTAGTTCCAACTGATATGCGACTTCACCTCGTTTGGAAAGAATGCGAAAGGGACCAATGTAACGAGGTGCCAACTTTCCTTTGATGCCAAATCGGCGAACACCCTTAAAAGGAGTGACCCGAAGGTAGACTTTATCGTTTGGCTCAAAGTGAATCTCTCGACGATGAAGGTCGGAGTAGCTCTTCTGACGAGATTGAGCAGTTTTCAACCGCTCTCGAATAATTCGAACTTGATCCTCCGCTTCTTTGATCAAGTCGGGTCCAAGAATTTGTCGTTCTCCGGTTTCGGACCAATTGAGTGGAGTTCGACATTTGCGTCCATAAAGGACTTCGAAAGGGGCCATGCCTAGGCTTGATTGGAAGCTGTTGTTGTATGAGAACTCAGCAAAAGGAAGGCACTTCTCCCACTTCGTGCCGAAGGATATAACACAAGCTCTAAGCATATCTTCAAGGATTTGGTTAACCCTTTCGGTTTGTCCACCGGTTTGGGGGTGATAAGCTGTGCTGAAGGAGAGACGAGTCCCCATAGCGGCTTGGAGACTTTCCCAAAACCTGGAGGTAAACAAGGCACCACGGTCGGAGATTATCCGCTTAGGGATTCCATGGAGCGATACTATCCGAGAGATATAGAGATCAGCTAGTTGACTAGCAGTTATAGTTTCTCGGACAGGAAGAAAATGTGCAACTTTGGATAGACGATCAATGACTACCCAGATGGCATCATTTTTCTTTGGAGTTCTCGGAAGACCGGTGATGAAATCCATGCCAATTTCATCCCACTTCCACTCAGGGATAGACAAAGGTTGAAGTGTGCCGGCGGGTCTTTGGTGTTCCGCCTTAACACGACGACACACATCACATTCAGAGATGAAGCGAGCGATCTCTCTTTTCATTCGGGTCCACCAAAATCTCTGTTTCAGATCTTGATACATCTTCGTGCTACCCGGATGAATAGACAACGGAGAGTCGTGAGCTTCACGAAGAATGGATTCTCGAAGATCATTGTTCTTCGGCACAACTAGGCGCTAGCCAAACCAAACAACGTCTTGATCATCGATTAAGAAACATTTAGCAACTCCGCTAACAATGTTCTCCTTGATCTTGCGAATACCCTTGTCATGCTTTTGAGCAGATTTGATTCGATCTTCAAGAGATGATCGGATTTCAAGGGTATTAAGGAAACCACTTTGAACGACTTCAAGATTAAGCCGTGCAAATTCCTCGTAGAGGGGTGGTTGAGATTCTTGGATCATAAGATTGTTACAGTAAGTCTTCCGGCTAAGTGCATCCGCCACGACATTAGCCTTACCGGGTTGGTAATGAAGACCTACGTCGTAATCTTTGATCAATTCCAGCCATCTTCGTTGCCTGAGATTCAGGTCGGGCTGGGTGAAGAGATACTTCAAACTTTGGTGGTCGGAGTATAACTCGCAGCGATTACCGATGAGATAATGCCGCCAAATCTTCAGAGCATGAACCACCGCAGCAAGCTCTAGGTCGTGAGTCGGATAGTTGGTTTCATGTGGCCTCAACTGACGAGAAGCATAGGCTACCACATGCCCTTCTTGCATCAACACACATCCCAGACCTAGGCGAGAGGCATCACAATAGACGTCGAAATTCTTGTGAATGTCTGGAAGGACAAGCACAGGAGCGGAGGTCAATCGGCGCTTTAGCTCTTGGAAGCTTTCTTCGCACCTTTCAGTCCACTCGAACTTCCTTTCTTTCTTGAGGAGCTCGGTCAAAGGTTAGCATGTTTGGAGAAGTTCTCGATAAAACGGCGATAATAGCCGGCCAGACCAAGAAAACTTCGCATTTGCGTGACCGACTTGGGTTGTTCCCAATTGAGAACGGCCTTTACTTTGCTAGGATCCACGGCGACACCTTTCGCCGAAAGCACGTGGCCTAGGAAAGCGACTTCTTCGAGCCAAAACTCACATTTGGAGAACTTAGCATAGAGCTGATGTTCACGAAGCTTTCCCAAGACAAGCTTCAGATGCTCGGCATGGTCTTCTTCCGTCTTGGAGAAAATCAGGATATCATCGATGAAGATGATCACAAAGCGATCCAGATACTCCATGAAGATGGAATTCATCAACCTCATGAAGGTAGCAGGAGCGTTGGTTAACCCAAAAGACATCACGGTGTATTCATACAACCCATAACGAGTCGTAAACGCCGTTTTTGGAATATCTTCGGGTCGGATCTTGATTTGATGGTAGCCCAACCTCAAATCAATCTTGGAAAAGACGGTTGCTCCGGTTAATTGATCGAACAGATCATCGATTCGTGGAAGCGGATACTTGTTTTTAATCGTCACCTCATTAAGAGGTCGATAGTCGACACACATCCGCAGGCTTTTGTCTTTCTTCTCCACGAATAGAGCAGAGCATCCCCAAGGAGAGGAGCTCGGTCGAATGAAGCCTTTTGCTTCTAACTCCTGGAGTTGCTTCCTCATTTCCTCCAATTCATCTTGAGTCATCCGATAAGGGCGACAATAGATTGGAGCGGTTCCGGGAACCAAATCAATAACAAATTCGATATCTCGATCCGGTGGTAAACCTGGAAGCTCGTCGGGGAAAACATCCGGGAAGTCACAGACTACCGGAACATCTGGAAGATCAGGAAGGGATTTGCCTTCAAGAGCACAAAGGTGGGATTCGACGAACTCTGGAGCAAACTGAACGGTTTCACCGGAAGGATGAGAAAGAACCACTGTCTTCGTCGCACAATCAATCAGGGCTTGATGTGCAATTAACCAATTCATTCCAAGAATGACATCGATGTCCGTGGAGACCAAAGCAATTAAGGTGGCGAAGAAATCCAGATTGCCCACCTTGATGCGAACATCACGGCATTCTTGGGAGGCTCTCATTACCGATCCCGGAGAGATTATAGCCAGGGAGTTGAGCATAGCCTCATAGGGAATATCATGCTGATCCGCAAACCTCTTGGATATAAACGAATGCGAAGCCCCTGAATCGAAAAGAACTGATGCTGGAACTGAATTAACAAGGAGCGTACCAATCACAACATCGGTTGCCTCCTGAGCTTCTTCCGCGACCACGTGAGTCACGCGACCGCGGTTCACAGACTGATGTTGCGGGTTCGCTTTCTTGGCGGGGATATTGCTTCGAGGTTGACCTTGCGCTGGAGCAGGATTCGGCGCAGGATTCTGTCGCTGAGGAGAGTCACGAGAGAAGTGGCCGGGCTGGCCACATTTAAAACAAGCCCCAAACGGAACTTTTGGAGTAGAATCAGCAAATTGTCCTCCCATTGGCCTCGGCTGGAAACTGGGAACTGGAGGACGAGGCACAAAACCAGAGGGCCTTGGGGCGGAAGTAGCGCGATTGAATGCACTAGCAGGAACCCAATACGCCTCTTTTGCGGATTGGAAGAAGAGGGCTTCACTGCATCTCGAGCACGCTTTCTAGATTCTTCAAGAACTAGCTTGCCGTGCTCCATCTTGACAGCCTTGTTCATAAGAGCCTGAAAGTTGGCGAAGTCAAAAGGAAGCAGCTCGTAACGAAGCTCCGGATTCAACCTTTGCGGAACTTCTCCTGTCTGTCCGCATCGGTGGTAACATCACGAGGGGCATAACGCGCCAAGTGGTTAAAGGAGTGGAGATACTCGGTGACGCTCCTTCGTCCTTGAGTTAGATTCCGGAATTCTTCCTTCTTGATGTCCATGACACCTTCAGGGATATGTGTTCCACGGAAAGCATCGCAGAACTCCTGCCATGTAACCACGTGACCTTTCTCCTGGATAGCAAGGAAATTCTCCCACCATGCTGCGGCAGCACCTTCAAGCTGATGCGCCGCGAGATCCACGCGATCAGCCGTGGAGATACGCGCTGTCTCCAATTTGCGCTCGATGCTGCGAAGCCAATCATCCGCTTCGATAGGATCTTCTGAACGACTGAATGTCGGAGGCTGCGTTCGAAGAAAATCTGAGATTCCAACTCGAGCTTCGGGTTGGGGAGCAGTATTACGAACTAGATGCTCCAGAAGGCGAGTCTGGTCCATTCGATTCCGCTCGATCTGCATCAACACCTCTGCCATGGATGGCGGTGGAGGAAGAACATTATTGCGACCAGAGTCACGACCTTGATTACCAGCAGCAGGCTGGCTACCTTCCGGATGTTCGGCCATCTGAATCAAGAAATAGATATGCCACAAAAACATGATCAGATCATAAAGAAACTTGAACGGAATTACTCGAATGAATTTCACGATTTACAAGAGGAACAGAATCTGAACATGTCAATGGAGTAATCGGTAGAGTCGGTAATAACCGGGACAAGGTAAGAGGGAAGGTAAGGATTCCCTGCACACGTGAAGTCTAACTTTTGAACGAGGCAAGAAAGTAGTAAATTCGTTTTTCAACCAAACGAAAGGGTAAGGAAAAGAACTAGGATCGAAAAGGATAAGGAGAAAACAGAGCCACTACTTATGCTTTTCGCAAATCCTTTTTAAGTTCAAATAGTTTTTGCAATTTCTAGACCCAACAACGGCCAAGACAAAGGTCATCCTACAGTCAGTCCTGCTCTGATACCAAAGCTGTCGAACCCCAGAATTCATACAGAGAGGCTTAAGAGAAACCACCCGCTAAGTCGAAACGTCAACCCCGACCTCAACTCCTGGGTGTCAATTCCAAGAGGAGTGGAGTGATATGGCTCCGAATAGCCCGAGACGTCAACCCCAAAGCTTACTCTGGCAAGCGCACAGAGTAGTAGGGTGATATGGTCTCCTCACTCTTGTCCTACCGAGCCGGAACATCAACCCCGAACTCGTCCCGGCAACTTAATGCACGGCTGGAGTAGGGTGATATAGTTCCCAATCTCTCAGTAGTAGAGTCGCTTCACAGGGGTGATTAAACTTAATGACTCTATGATATAAACTCTAAAGTCCTACCCGCAACATGCGCTTCATCACATACACGCACGGCACATGAGCAGGCGAAAACAACCAGATCTCATAGCAGTGACTCTACGACAGAAACTGCAATATTATAAGTTTGAAACTTAACAACATATATATACACCCAAGGATCCGAAGATCTAAACACACAGCGGAAGAGTATTAACGGCTACGAAGCCAAACAGTAGAGCCAGATATGGCAACGAAAACAAACCAAAATACCAACCCCAGAGGCAGGATCACTGCCTGGGATTCCCAGCGTCTAGGCGTCGTCGGTATCGATCTCTAAGTAGAAACCACCCTCGGAAGGGGTAGCTTCCTCTGCAACGAAAACAACAACAATAGCAGGGTGAGTACAAAATTGTACTCCGCAAGACTTACAGTGCGGAAGTAGTAGTGATTGTGCCAGGTATCAACAAAGGGTAATCGTGGACTAATTTGCGGAAAGCCAAGTTTACCTTTATCAATACAATAAGTAGATTGAAATTCGACTACTAGAATACCTTTTAAAAGGGGACGAGTCGAACACTTCGCGAACATTCCTTACTGCAGATCACCACACCTGAAAAACCCATCGACCCATCCTCGACCACCCTGGGAGGAAGCTGTCGCTAACCACATCCTTAGAGTTGGCAAGTTTTAGAGTTGGTTATAGTTGTCTAATTCGACGCAGGTAATTACCAAGTTGTCCATAACCGCGGGACACGGCTGTTCAAACAGTTCTAACCCTGCAGGGGTGTACATCTTTACCTACACGCATCGATCGTCTCTTAATGCTACCAAGTACACACTTCACGAGGTGTGCTAGCAGAGGGTGATCGAACACGACCTTTACAATGCTGTCGACCTAGGTATGAGCCACCCGTACGGGCTAGTCCATGTGCATCAGTCCGGCCGTAACTGCGACACGGTCCCATGCGTTGTGAATCGAGGTACATCCCCGGTCTCCCAGACCGTGTGTCCACCCCACCCTTATATGAGACCACACACCACATCCCCTTTTTCACGCACACGCAAATGGAAACGGCAAACTATGCAGCTCATACACTAAGTCTAAGCAAATTAGTGAGTCGTGGGTGGCCCCATAATCCACCCGTGTAGAAGTACGCGAATCTTGGGTCAATGTACGTCGATAACCGGTCCTTGCGGGAAGACGAGACAACCCACCATGCTCCCAGCCATGGCCTCTCGTCTAGACCCAGATATGATTAAGTGAGTTCATTAGCATCCCGGTGAACACCCCACCTACCACGTAAACCCATTCCCAGTGTTGATTCATCTGCTAACCCAGGAATTACGACTTCTACAAGTCTAAGCATGTCTAAGCATAAATAGCTTAATAGCATTCGAACAGTGGATACTAGACTATGCTAGATAGGTTAGGTTAGTGGTGGAGCTGTTTAAGCGACAAGGTGAGTCTTATTCATCGGACTAGGGCTTTTCTTAACGGAAAAATAGCAGTTGAACGCATGTAATAATGAATTTAGAAACAACTAATACTTTGCAAATAGTAGGAGATTTGCAACGTGACCAAAGGAGCTGCTTGCCTGGTTGCTCTGCAACGGAACCCTGCTCTTGATCGAGACTCTCGCTTTGCGGATCTTCCGGCTCTATCGAGGAAAAACGGAAAACACCGGAAACAAGGGCATAATCGTAATTATTAAAATGCACAACATCAGCATGAGATGCAATGCATGCCATGACGTAGAGGGTGCAAAAAGAAGACTAATGCAAGTGGAATCAATTTTATCGGAGTCCGGACGCATAAACTGTCGCGATCCGAAAATCCTCACGGCTAATCGGAAACCCTAATTCGAGTTTTTAGCAAATTGTATTAATCCTAGCATGCAAACATGGATGGAAATGATGTTTTTGAATAGATTTCATTTTCTGAACATTTTGATATATTATTTGCATTTTTCTGATTAAAGATGAATTTTCTGTGAATTTTACAAGATTTAATCCATTTTCCCCCTTTGTTTTATTTTTCTCAGTAAAATAATCTTTTAAAGAAATTCAATAATAGCAGAGGCTGACATGTGGGCCCTACTGGTCAAAGTTGACCAAGATTGACTGAGTCATTGACAAGTGGGGCCCACTTGTCATAATCTCCATTTTCTTTATTCTTTATTTTTAAATTCTTACATGTGGGGCCCATCCGTCATATAAATATATTTACTTTATTCTTTTATTTTTATTTCTTTAAATCCTGACAGGTGGGTCCCCATGCATAGAAACGTTTTAAATTGAGCTCATTATTGCACTGAGAGCTAATAATTGAAGTCATTAGGCTGTCGGTTAGAACTAATTAAACATGATTAATCTTTAATAGAGTGATTATTATGTCCGGACAGCCCTCTTAGCATTAAATATAGTTTTTACTCATGATTACCGATTAATACAACTTAATGGTTATTAAGGCGTCTTAACCGAATGGCAATTAAGCTCTTAGCGGCTTAATTGGGCTCGGTCGGTTCTGGAGTGAGGCCGGCGGCGAGCAACGGCTTACCGGAGCTCCGGCGAGGTGGGATAGGGAAGCACCGGGACGGCTCGGGCTTGGCACTTGGGGGCGGCCCGATTGGTGATGGAGGGGAGGGGCCGGCGACGGGGGCGGGATGGGGACGGCGGCGAGGACTCCGGGATGGAGGGGCTCGGTGTAGAGGCAAACCGGGGCGGCGACCGGCGGCGTGGGTGGCTCCGGTGGTGGCGGAAAGCACGGCGAGCGGCGGACTTCGAGCGGGGCGGAGGGCGCGGTGGAGGGGGCGAGCTCCAGTGGGGCGGTGAGGTGGCGGCCGGGCGGAGCGGGGTGCTCCCGACGGGCGGGGGCGCTCGGGCGCCGAGTTAAAGGGGCGGAGCGGTGAGGATGGCTGAGGCGCGGCGCTTAAGGGAGGGAGCTCGGGTGGAGGCCGGTGGTGAGGGGGCGGAGCAAGGGGAGCGGCCTAGGAGCGGTGAGGGGCGGGGTGGTGGAAGGAAGGGCCGGCGGCGGCTTGGGGACCCAGGGGAAGCGGCGGCGAGGCGGGGTGCTGGGGGGGGGGCGAGCTAGGCCGGAGAACGGCGGTGGATGAGCTCCACGGGAGAGAAGAGACCGGGTGAGGAAAGAGAGAGAGCAGGGGATAAGGATGCCGATAGCTTAGGGGAGAAGCAAAAGAAAGGGGGGGGCGGTTGCGGGTTGGGCCGGCAGAGGAAAGAGGCCCATTCCGGGTAGAATTAGGGTTAGAAGCTAGGGTTTTAGGATTAGGTTTTGGTTTTTACTCCATGAATTTCTTTCAAGATTGAGCTACAAATTTAATCAAACTCAAGCACAAGTTCTCGATTCCAACATTTTTAATTAGACTACTGAAAATAATTCTCATATCTTTAGTTCAATGTTTGACCAGATTGAAATTTGGAAACTCACCTTGAACCTTATTAAGGAAATTTGAGAGTTTGCCGAATAATCAAAAATTTCAAAAACTTGCTCATTTTACGGTTCGAAATTTCATGCCATGCAGTGCATATGATGCGCATTACATTGTTATAAACTAGGGACGTTACAGACCTACCCCCCTTACGAGAATCTCGACCTCGAGATTCGGATCAAGTGGAAAAGAGGGAGGGGTACGCCGATCGAAGATGATCCTCGCGTTCCCAAGTGGCTTCTTCTTCAGAATGGTTGGACCATTGAACTTTGAAGAACTTGACGGCCCACCATGATCATTCCACCTGACTCAACCCACCATGATATGACGGCCTAACTTCAGAAAAGCATAAACTGTTAGCCGAAATAGATGTCCAAGGGCCGAAGACCCATCTATCTCCCCGCAATGACTTGTACTACACGAATGGATGTGGGAACTCCCAGGCCTAGTCAAAGCCCACAATATGTTGCGAGAATATGGCGCTAGCATAACCAATAACGTCCTGGCTCCTGGTCTCCATCACCAAATAGGAAGTTCGCCAACTCCGGCAAGGCACGACTTTTATTTGAAATAGTTCTCTTGATTCAGCGCATTTCCTTCCGGGCATTGTGCTTCTGTAAAAGCCGGTGGTTTTGATGAATGACCAAACATGCATGATCAAACAAGCTAAAGCTAGGGCGTACGCCCCAGAACCCATCACCGCGCAAAGAAAAGGTTAAGAAAGGTACAATCTTCAGTGATCACATTGATCTAAGAACAATCGAACAGTGTCATAAATGGACAGTCTGAAGGATGTAAGTTGGTGCCATGGCACACCAAGGGGTAAACAAGTCCACCTTACAAATTGACAAGCTAGCAAACTCCATCAAGCTTATGCATGGAAGGCTTCTGAAAGCCATACGGGTCTATGTTGCTTTTGTTCTGAGATAGGACTTGGGTTGCCAACTATACTGATGTATGTTGCTCTCACACAAGATATGTGCTTTCTTTAATTAGGACTTATTTGGTTCACAGCTTAAGGTTACCGTACCTAACTTTATTCTTGCTATATTTAATAAAAGGTGTGTTCGCTTCATCGTCGCTATTAAGCTTGCCACGCTTTATTTAGCTCTATCACCTAAGTGCAGGATGGGCTGGGGGAGGTATAAGGGCCTGCCGCCTATGATTAACGCGTTGAATAATTATACAATAATATGATAAATCTAAACTGAAAATACAGTATAACTAGGAAGACAGAACTAAATCTAGACATGATTAACAACAGTAAAACTATCTCATAAAGGATGTTTAGATCACAGATTAACACAAACATCATGAACAACACCTTAATTAAATCCATCTCAGGAATGGAGGTGTTACCAGAAGCGATGTGAAGAGTTGTCGCTGTGAGAATAGCAAAGAAGTCATTGCCGAGACGAGACCGATGTAGTGTAGACATCGCAGTAGATCGCAGCAGCGAGTAGGCCTTCTTATAGATGGCGCCACCACGCAATTTCTGGATCCAATAATCATGAAGCACGATCCAAACGCCTAATCCAAACAAACCATGTGTGCACGTTAAACTATTATTATGTGTGACAAAAAAGAATAGCAAAAGAGAGTTGGGACTGGACCCCTGGAGGAATCTGAATTCGTTGGACCATTCACACGCACGTTTTGTGCCACCGCCCGCCATGCCCTGCCCGGCCAGGCAAGCAAGCGTGCACGTATGTGGTATTCCTCTACTCTCCTCATTATGCTTTAGAGTAGTGTGGAGCACCCACCGTTATAAGGTGGCCTCCCTCTACCTCCACTAGCAATATTAGACTAATGTTTCCACCTTGCCTTGCCATGCATGAGTGGGTTTTTTAGGATTTCTTAGGAATTAATTATAGAATCTATTGGGCTAGACGCACTAATTCTAACATAACACCCCTCATATTCACTCTGCTAACTCATTTATGTGATTATCTAGCAATTTATGGGAAGCATAGTTGCTAGTAGTTCATTATCTATGACCCCACGTTATGTATCCGCATAATTTTTTTTATTAAATTATATTTCATGCTGGTATTATGTGAAGCATAAGTATGATCCCAAACTCATGATTTGCATTCTATTCATTTACTTTTAGATAGCCAAAGCTCTAATTATTCTACGATATTTACTTTTAAGGACATTTTTATTTTTCTAATGTCTCAAAGCATTTATATATTACATTAGGTTTAGAAGCATATCCATATCTTTCCCGAGCCCCTTTTCTGACAAAATCATGGCTTTCCTGTCCCGTGTTCCGTACATGCAACATCTTGCCTAACTTTACCGCTCTCAGGGGAAGGGTCCCCTCACTCCCTCCGGATAGTGTGATCTGCTACAATGCGATTCATCACATGGACTCTCTCGTTGCCTATGGCCGTACAGTGCTGATGAGCCTCCATGAAGTAGGAAATATCTCCAAAGCCCTCGACCAAGTACCAAGATTTAGGGGTAAAGTTATAACTCTGACTGTCTCCCACTTCTGTCCCTACAAATAGACAACAAGTAGGTCAAACTCTTGTATGACATTTATAACAATCAATATTCTTGTACCTTCCCGGCTATCACCTTCCTTTGCATCACTGGAGTTCAAGGTATCCAACCAGAGATGCCTCAAATTTTTTGTCTAGTTGTATAGCTACAACAACACCATATTGTTGGCTACACCTTTATTTTATCCTTTTAGCAAATCAAACTTTTTCTAAGCTTAATTATGGTATGGTTAGGCATAAATTAAACATGGCTTTATTAGGGCCTAAAAGAAGTATGGCTTTAGACGGAAATGTGTCGGTTATATACTGATAGTTACAGAGGAGGCGTACATTACTTATTGATATACGCCTGAAGATGCTTCACTATGTATCTGTGATCTATCTCTATGTACACATATTTCCCTTTTTTTGGAAAAGGGTGCAGGAGTGCTGTCCAATCAATTAAGAAGATAGAATTTATTTACAAGAGTTTGGAAGAAAAAAGGAAATGAAAGGCTAAAGCCGATACAAGGAGGATCATGGGGGATCAAAAGCTAAAGTGAAGAGGTCGATTGCTTCCTTGACTAGGAGCGCGACTTGAGGAGCCGCAAGAGAGTCTCCCTAAAAAATCGTTCTGTTTCTTTCCTTTCATATGTGCCACATGATGGTAGAAGCAACACCATGGAAGTGAGCTCCTCTAGAAGAAGTAGTTTTACGAGAAGCTGTTGACCACCATTGGAGAATGTTAGTGCATCTGAATGGGTCAAGCTGCAGGGCATCGGTGTGGTGGAACCTAGCCAACGTTGAGCTCCACACTTCCTTTGCAAAAGGGCATGTGAGGCAAAGGTGAAGTCCCGTCTCGGTGGCAGAATTGCAAGGGAGGCATAGTGGGGGGTGAGATCAAACCTGGGTCGCAGGTCGTCCGCAGTCAAGGCATGATTTTAGACAATGAGCCAGGCAAAGAACTTGATCTTGTTTTTAGTTTTGGCTTTCCCAAAAAATGTCGACTTGGAAGGGTGTGGTGGAGCCATGGAACTAACAAGATAGGCAGACTTGGCGATATATTGTCCGTGAGGAGTGCAAAATCTAGGGTGTTAGGTTGGAGATTGATGTGTCATATGTTATCCTAGAGGTCGAAGAAACTATGGAAAGCATTAGTCATGATCTTCCTCCGGAGGGAGTGAATCCAAGTGCCATTGGGGAGCTTTGCAGCCACCGAGCGGTGTTTGCGGGTAGTGACCTCGTAAAGGTCCTGGTATACTGTCTTCGGGGCAGCTGCTTTATGTCATCTATCATGCCAAAACTAGGTCAGCTTTCCATCACCAAGCTGAATGTAGGCAGAAGCGCTAAAAGGTTGCTTGTCGAGGTCGTCGAAAGGAGGATCCATTTTTTCCGTGGCTTCTCAGGATTAGTCCAAGCAAACCATAGCCATCTAAGTTGGAGAAATCTACTAAATTTTCAGAGATCAAGGATGCCAAGACCAATGAAAGTGCATAAAGATGACTAATAACAAAACGATTACGAGACTAATATGTCCATAAAGATGTTGATCAGATATTTAGTCCCCAAGACAAGCTGGAACAGGCGTTGACGACCCCTAAATGATTGAAAAAGAGACGACAAGGAATCGAGAAGATTAAGGATCTTTTCTAGTCCTTTTAGTGATCCAATGATCACATTGAGCATATCACAATCATGCTATAAAAGAGGAGCTAGTCAATAGCACGAAAAAAATAAATTGCTAAATCCTTAATGAAAATACTTTCTAAAAGTCTTTAGAAAACTCTCTACACCAAACTTTAGTGGTTATACGGAATGTCAAGTGTGTGCGAGTAGCTTCTAGCGTGCTAAGTCTTGACCCGGACCCTCCGAGTGAGATTTGTCTAGAGTATCTAAAACCTTACAGAGGTTCTATCTAGTTGAGTTCTTGCTGTAAGGACCTTCTGAGTGAAGTCTATTCAGACATTCCGAATGAAGATAGAGCTTCTATCCAGAGATCATTTTTCACCTGGACTTTTTGAGTGAAGGTCATTCAGACTATCTAAAGTTCACACCACACAGTAGCTTTGTCCAGAGTGTTTTCTTGTTGTCTGGAACTTCCGAGTGAGATTTACTCGGACACTTCAAGTGAAGATAAAGTTTCTGTAGCGAAGCCTAGCTTCGTCTAGACCTTTTGAGGGAAGTTTGTTCAGAACCTCCGAGTTAGGATTTAGCTTCTGTCTAGATGATTTCTTTCGTCTGGACCTTTGTGGGCTGGCACCTCTGAAGAAACCTAGTTGGCTCCATTTTTTGCCTGTTCGGAACCTCTGAGTTAGGATCTACCAAAACCTTCGAGTCAGTATGTGTTTTGGGGCAGATGGGTAGTTTTCGTTTAGAACCTGCGAGTGTCATCGGTCTGAACCCTCCAGGTCTTGGGTTTTCCCGATGTTTTGAACTATTCGATATATCCGAGCTGCACCCTGTGAGCAGTGTTTTTCTCTCAAACTAGTTGTTGTGTAGTTTACTTTGTTGGTTTCCTTTCTCTTTTGCTTTTTCAAAGTCCAGCTTGTATAGTTACGGTTCTTATTTTAATATACCATAGGGTCCTCCCCTATCGTTCATTAAATAAAACTAATCACTGGGTTTGAATCCAAGAAACTCCAAGCGAGGTTGTCCAGAACCCATGGACGAGGTTTCTTTGTGAGTAGCGGCTAAATTTTTTAGGACAACCTATACAACCCACCACCCCCTAGGTGGAGGTAACCCTTTGTGTCCCAAATCCTAAGTTGCATTTTTGCTCTTCTTCTCTCTTGCCTTCTTGTGAGAAATTTTGAGAAGGAGAAATCTTCTTAATTGATCCAAGCAAGGGATTACTTTGAGCCGAGACCAAGTTCTTATTACTCTTAGAGGTTCCTCCTAGACGGTTAGATGTCACTCGTAAGTCTTCAAGGTTGAAGTTTGTGAAGGTTGGAGTTTGCGTACTGCAGGATGAAGAATTACTGCAAGAGAAGGGGACCTTCACATCGGCAAGCCCTTCGAGGAAAGAGCACAATTTAGTGTCGACTTCGATTGATGGATCAAGCTTCCTTAACAGAGACATAGAGCCTAGCAAAAGGCTCGAACTTTGACAACAAATCTCGTGGATCCAACGTGGTTGTTTCCTTGCACTCCTTTATACTTGTTTCCTTGCTTATTTTGATCACTAGCATGCTAGGGTTTGCTTATAACTATAGAATTATTGTGTAGAATTCACTTTTGGTATTAGTTTTTGTTAATCTCTTATTCACCCCTCTCTAGTCGATAGCCTAGATCCTTTTAACCACCATGTTCAGTGGGTTTGCACATGCGGGACCAATTGACCAAGCTATGTCCTCCATTAGCATCACCTCTCCCCTTCCAAAGGAAGGAGCGTTGGATTTTGTATTTCTTTGTCCATTTGTCAAGAGGGAAGATAGTGTGGTGGTTGGTCGGAATGGAGGAGAGGGCAGATTTGATTAAGGCAAACCAACCTGCGGTTGAAACAATTTTACGCTTCCTTTGTCAAGAAGTGGTTGCAAATGAAGTCTTTTGAGCTTGTAGATATGCAAAGGAAGGCTAAGATATTTGTAGGGGAAATCTTGCCTAGATCCAAGGAAGTCCTTAAGAAGTGGAAAAAAATCAACATCATCACATCTAATTGGGTAAACAACAGTCTTTTGGAAGTTTGTCACTAGATCGGTGGCACGACCGAAGGAGCTTAGTATCATCTAAGTGGCCCGGAGTTCCGAGGGGATTAGGTTGAGAAAAATGGCCATGTCATTCGCATAAAGAGAAGTCCGTAAATGGGCCACTATGGCAGGGGTCGGGGTGAGGATGAGACAATCTGTGGCCTAGTTGAAGATGTGTTGTAGAGGGTCAATGGCAAGTATAAAAAGCATTAGGGAGAGGGTGTCTCCTTGACAAACCCCACGACGGTGGGAAAATCTCAAACAGGGAACATTGTTGAGTAAAACACGCGAGGTGGCCGAACCAAAGAGAGTAGCAATGCAATTTCTCTATCAATCACTGAAGCCTAGATAGCGAAGGAAATTAAAGAGATAGCCCCATTTAATGGAGTCAAAGGCCTTGACAATGTCGAGTTTGAGGAAGAGGAAATGGACTTTTGCTTCCTGAAGGATTCTGATCAGGTTCTGCGTGTAGAGAAAATTGTCTTGAATGCAACATTTTTTAATGAAGGCACTCTAGGAAGGTTAAATCAGCAAGTGGAGGTAGGGCGCCAGCCTATTGGCAAGGATTTTGGAGATGCTATGAATTAGGCTAATGAGTCTCTAGTCGCTGACTTTCACGGCATCACTGTGCTTCAGAATAAAAATAATATTGGCCATGTTGGTGCGGCCAAAACCACGACATCTAACGGCATAAGGTTGGCAAAAGTTACTTTCATATCCTCTTTAATATTATTCCGACATGTTTTGAAGAAGAGGCTGTTGAAGCCATCAGGGCTATAGTCTTTATCCGATGGCATTGATAGAATGCTATCGTGGATCTCCTTCTCAAAGAAGGGAGATTCAAGATGCGATAGGTCCCTGGGAGTGAAGCCGAGCTCAATCCAGTTAAAGAGGAGTTTTTGCAGCAGGATGAACCTAGAAGGTTAGCGAAGTGCCCATAAATCACCTCCCCCTTGGCATATTTGGTGACCGCAACCCCCTGCTTAGAATGGAGATGTTGAATGAATTATTTTTTCTATGACGGTCTCCAGCTAGTAGGTGGAAGAATTTGGTATTAGCATCGCCAAGTTTCAGCCAAGTGAGTCTGGACTTTGCTTAAATTTGGTTTTCTGAATAAAAGACCGACAAGGTCTGGAGTTCCTTTTAGGAGAGAGATCAATGCTCTTTAGCTTCATCAAGGCAAATGATGAAATCTTTTGCAAGAGTGAGCTGGAGCTTCGTATTCCCAATGCAGGGTTTATTCCATAATTTGAGAGCTCAAGCGGTTCTGGAGAGTTTGATATGTAGCCACATGATAGTATTTTTGTTGACAACGTTCTTGGACCAAGCGTTTAGGATGACATTGTGGATGTCAAGGTGTTTGACCTAGAAATTCTTGAAGCGAAAGGAGTGGATATTGGGGGCGTCTTGATTTCCTTGAAGAAGGAGGGGAGAGTGATCTGAAACTTCTGAGGCGAGGGAATGGAGGAAGCATCTGGGGAAGCTACCTTCCCATTCCAGCATGCAAAAAATGTGATTGGTCCTCGTGAGAGTGGGGTTTTCACGCTTGCTACTCCAAGTGTATTTATGACCATTGAGGTTTATTTCCTTGAGGTTCAAATCCTGGAGTGTCGACTTGAAGGAGCCCATGAGGCGGCGATTTAGATTTGCGTTAATCTTGTCTGACTCTTGATAGATCAAGTTGAAGTCACCAAGAATGAGCCATTCTGGAAGGGAGGCAAGGGCAATGTTTCTGATTTCCTGAAGGAAGACTAGTTTGTCATTGTCATCTTAGGGGCTGTAGACACCCGAGATGGACCACAGGGAGCTATCCTTGCGCATGGTCACGAACATTTGCTGTAGGAGGCCCTCGACCGGCGATGATGCGGTCGGCATCGAAGGTAGAAAAACAACCTGAATGTGGACTAGAGTGGCAGGATCTGGTATGGGGGCGGTGGTGTTGTCAGTTTTGGCAATTGGGTGATCTAGATGCCTGGTAGAGGTGTTGGCGATGGCGGGATAGTCATAGCCAAGGACGGAGCTCCATCTAAGGGAATATTTGCAGTGCCGGTCGTTTAGACTCCAAGGTTAGCTTGGCCTTCAGTAGCATCCACCATGCTGAGTGCGTTAGCAAGAGCAGTGGTGGGGTGGGGGTGTCGATGGTGTGCACAGCCGTAGTATCAGGCCATGATTCCATGTTGGTTGGGGTGGCAAAGGAGTCGGGGTTGTGAAGGTTCTTGTTGAAGACATCTAATGCAGGGACGGGTGAGCTGGCATTGGCCACAGGCATGGGGGACCACTGGGGGCGCAATAGCCACGAACGGGCTTCATCCCCATGTCTCTTCTATGACGAGCCTTCGTTGGATGAGGTGCGGTTGGTGGAGGGGCGCACCCATAGGTGTCACGGCGACCACGACGATCGCAAGTTGCTACAAGCGCGCCCCCCAGCAAGGAGGCACACGGTCTTCACGTCGGCCGCGACGGTCGTCTTCATCATCATCATCTTCACGGCATCAAACATGGCGATCGATTCTACTTGGAGTGTCCGGACGAGGGCGACAAGCGGATTCGCCATCCACCACTCCCAAGCACCATCAGAAGACTATACCATCATCCCCAAGGCAGGGCGTGGGGATAGTGGGCGAGGGGGATGGTGAAGCAGCGCGATTGGCCTTGCGCGCTCTTGCAGTGTGGCCGAAACAGAGGAAGGAAGAGCAACGGTGAGGGTAATGACAGACAGTCATGATATGGCTAAGGGATAAGCACCTATTGCATCGCCTCCACTACTTCTTAAGGACCTCTCGTTTCCTAGTAAACAGATTGATCGTAGGAGGTGACGAGGCAGGTAGGGAGGATCAAGGAGGTTGAGGCCGCCTGCAGGAGTTGCACGACCAGTGAGGTGGCTTGACAATCTGTCTGCCAAGATCTGGCTCTTCATGCATAGGCGAATGTCGTCTTGTTCCTAGAAAATGAAGGTAGAAGGCAGCCAGAGCGATTAAAGGTGGTGGGGATAGAGGCATTGTGTGGAATTTTAGGCTACATTTGCACCCGCGCGCGGGGCTAGGGTGGAAAGGCAGGGATCTGAGTTTTGGAAGTGTTGGAGAGGCAAGGCTCGGAGGGGGTCCAGAGGGGGAGCTCGAAGCGGGGGTAAAGGAAGAGGTAGAAGAATGAGGAGGGGTGGACACGGTGGCGGCCCAAGAACGGAGATGAGGAGGTTCGAGGGTTTTGGCTAGATCTAGATCTAGATTGTGAGAAGAGGTGGTGTGGTTGGAGAAGGGGCCTTGAGGACGGAAGGGTGCAAGGCTGGGTGCTAAGGAGAGAGACGAAGCTGCTGGGATAGAAGAATATGGTTTGTTCAATGGCGATATGGTAGTGGACACGGTCGGTGGGTCGCAGGGAAAGGAAAGGGTCACCTTGACTGTCTCTGTCTCAATCAAATCAAGGATCCTATGGCTAGCAGCTGCGCGCAACGAATGAGCCAAGTAATATTTAACACAAAGGAGGCTCTAGCTAGATTGACGTATAGCTGCCTATAGCAAGTCGCAGCCTCAGAAGCATGCATCACCTGCCATGTCGCGCAAAACCTGCCCTGGAAACGGGGGATTTGGCCCTTCCAGTAGCTCACCTCTTGGCAAAGCAAGCTACTAGCTGGTCGCCTGGTAGTAGCTGTAGAGCAGCCTATCTTCAACCAAGGGCAGCAAGGATTGATCTCCCTACACATCACCTGTATATATAAAGTATAGAGACATCTATCCAATAAGGCAGCAATCCTACCCAGGCATAGTCTTACATGCATATATGTCATGAACTGAACGCGGCCGATTTAGATTACAAGATTTCACGTGAATTTTGCAGAAAAGAAGCACAAATAATTCCTCGATCCATTCTAAATATTAGCGTATACAGAACTTCGTAAAATTTGTTACGTACGTACGTACGTGGCCAATATTCTACGCACTGCCGTAGCTTTTCAGTAGGGTCCACGCATCGTTTATGAAAGTAACTGGATAGAATTTTATTGCGAGGGTTGCAGAGGTATATACGTCCATCAGTGTAGACGGAAGAGAGGAGGACGGGGATAAATTCCTACAGGAATAAAATGTCACGAGGCACTCAAGGCCAATCCAATGGCCTAGCGAGTAGCTAGATGCAGGCTACCCCAATTATAATCTGTTTGGACTGATTTGGGTTTGGGCACCCTTTGCTTTTCAGGGACGCCAGCCCAACCACCAGAAATACCAGCCACTTCCCCTCCACCAGACGCACATGTCGATCGCACAGTTCTTGAGCAACCTGATCATCTTACGTCTTACCCCGTCGCGCGCGCCACACATTATCTCTAGGCGATCTAGCCTTTCCCTGTTTGTTCGATCCTCTCAGCTTCAAGCTTTTGCGTGGATTGAGGGGCGCAACTGAAAGCTAGCAAAGCCGGTAACAGGGAAACGAGAGGGCCTGGGTGATCTTACATGCGCGCGCAAAGGAATATTGGCGCTTTTGGGTGGTGGTGAATTTATGGTGCTACGGCTAATCGGGTGAGTGTGCGAGGCAGCAGATCTAAGCCAAGGATATGGATATATGCAACAAGGGCTAACCGGAGGAATGTGTTGCTCTCGTGTTTCCCGTTCTGGGAATGGCGGAATCGATGCAGCTGGATCGAGAGCTTTTCCTTTTCTCGGCAGCGTGTCTGTGTGCACGTGCATTCCTCAGTTCTCCATGCCTTGCCACAATTGCTCTGCTGACCGTGTGGTATGGTGCACTTTTCGGTTCATACTCAAGAGTTTGAAGATCCGTTGTTGACGCACTGATGCGTGAGGTTGGACCATCTATCGATCTACAAGTTTTTGGTGTGCACCTGCACCGGCCGGCCGCTAAAAAATGTGACAAAATGAGTTTGCATGGTGCGGTACTTGTTGTTGATGGAGAAATGCTCGCCCATGGCGGCCCGGCCGGTCTGGCTATGCGCCAAAATTGGCGCGCAATCCGTAAATGTGTGTGTCAGAAGTCAGAAATACTAGCGCACGATGCGCACCACCAATGCGCCATCTATGTACGAGTATGTACCTCGGCATGGTGGAGGTCCTGCTCCTAGTGGGCGCAACCGGCCGGCCGGGTGTGTCAGGAGTTTATGGCGTGCGAGGCCGGCCGGGAGCTGCTGCGTCCAGCTCCGCTCGATCTGCGAGGGAATTCCGCGTACGACCGCCTTCCCGTATTCCGATGCGTCTCTCTCTTTCTCTCTTCGAGCGGAGGTCGTGGCGGCCCTGGCCATTGGTAAAGCCCTGTGTGAATGGGCGAGAAAGAAGAGAGAGGACAAGGAGAGGATGGACAGCTCTGAGTGATCCACTGACAAGAAAGGGCACCATATAGCGACCGACACGTAGCGCTAGGATCCTGTCTTGTCTTACCTAGGATGGGTCAGGTCCTCACCGTTCTCTCTCGTCCGGCCAGTGTGGTGATTACGTACGTTCAAGATCCTAGTTGTGTCAGAGAAAGGCCCGCGCGAGTATTCCGATCATGGTCTCAAAAGCATCGAAACTTCAAAAGAGGAAAAGGACCGAGCAATAGTTAGTGGCACGCAGCAGAATGGTTTTATTCAGTATCGATTACACCTGGTGTAAGTTCGATTACACCTGATGCAACTCCGCTATCAATGATAAGTCTGTAATCCCGGGCTGCCCTCTTTAAAAAAAAAGCTAGGGTCAAAATTGTCGCAAGGCAAGGGTATCATCACCATTCATCTTCTTGTTGCTGTTAATTATATGCGTAACTTTTAAGAAAACATTTTAATTTTTTTTTGTGCCGCATCTGCAAATCGTAACTAGGCTACAGACCCATTCGCATACAATTATTTCATTATATGTACAGCTACAATGTTTATGATGGAAATTACAAATGTGGTGGTTTATACATATATGCCGTCTATTATTTCATTATGTAGCGATTTTCTTGCCCTCGAAATGATTAAGGTGCCTTGAGACTAGTGGCTTGATTTTATGTAGATTTCTATTATTTTTTCACTATGGGAACATCTAATGGTTGTTGTTGATCAATGGTAAATAGGGCCACTAAACTAAGGACTTAATTATTGTTTCTTCTTTTCATGTGAATTCCTAGGTAACTATTTCTTGGATCTTTAACCAAACATCATTAGCTTTATCATACCGCATGTCCATTTTACCACTTGAATTAATTTACAAAAGCTCCACTTAACTCCCCTATGCTACAAAACCAGGTGTTTACCCACCGAACATAAAAAACCAGGAAAAAATTGGGTCGTGGTACAGGCCACACTGTCGTGGAGGTTGTTTTGCCACCTGTGCAGTTTGCATCACGAAATTGTGCTACGGTGACATCCTATTCAGCTGTAGCAAATAAAATGATCCTTTTTTTTGTCATAATGAAGTAATGAGTTATCAAAGTTCTTAAATGGGAAACTTAAAAATATCCCTTTTTGATCTCACAATCCCGTTCATTTCGCTCACCCTCCAATTGTTGAGTTTGCTACTTCTGGCTCGGATGCCATCGCAGCAAAACTATATATGTGATGTAAGCTGCACACATGGGGAAACCATTTTTGTTACACAATGGTAAAATATATGGGATAAAGAATCAAAATAGTCAAGAGTAACCTATGAGCATGAAAAGGAAAAAAGACGTTGAGAAAAAAGTACTTCTGTTTTGCAAAGTTAGGGCACACATCAAGTGGTCCTTGCTGAGATGCACATGTAGATTGAAAGGCCATTTATACCTTGCATTAATGTGGCGCCCCTAGGCCATGCATGGCATGATTCAATTTATTCTAAATTATATTGTGCCGGCAAAAGAACTTGTAATTGCACAAGTACAACACAAATGATGCTAATTGCGACATCAATTATGTCGCCGCAAAATTTATTCTTCAATTCCTTAAGATAATACTTCCTCCATATCACAAAAATAAGTCATTTTGGACATTGCTCTAGTCAAAATTTTAAAACTTTAACATATCATTATAAATATTTAAATTGTGTACTTGAAAATAATACATATAAATTTATCTCAAAAAGTACTTTCATAATATTATAACTTTGTTGTGTTTCATACATATATTATAATAAGAATTAATAGTCAAAATTATATTTTGAAGACTGTTGATATCCAAAACATCACGTTTTTGTGATATGGAGGGAGTATTCTCTGGAAATGAAAGCGATACCTCAAATAATTTCTCAATCTAATCTTATCTTACAAAACCTCAAATAATTTCTCAATCTAATCTTATCTTACAAAAATCTATCTTCAATTAGCTTATTAGTAGCAAATAAGCATGTGCAGTGCCCAACTGTGAAAAGCAGAACGCAGCCACATAAGGAAATTGTATTGAGCAGTAAGTTGGTTAAAACTTTCAGTTTGTTCTCTTGCGGTGGCTGGTTGCACCCCACACACTGCCTCGGCGAAGCTTGTGGCTGTGCTTCGCTCTGTGCTCTAGTGACACCACTAGACGCCGCCGCTAGAGAGTCCCCCGCTTTTTTGTATATGCGGCGAGGTGGAGCAAAGCTTCTAGATGGTTGTGTGGGCGAGTGAGAGCAGAGAGGGGGCACAGAGGAATATAATTTGAAAGGGGAGTAGTGAATTGTAATTCCTGTGGTGTCACCGAGGGATTGAATATGCAATTAAGACATAATTTTTAGAGATGCATCTAAATTATCAAGACGCTAGATCAGATGATTAAGATGATTTTCGTCAAACTCTAACTCGTATTTTTATAAGCAATATATATTCTTTCATTTTAGTTATCCATACCTATGAGCTCACCGGCTTCATGCTTGGTGCTATACTGATTATTAATTGAAGAAATAAGTTGTCACCATGGTAATATGATCTTATAGTACTTTTTATGTATTGTTAAATGGTATTTTCAAAATAATCAGATTTTTCTTATGGGGGTTATGGCAACATGGCTAACAACCATGCGGTCACCCTCACTGATGCTGGAGCGGCTCAAGTCCGCTTTTCTCATAGCTGACTTGGCCTCTCTGTTTTCATGGTAATAGTGGTAGCGGCAGGATGGCAGAGTGGCTTTCTGTAAGGGATAAATCCAGGATAATAGGTCAAGCAAGGTAAATTTAAACTAGTAGTAGTAATTTGTAACTAGGCTAGGATCAAACTAGATTCTCAACTGTGGTTAATTGCTAGCTGACCTAAAGTTATATGGTTTCAGCGAGAGAGCATTGGTGTCAATTGACACCGCTCCAATACTGTAGCTCCTCTCTGCTTTGTAGCAGTCCAGGGTTTTCTCCTCTTCCGTATTTCCAGTGAGGCCTATTGTCTAGACCTGCAATTTACAATATAAAAATCTTAACTAAAATCATCACGTAAGTGGAGGTGTCAATCCCGACCTCAACATCAAGATATAAATACCTCGATAGGAGTAGAGTGATATATGGCCTCAAATAACCCGAGACATCAACCACAATCTCTATGTCGGCAATTGAATGCATCAATTTGAGTAGAGTGATATAGTTTCCCCACTCTTTCTAACTGAGTCGGTTGAGCTTGTCCCGGCAACTGAATGCACGACTGAAGTAGAGTGATATAGCTCCTAATCTCTCAGCAAAAGAGTCACTTCATAGTGATGATCACACTTGACAATTCCATATTATGAACTCTGAAATCTACATGCTCCATGTGCTTTATAACCAGACACGCATGACACATGAGGTATGTTGGAACAAACAAGTATCATAAAGTAACACTATGATAGAAACTGCAATAATATGTGTAAATCTTAAGCGAGTAAGTTTAACACATTATTCACACAAATAGTCACATGACCAAATATCAAACACACAACGAAAATTATATAAGTGACTTAGAAGCCACAAGGTAGTGAAACCCAAAGTGGCAGCAAACAAAACAAATGGGGCTGCCAAATCCTAGGCCAGACCACTGTCTGGGATCCCCGGCTACTACTCGTCATTGGCGTCGATATCTATAAAGAAACTATCCTCATAAAGGATGATCTCCTCGGCACAAAAATATGAAAGATGCAAGGTGAGTACAAAAATACTTTTCAAGACTTACATGAAAATAGTAATAGATGCATTAGGTATTAATAAGGGGTATTTCTGGACTAATTTACATAAATCTAAGTTTTTACTTTTAGTTATTCTAATTAGATGAAAAGCGACTACCAAATCAAGTTATAAAAGAAGGTAAGTGAGTGTTCTTCCAAGACTACTATGTTATTTCTGTCATCATCAACTTAAGACCAACTCGACTCTTCCTCAAACCAGCTACGAGGAAGGAGTCACTTACTTTTCTAGACTAAAGTTGGTTGTTTTAGTGTAACATTGAAGTTGTCTAATTCACGTAGGTAACCACCAAGTTGTCTACAATCGTGGACATGGCTCTTTGAATACTTCTAACCCTAGAGGGTCGTACATCTTTACCTACACACATCAATCGACTCCTAATGTCATATAGTTAGTACACTTCACAAGGTGTACCCATGGAGGGTAATCGAACACGACTGTTATGATGCTTTCGACTTAGTTATGAGCCATCCCTATGGGCCAGTATGTATACACCATTCCGGCCTTTAACTACGACATGGTTCCATAATTTGTGACTAGTGGAACATTCCTATCCTTTTCAAGATTGTGTGCCCATCCTATCCTTATATTACGATGCCATATCATATCATTTTTCATCCACACTGCAAATGAAAATGGTGAACTAAAACAGCTCATATACTAAGCATAGGCAAATTATTTACTTGTGAGTGGTTCCATTATATCACCCTTGTAGAAGTATGCATATCTTGGGTCAATATACATCAAAACCTATCTTGCGGGAAGACAAGACAACCCAACATGTTCACAACCATGGTCTCCCGTCTAAGCCCAATGATTATCAGTCAAGTTGTTTACTTACTTTCTAATAGTCTATAAACAATATCACATGTAACTTACCCATGACATATTGATTCATTGGACCATCTGAAGGATCATGACTCGACAAGTCTAAGCATAAATAAGCATGTGATAAAAAGATAACTAGTTGCTAAAAACTTGACCAGCTCTTAGTCATGCTAGGTTGGGAGGAATTAATATGGTATTTAGGTTACAAGGCAATTTCACGCAAGAGATAGGAATTTAACTAATTACCGATAACTTTACAGTTGAGTGCATGCAATATTGAGCTGAACACAATAATAAGTTTGGAAATGATAGGTTTTATCAACATGTTCAAAGGGAGGGGGCGGTTTGCCTTGCTTCTCAAGACCTGGAAATTGCTCGTAGTCTAGGTCACTTACGTCGTGACCTTCCGGTGTTATCAAGAAGAAGCAGAAACACTGAAAAATGATATAATAGTAATTACTACTACTAAAAATTTATCAACATCATTATGATATAATACAAAGACTAATGCAAGTAGAATCAAGTTAACTGGAGCTCGGATGCTTAAGATATAGCATTCTAAAGAATCTCCGACGAGAGGGACATAACTAGATTCAGGTTTTTAGTTATTTTAATTTTTTTCTATCATGGAAGCATGAATTAATATAGCATAAACATGTAGTATTCATTTTTTGAATATTTTGGTATATTATTCATATTTTTCTGACTTAATATGAATTAGTTATGAATTATCTAATATTAAACCATTGAAAAGATTTTCTGTAATTCTAGATAATTCATTTTGATTTAAATAAAATAAATTACTTGTATTACTTAGGGGAAGATCAGTCATAGTCAATGACAGGTGGGGTCAGGAGTGAAAGGAAACTCGGTCGCTTCTAACCGGTCTAAATGGCCACTAGACGCGCATGTTAATTACTGAGAGTCACTTAAGCATTTAACTCATGTGTTAATTAAGTCAGGTCCACATGTCAGTGATACTGGGGTTTAAGTTATTAGTTCATTTTATTTAACAGGTCAGGCCTGTGTATGAGTGACTTCTTAGGGTTTAAACCCGTTAGCTTAACGGATTAACTGCTCCAACAGGCTGGACCCACATGGCAGTGACTCCACCAGTGGTTAAACACTGGCGAGCGCAAGGCCCTCCAGCAAGAGCTGATCTCGCGCTACAGCACACGTGAGAACGCTTGTTGTGTGCGTTCAGTTCCCCGGATGACATTGTGTCCGTGGGTACCGATGCAGAGCCCTAGGTTTCAGTGTCGCTCGTGTTCTAGTCAATAGAGAAATGAGAGAGGGAGAGACTTGCCTAAGATGATAGAGGGAGGAGAGAATTATCCATGTACGTGGTTAAATTGTGGAATAGATAACCATGGTGTGACGTCAGTGAAAGGGACAAAGGGCGGCAATTCGGTCTGAGGTGCGATTTGTCACCCTCGATGCACAAAGCACATCGCCGATGGTCTAGAATGACTCAGCGTGTCATCACATACTTGTTGGCGCACTAGCACAAGCTGAGGTGGCGTATCGCACTAACGAGCATGAGGTGACATGCGCGGTGTCGGCATGTGGCACGCAAGAGGATGACGATAGACCTGACAGGTGGGTCCGGTCAGTGTCTCATCACGCTAGCAAGCGTGCGCAGTTGAGGTTCAGCTCGACCGGGCTGGATGGCTGGACCGAATTCGGCCTGGCCGGAAGTTTAGTCTTCTTTTTCTCATTTTCTTTTTATTTTCTGTTTTGAATTGAGGTTTTATTTTTGAATTCAAACCAGATGAGCTTTAGTTATTTTGCGAATTGTTATACAGTCTCCTGGGATTGGGGCACTTTATTAACTATTTTCTTCGGCTACTATTTAATTTCAATTTGACCCCTTTTTAGGTTTGAATTACAAGTATGCTATACATTTATCCCAAAAATATGAAAAAAAAATTAGGAGCTCAAAGATATAATATTTAGCTTATATATTGATTTTGAAGAGACTCCACCATTGGAAATCCCTCAGATTAATAGATCTTTGATCTACTCTTTTTATTAATTTAGGTTTTTGGGTATTCTTGGATATTTTAAATGTCACCATCATTCTTATAAATGTTCATGATCCATCCTTAAATATAGAAGGATGATCAAGATCCATTCACGAAATTTTAAAGGACATCTATTAATGTCTAAGGTTTTATATGACATTTTTATCACTTCTTGAGATTTTAAAATTTTCTCAATTTCAAATTAAGGAGAATGATGACACGAAATGCTAATGATGCACATCAACATACATTACATATATTATCAAAATGGGGATCTTACACTTGTCGGGAATCCTATGCCCTTTGTTCCATGGGTCACGCACCGATTGGCTTGCTTGGTGAGGGCACGGGATTTCCCCAACGTTGTGGGGCGCTTTTGGTGGAAGTGTGAGGCGGTGTTCTGTTTGTCCTGTGCTTTACTTATGCATGGCTCGGGTGCTTCCAACACTCAGGCCAATGGCGGGTGTTGCAGGCCACGGTGCCTCTCGGATGTCCATTGATTGTGGCTGTTTGGGCAGTCTGCCTGTTGCTCATTGCATTGTCGATCTGTGGCATAGTTTAGTTAGGCGGTTGACACGGTCAATTTTTCTTATTTAAGTAGCGAATTATACTCTTAATGAAAATCAGAGCTCATGACTCCCTCTCGAGATATCTCGGGAGAGAGAAAAAGAAATAAATGTTAGACTAACCATCATGTTATACATAGCAGTATTAGATCCCGGGCACAAAAGTACATAAACTACATCGGCTCAATCGTGCACGAGCAGTACTAGTAAGTGCTCCAGATCTTGGGAGGGGGGGAAAAGCTGGATTCGGGTGTTGTATATATGCTACGTTCAAGTACTAGCACTGTTGTATATATGCTACGTACAAGTACGAGCACCCAACCGAAGGCAATTAGGGTTATCGGATCAAACAGATCTTCCGATGGCTTAAGCCGGGAAGTCCCTGCCTCTTTATTTTTGGGGCAGCGCCTCCACCGGACGGGGGGTGGTGGTCCAATGGACCAGTAGGTGGCAACATACATGGTTTGGGTTAAGTCTAGGAGGGCCGGCGTAGGCGTGGCTCTCCGCTCTGCCCATCTTTCTCGTGTATATGCACATGCACCATCCCTGCAGCAAGCCAGCAACGTGTATATTTGTGGCGTGGGGGCGTGGCAGGATTGGATTGCCCCCATTTCGGCCAATCGATCGGTCCGTGCTTCCCAGTTAGGGTAAACCCGTGGTAACTGCCCCGTCCCACTCCAAAGTTACCCTCCTTTAAAGTTGAGAGAGAGACAAGGATGTGTCAAGAGATCGACGCGAAACGATGAGCTACAGTGCCCCTGCCCTTTTCCCTCCCTCCCTCCACTAATATTCCCCCTTCTCTCTTGGCTCATTATATTCGCGTCATCATTGCACAATCCCGGCCTTGTGGGTTAGTAGGTGGCATTAGAACGAAGCCAGGAAGGGGTTGTGTGGTTGTGGTGGTGGAGGAGCTAGCTGATCAGTGCTCGAGTGTCGAGAGAGGAGGAGATCATGGGGAGGGGGAGAGTTGAGCTGAAGCGCATCGAGAACAAGATCAACCGGCAGGTCACCTTCTCCAAGCGCCGCAACGGCCTCCTTAAGAAGGCCTACGAGCTGTCCGTGCTCTGCGACGCCGAGGTCGCGCTCATCATCTTCTCCAGCCGCGGCAAGCTCTACGAGTTCGGCAGCGCCGGGTATACATGAGTTAATTTGTGACTATAACTAGCAGATCTGTTGTTTTGCTAAAATTGCTTCTTTTACTCGTTTAATTCCTTTTGCTGATGTTGGCACACTGGTGCTGCTGATGTTTCCTTCGCCGGTATTTCGTGGTTTTTTCCCAGCAAGTAGCCGAGCTACTCTTGTAGTTCCTGCACTTGGCTACACAAGTTATTTTATTACTGCTAGATATATACGTGTGCCTGTGCATATCTACTAACTATAGGGGCATGGCCTTGTTCTTATAAACCGGAGAAGGGTGGATCGATCCCTAACTAGCATGAGACATCTTTTCCACAGATCTACAAACCCTACACCTTTACTTCTTTCTTCCAGCTTCTCCGGAGTGGCCATCTTCCGTGTTGGGGTGTGTACGTACGTATCTTCGTGCGTGTACATGTCAGAGATACCTTAATTAATTGCTGAACTAGTAGAGCTAGGATCGTTTGGAAGAATAGAGACGTTAGCACGGGGGTTATGAGGGGAAAGGAAGGTATGTTCTTTCCATTTTGATCCAGGGCCAGGAGCCTTTCTGGTATTAAAAATCCTTTCTAAACGTTGGATTTGGTATTTGTTTTGCCCTGGACTTGAGGTAGCACCAGTCCATTTGGCCTGATCTGAGTATTGACATGAATTAATTCTTTGTTCCTCACTCTTCTGCTTCACCTTTCCTTTTGATTTCTTGTCATGTTGCTCACTATGGGAAACATGAGTTAGCTTTGTTGTATGATTCTTTTTCTTAAGAGATGTAGATCTACTTTGGGGGGAGGCCCTTACTTCCTTAATTTTAGTGCTGAAGCCGAGACCTTCAGTTTTCCCCCTTTTTCTTGTTCAATCCTCTCTCCCTGTCTCCTTTTCTTGTCTTGCTTTCTGTAAGGTTTTTCATGTATTCTCAGTTTGACTGCAAGGAGCTTAAGCAAAAGTAACTGGCTTTCCTCCCTAGTATCGATCTCATTCTCAAGCACGCATCAGTTTCCTCTTATAGTAGTGTGGTCAAAACATGTCGGAAACAATGCGTTTTGCTTTTGTTCTTTCTTTCCTCATTTTATGCTGATGAGTACAACTGTACTACGATTTAATCTTATCTAGTCTTTACTGATCCTAGATGTTCCTTAACCCCAAGTTCCTTGTTTTTTATACTACATTAGTATTTGCTTTACATTGTTCAGCAGCCTGACTAGTTTCCTAAGTCGTAGATCTAACTTTTGCGTTTTACATAAACAAAAGAGAACCTAGGATTTTTCCAGCGTTTTCCTCTTTTACTTTCCACCAAAGAAGGATTTTTAATTTCTCTCTTCACGCTCGGCGAGTCAATGTTTTTTTGATCTTCGACCTCTGTATCAACAGAACGCACACAGCCCCTTGATGAATCCATGTATAACTTGAACTAAGGAAAATACTGTTCTCCGTTGAGGATTAGCGTTGAACGGTGTTTTCAATGTTTCCCTCGGTAGTGTATGTGCTTCTCATTTTTAACCTTTATATATAAGTAAGCATCATACCTATTTCCGTCAAATTTTATTAATTTTCTATTTTAGTGAAATCGTCTAAATTAGATGTGAGGCCTAAATTTAAATCTGTTGCTAGTATTTCGATCTTGAAGAAGCTTCAAAACTTCAGAGAGTCGTGTGCTCCCAAGAAATTGACCACAGATATGTTACATCATAAGATCGATCAAGCTACTTACCAAGCTTTTGAACTTTCATGCATGGAACTCATGGTAGAGACCTAAAATCCCCAGTAGATCTTGCATGTGCGTGTGTATACACAACCCCTCTTCTTTCCTTCTGGTTGTACTGCATCATCACGTGTGTTTAGATCATTAAGCAGGGGGGATAATTTTATACATGACACGCTCTGCACTTCTTGAAGGGATCGAAAAGTAGTAGTCTTCGTTTCTACCTTTACCACTTTCTTCTTTATACTGCTAAATCCTAATCTCCTTTCGTGTAAGCAGGGAAGCATTACCATATTTATTCTTATACTTGCTATAAAAATAGAATGGTAATAAATTCTTATCATACAACACACATCGGACAGTTAATGTATAATGTTACACAATTACATATCACGAATTTTTGAACATCCATAGTTAGTTTTCCCCATGTATAAGTAGCGGTAGAGCTTGCAAACTCGTTACGTACCGTGGTTCTGTATATTTTCAGTATGTAGGAAGTAGAGCTTCCGAGCAATCAATACGCAAGCACTACAACAAGAAGATATGTATTACCTGTGCTATAAAATGAAAGTTAATTGGCATGTTTACTATATTATTTTAATGCATATACGTAATTATTTATTTTGATCAAAATGTCCTTAATTAGGATTTACCTCAATGTTGATGAAACACCTTAATTTGTACAGCCAATCCTTAGGACATGTTTTTTTTCTAGTAAGTAGAGAACCACTCGGCATTTGCAAAATTCTAGTTCATTCTAAGTCTTTTTCACTTGTTTTTTCTCTTAAGAAAACAATTGTTCTCAAAGGTCAAACATATCATTCTAGCTAGTTTGCTTATTGTATTGTCACCTATTTGCATGTCTTCGAGATTTATTCATATTTCATACTAGCGATGAATCGTGTATCTATCATTCCACTGGAGATTTTGAATACACATGCTCCCATACAGAATGATTTAGTTTTGGGAGTATTACCACATCTTGGAAGGAAATCTATGCTTTTTAGAAAATGGAGGTGGATACAGACTTACCAATGGACCTAACCATTTATTTATTATAAAATAGTCTAGTAAATATAAAGGAAATCTCCACCAAAGAGTGTTACAAGCAATACGCTAGATGAATACAGACTTATGCAGCAAAAAGCCTATTACTAAGTCGTCACCCAAGTTGGATGAAAAAATCTCGTGCTACCATCTCCAAGTGGTTGCACCCAATAGACAATATATATTGTGTCTCATGGCGCTTTTACAGTGAGGGCCACATACGGATCCAGTTGGTAGCCATATGAATAACCTATAAAACTTTGGTGTTATTGTCTTGTCAAAAACCAAATCATTATGACATAACCCAAGGGACCAACATATAGCATTCACTTCCACTAGGATTTGTGGCTATAGTGGTCTACCTATACCTGATAACTAATTCCTATATATATTAGAAATGCTACAGCACGGAGGAAGGAATTTATGCTACATGTGAAGTTGCAAGAAGAAGGAAGAGGTCCATATATATGTGTTGGACGAGGCCGGAGGGTGGTGGGGAGTATTGGACCGATGAAATGCATAAGAGATTAAATTGAAAACACATATGTAGTTATCAAGCTCATTTGTTTACGCAGTGCATGACACTTAATTTGTCACTGATCATAACAAATGTGACAAAGCAATGAACATACTCTTGCTATTATATTTATTCACATTTTAGCATTCTTAGCAGCCTACTAATCAATTAAAGTGACTTCGTGATAGAAACTTATTGCACATGCCTCTTGAAACATATGTTATCGGTTTCTTGTACAAAAGGAGTATAACAATATAGCTAATCAGCTATTTAAATCAAGAGGGCTCTAGTCACTTACCAAATTTTATCTCTGCAACATATCCTTTGTCTAGAATCATGTCTGCAGCATATCATAGAGTTCATTTTGGACATGTTTGAAATTCCATATGGCCACATATTTACATATAATTTTCTTGTACGTGCAGCACAACTAAGACATTAGAAAGATATCAACACTGCTGCTACAATGCTCAAGATTCCAATAATGCATTATCTGAAACCCAGGTATATATACGAGGGCATCCGATGTATGTCCATCAATTGATTATGTGGTATCTCATGCTTTAAAAGATTTAAAAGTATCTCTACTATTTGATTTGCCTCACAAAATTAACCGTAGTTCTTTTCCATTCCTTCTCTTCACCAAAGATTGTGCCTATTTGGTCATAGAAAAATATGCCCTGGCCCCCGGTTACCACCCCTAGATCCAGCATAGGTTTATACTTTCAGATTCGCATAATTTTACCATCATCACTATAGCACACCCTTATTTCACACATAAATAAATCTAATTTTACATGTCGTCATGTATAGAATATGATCAATATGTGGTCTACATTCGATTGTCACTTAATTGTTAATTGATTTTTAATGCCTAGTACAAGATAAATATAGATAGGTTCATCATAGAGAGTACAATACTGCATAGTATAAAGACATAAAATATGTGAATCTCAAAGCACAAACTAACGGTGGGTGAAGGGGGGTTTAATGTACACCAGGAGTAGAAAATCCACACTCTTTGGTCTCTTGCATAAAATGTGGTCTTCCTTCTGCTACTATGTTGGAGTTAACTACAACAAAGTGTTCTCACAAAAAAAAACTATAACAAAGTGAGAAACATAGTAAAACCTGCAAACGAACGCCTCCTATTTTATGCGGTGATTTAATTAATGGTGAGTTATATATGTCGCCCCTTAATCTTGAGAACATGGTAATCATACTATATGTGAAAATTGAAGGTGTTCTTGTTGAGTTTTCACTCTGTAGTTCAGCATATCAATGTTATAATTTTAACCTAGAATACCACCAGCATAAAACCAAATAACAATATGTTAGTCATATTGGGGCGTATTTCCGAATATAGTGTTACTAAATGAAGTTTTGGTAAACCTATATCACCCCAGATGGTGTAAGGATTGAAATATAACAGAATGCATGGCGCACCATGACCATACTTGAGTTGCACCCTTCCATTCTAACTTTTATATTTCATGCTTTGTCTCAATTAGTGAGGTTTTTTAACTCATACGGCTGATATACAACTTATCATGTCAGCAACCAAGATCATTAGTTAATTAGAAATCTTTGAATGTAATAGCTATATCCACATATTATACATACATGCCGCAGGCTGGCTTTCAGATAAGCAAACTTCCGAGCCTCTACAAAGATTATCTTGTGATGGACTAAAACATGTAGCCAAGAGAAGGCAATTGTTTTGGTTATAAACTAATTGTTCTGTATATTTCTTCTTTGAAGAGCTGGTACCAGGAAATGTCAAAGCTGAAGGCCAGGTTCGAAGCTTTGCAGCGCACTCAGAGGTACCATTTTCACTTCTAGCTACACTTACATTTGCACATACACTTATTTCAGTAAAATATTTTCAAAATGTACATACAAAGTGACTACAATATGTTAAATTAGATGTACTCTGTATGATGCATAATCTGAATAGGCACTTGCTTGGGGAGGACCTTGGACCGCTGAGCGTGAAAGAATTGCAGCAGTTGGAGAAACAGCTAGAATGTTCTCTGTCACAGGCGAGACAGCGAAAGGTTATTCAAACTCCCTAGTTCCCTTTTGTTTTGGACCCACCCCCCGCCCCCCTCCTACACACACACACACAGAGACCCTCTTTTATCCACTTATTTGACACGGGACGGCTGGAATGAGAAGCATTATAGCCAGTGTTGGATCCAATGATAGAAGTCAGCTCACAAGAGGTGTACTGCAGTAGAATATCTAAAGAGAACACCTGCTTTATATGCGTATGTTGATCGAACTGGAAACATAATGGCAGCGAAATGCTTGTTATGCATTCTTTAGAAAGCAAAAAAAATTCTGGTTTCTAATAGTTCAGGGTGAATTAGCTCTTAATTTTTCTTAATTCCCTACTACTATCTCCAATTCACAAAAACGTGATGTTTTTGACATAGTTTCAGTTAAACTTTTAAACTTTGGATTATTGATATCATCTTAAATATTTAGATTAGGTATTTGAAAATCATATGTGTAGATTGACTTTTATACATATATTATAATAAAATTTAGTAGTTAGAGTTATATTTTGAAGACCATGTCAATGTTTAAAACGTCATGGTTTTGTGCATTGGAGGGAGTATAAATAAGGTAATGAAGTTAGTAGGATCATGTCCTATTGCTTTTCTTTTAAAAGGAAGGTAATAGAGTTGTTGTATATTTCATATAGAATAGAAGTACTGTATATACACCAGTACAGTTTAGAGTGTAAGCCCGTGTTCAGGGGGGCTGTCTTCATATTTTGTTACTTCGATATTAGTGCTGAAATGTTCCAAAAAATTTATGGATATAACATGCACAATATAAATTTCGTCCCTAGTACGTACCAAGAACCAAGAAAGAGAACTGGTACTGTTTAGCACAAATGAACAATGCAAGATTGGCAACATATTAATTTGTCGTGTTCATTCGATGAATGCAGAGGCTGGAGAGTGATTTCCATTATCTAAAAATAAGATTGGGGACTTGTACTTTTGCATGATTTCATAACTGATTGTCCTATAGTTTATGCATGCCATCTTCATATACTATGGCGGGCAATACATACTAGCTGACTAGCATACCATCGGTAGATGTCTCTATGACAGTTTCAAACTATGAAGATGAATTGTTCTATGGTTTTTCAATGGAAGTAACGCCCTCCAAAATTAAACAGACATGTACGTGTATAGTAAAAATCACATGGTACGTGGTAGATAATATAAGGAGGAAGTACTGCAAGTACATATATATAGATGATCTTGAAAACTTCACAAACTGAAGACAGCTGTATTGCTTTAATTAGTTTACTGATCGATGTGATTCTTAGCTATTTCTTCATGCAACTACCAATTCAATATTCACCCAATTATTCGCAGACACAACTTATGATGGAGCAAGTGGAGGAACTTCGCAGGAAGGTACATATTTATTTTGTGCAAGAGACTTTCAAATCTTTCAATCATGTAGTAGCAGCATGGCGTACGTGTACGTGTGGCTCTAGAAGAAGCGCTAGTAATCTACTGCTGCTTCTACCATGAATGACTTGCCGTAGGTTTGCCGATGTAGCCAGCTAGGAGATAACGCAAGCATTATGGTACGTAGCTAGATCATATATAGCCTTTGACTGCATAACTAGACACCGGTAGCTTCTACATTCCTTGAAGAGATATTCAAGAGAATCAGCTGATCTTCTAACATTACAATTCATCTATTTCTGCTCTACTTCAGGAGCGTCAGTTGGGAGAAATTAACAGGCAACTCAAGCACAAGGTACTTGTTTAGTTATTTATTGTTTCGTAAATCTTTCAACGCCTATATATATTTTTTATGTACTTGTAGACACGCATAATCCTTAAAAACATCTACCTTACATTTTCTTCTATTTTTCCGTGGACATTCTTTCTTGGTGTCGCATGTTACTTACTGCTCCATACTACGCAGCTCGACGCTGAAGATAGCAGCAACTACAGAGCCATGCAACAACAGGCCTCCTGGGCTGCCGGCACCGTCGTAGATGAAGGCGCTTCATATCACGTGCAGCAGCCTCCACACTCCACTGCTATGGACTGTGAACCCACTCTGCAAATTGGGTACTATTTTTAGCTAATCGAGAAGCCAAGATTTATATCTAACTGCTCATGGCTCACACGTACGACATGTGAACTACAGTAGTACTAACATAAGAACTGATCCTGTTGCTACCAGGTATCCTCATCAGTTTGTGACTCCTGAGGCAGCCAATATTCCAAGGAGCGCCCCAGGAGGGGAAAACAACTTCATGCTGGGGTGGGTTCTTTGAGCTCTAGCTGCTGTTGGTCCATCCATCAGCCGGAAGTTGAAACTAATAAAACGCGTGTGCTACTCTACGTGAGAAGTACCTGCGTGCATGCCCACCTGATCAAGTGCACGCGTGCCCCTTCTTAATTAATTGTTGTTTGTGTGTAAGAACTAAGACCTGCATGCAACTTTGTCCTATGCGGTTGTGTTTGTGTGGTGCATTATTTATGTTCTGATTTGGAGCTAGTATGGATGTTGTAAAATATTTCGAAGTTCTATAAGCTGTCCATGCATGCCACGTTATTTAGATCAGTACTTGTTATCATGACGTCAGATGGACATGAATAGAACTTCCATATCCTTCTGATGGCATCTTAGTTCATAATTAGTTTGGATGTCAGCTGTCCAATTAGAAGGGAAATTATAGGTGCCGCAAATCTTATATATCCGAATTGAAGGCCTCCTTTTAAGCCACCATACTAATCTTAGAAGAAACTCCCATGTTGATATTGAAAGGAAAAACCCTTCACACTGCGCCACATCATCCTAATTGTTCGGACAATTGGATCTTGATTGTTTGGCCATGATCCACTGGATGTTACTCTATCTGATCCTAAATGTAGGTAGTATAAGAATTAAGAAATAAAGTGTTAGAAAACCTACTACTCTGATTCCATAACTTGAAGAATGCTAAGATCTAAACCAATTTCGAAGGTCTTTGATGATTATAGATGAAGTACAAGAAGTTTCTAATTATAGAGGCTGTCTATATAGGGTGATCTAGGGATGGAATTCGTGGTGGTGGTGAACTGAAAAAACACGGTCTCCGATGGTCTTCTCCTATCCTATCCCACCGCCTCCCTCCTCTATTCATGACGTGATGCCTTCACTTTTATAGGGGAAATCACTTTGAAAGGGTTTTTGAAGATGAGACAGATCTATTTGCGAAGCAGCGACGGCACGTGAGCCCTTAGGGCACCGCATGGCAGGTCGCGGTGGAAGGGCCTGTCGGGGCCCTGTCGTATGGGCCCAGGGAGGCTTCGTTGCCTCTGCCCTTTCGTGCCATGCACACCTGCTCCGAAACTTTCCCGAGTTAAGTGGATTTGTTGATTTTTCGCAAAACTTTCCTGCATACACGAATATTGAGAGAGAGAGAGAGAGAGAGAGAGAGTAAATTTCACGAAACCTCATCCTTTGTGGTAGAGGTAATAGGAACCACAACTTTTGATGCTTTTTTTTCATATTAACCACAGTTTCCGAGGTAATTTGTAACACTTCGTCCTAACTAAGCATTTTTCCTCTCATAATAGAGATTCTGACCTCTAGATCCCACCTGTTAATGTAACTCCCCTATTAAAATGCCCTAGCTTCATCAAATCAAGCAAATTTCAACAAAAAATATATAATCTTTTTCTCCTTCGTAACGTAAACGCAATCCCCAAATCAGCATACACCATGTGTGTTGACATGTGCTCAAATTCATGTTAACACGCAGTCTCTAGCTGGAGAAGTCACTATAAAGAACGGGAAGAGGCCCTCTTAGGGTGAAGTATTACAAATTACTCAAAAACTTTGGCTAAGTGATTTTTTGTTCAAAAATTATGGTTATGTGTTACCTCTGCCGCAAAAATTGGGGTTTCGTAAAATCTTACCGCAAAAAGATAATTGAATTGTCTAAAAAAATTATTACATAATATATAGTATTATTAAAAATATAATAAAATAGACATCATTAAACTCAAATAAAGTGATGTGATTTGTATGTATCACATACCTTCTGAATCATTGACCTAGATAGCCCCTGGTCAAAAGTTTCAACCTTTGGTTTGAGAGGTCTAAATTCTAGTTGAAACCCTTATGCATGTCCAGGACAAAAAAAATTGTCCATCGCAGAGCTATCTAGCAGGGTTATCCATTGCATCTCTATTTGTTACACATACTAGTTGCCAAACCTTGATTTATTTTATCCTACTAATCTTTTCATGTAACCTAAATCAGATAATCCCGAATAACTCAGTAGTGTTGAAGTATAATTATACTGTCCACCTTTTTTCATCAATTTAGAATTTTAAGTTAACTGGTTGGTGTATGAAATTCAATATACTATTAGAGCCAATATGTCCTATGTTTAAGATGTTTTTTAAATATATTGCCCACCTTTCCTAATAGTTTAAGCTTTTGGGTTAGTTTAAGGCTTTAAGTAAACTGGTAGGTGCATGAAACTTAATAGAGATGGTTGGCATAATTTCAAGAAAAATAATGCCACCTTGGAGGAGCCTAGATGAGTATGAGCAAAGTATTAATATATTTGTCCACGTTTCCCTTTCACCTCTTAGCCTTTTAGGTGAGTTAAGTTTTTCATGCATGAAACTCAATAAATAGTATAATGTTGTTGTCGTTATAGAAACAGTACTAGAGACTGGCTATCGATAGCTCGATAGCTATGTTGTAATAGTATTAGGCTATGTACGATGGCCTTATGAGAAAGTTATCGTACACTCCAAAAAATGAGACACTCCATTTTTTAATAGGTTCGGTCACCTCGTGAAGCATGGTCTAGTTCTATGTCGAGAGAGGAGCCTCATACTTGACTTGGCTAAAGACTAGAGCCGTCGGTCACTTCCTAAGACTACTCATAGAGCTCCCCATTCGTGACTTGGAACCTAGGGCTCCCTCATGATATTCCTCATTTATGTGATAGATTTTACATCCTCAATTGGGTGGTTTATATAGGCAAGAGGCTCAAGAAAAATGACCATGGGTACCCTTGAGAGGGAAGTGAGAGAGGGGTAGTTTAGTTCAAATGGTCCATGAGCCCGTGGTGGACTAGGGAAGAGGAGTGCTGTATGGTCCATGGTGGACTAGTTCTCCATTACACCCCTAATGAGTTTCTCTTTGACTTGCTTTGACTCACTAATTATTTGTTGACTTCTTGATTTGACTTTGTGCCATGTAGACTCTACATAGGATATTATGGGCTGGTCTATATAAGAATATAATTATCCTAAGAGGAGTCCCCTTTAGCTGTAGTCATGACAGTGGTTGTGGGTCAATCTTCTAAAATATAATTATCCTAATATTTATAGGAATAATGATGGCATTTAAAATATCAGAAAATATGCAAAACCCTAAATTAATTAAAAAAAGGCATATGCAATATCTATTAACCAGAGGGATTTTTCAATGTTGAAATATCTTCAAAATCTATATATAAGCTCAATATAATATTTCTGAGCCCTTAAAATTTGCCAATATTTTTGGATAAATGTAACATACTTGTAGTTAAACCAAAAAGGGATCAAAATTGAAATTAAATATTAACCAGGAGCCCCTGTAAAAATATATAGAATATTTCAAGCTCATTTGGTTTGCATTTAAAAATCAAAACTAATTCAAAATAGAAGACAAAAAAAGAAAAGGATAAAAGGAGAAATAAACCTCGGGCTAGGTTGAAACCCTGTCCATACCATCGGCCTAGCCCAGGGAGATGCATCATGCCTGTGGGCGCGCCGCCAATGTGATGAAACGCTGGCAGGTGGGACCCGCCTATCAGGTCCATCATCTTCCTCCTACAACTTCATGGAGCGTGCATGATGACAGTTGTGTGCTACCTCCTACTTCCAGTAGGGACACGTCCCTGCTACCTCCACCAATTCACCAGTATGGCCGGCACTCCACGCTCGTCCTTATCCTCAACGCCGTGATTCATGCGCCAAGGGCGACGAAATCGTCCTCGGGAGGAATCCCGGCTGTCCCCCTTTTTCAGTTCCCGTGGTCGTGGTCATCCTTATCTTCGATTGACTACACAGATAGAATCAACATGCTCTCCTTTTCTTACCATGCAAGAATCACCTACCTCTCGTCCTCTTTCACCCAGAATGCGATGACATCAAGAGCTCCGCAACGAGCACCTCGACGTCGACGACGTAGCCATTGACCTCCTTGCCGTGCACCACTTTGCCAAGAAGCTTCGCGTCGTCGAGAAGGATCTTTTGACCGCAACAATCGTCCAAAGGTGTCGTGAATCAGCCAATCCATTGCCGTCTTCCCCAAGTATGGCTGTGATCCGCCATGTTCGCCCGATTGTTCCAGTGATCCTCGGCTCCTTCCTCTACTCTCCTTATCTTTCTTTCGCTTTGTAATGCGTGTCTCACCTTTCCACAACGTATTGGTTATCAGAAAGCCCCGCCATAGTTTACTTGCTCCGTCATCCACTGCCGTCATCGATAACCATGCTGCAGAGCCCCTCAACCGTCTTTGAGCTTCCGTTGAGCTCATGGTGAGCTCTTGATCCTTTTGCACGCATTATTTTGCTCGTGTGCCTCCTCTGCTAGCCTTCTCACTGCTGTCGCCCTCCGCCTCGAGTCACCACCGACGATGCTTCGATGACCCTAGGGCTCTGCACTGATACCCTTTGTCGACGAGTAAACGTCTCTAGCGGTGGTCCGAATGGACCCCCTTGTTGATTCGGCCTGGGGCGATATAGAGTTCTTCTTATGAGCCGGTGATGGCGTTTCAAGGATGAGGGCGGTTATGATGCTTGATGCCGGAGACACAGGGATTTTTCCAGGTTCAGGCCACCCGGAGGTGTAATACCCTACGTCCTGCTTCGTTGTGGGTGTATTGATTCTATCAAGATTACAGGGGTGTTCTTCCTCACAAACAGGCTGGCTGATCTTCTAATACCGAATAAAGAAGTCTAACCAGCGCCCCTTTTTCTCTCTGGAATCCGAACCCTTTGCATGGTCTGGGAACTCCCCTTATATAGCCGGGGGTTCACCACAGAGGCCAAGCAAAGGCTATTGCACCTGGTATCGTGAGCGCTAAGGAAACGCCTACCTCTTCACTTAATGCGCCGCGCCGGTGTTCGCGCCGCATGTCTTCTCGCCATGCCCTCCGCCAGGGGGGGCTGACAGCTTTATGCTCAGCGGGACCCACGAAGAGAAGCTTGCCGGGCCCCTCCTGACTAAGGCGGTGAAGTATCCGCCCCTGGGCCCCGCGCGTCAGCGACCAAACGCGGGCCACGAGGCGCGCGGTGATTTGACCCAAAGGGGCGGAAAGAGGTGACAGCGACGCGGGCGCGAGGGGCAGCGCGCCTGGCCGGTCAACAACCCTGTCAGACGGACCCCATCCCCTGACAGGGGCTATGGCAAAAAGGGATTTGCCCTGCGGGGATGGGACCGGCCTGATCGATATCATGCCCATACGGGACTTTAGCATTTAATGCCTGAGTGACAGGCATTAAATGCCTCTGCCGGGACTAAGGCTTATGGAAGAAGCCAGCTTACTGCTGCGGCAGCCCGGAGGAGGGCCCCCACCGGGGGGCCCCACGACCCCCGAGCGCTTTCGCCCCCGAGCAGCCCCTTCGGCCTCGGAGAGCGCCAGCTGTCCCGGACTGCCTTGGCCGACCCCGGGCGCTCGGGGAGCGTCCGTCGGGGGGTCGCTCGGGACTCCGCTCGGGGGAGGTGCTCGGGGGGTCCGCCCGGGGACCCTCCCGAGCACTCTTCTGGGCCCACGCCTTGCGGGATGCCGGTCGCTCGGGGAGAGGGTCCCGAGCGCTTCCTTGATTCTTGGGCCTTGGACCCTCGGGACCGCAAGGCCCTTTGATGGCTCGCACAAACGTAGCACTCGGGGGAATCCCCCGAGTGCCCGGGTTTGACCACCGGGCCCACCTGCTTCTCCAGCGGGGCCTTTGCCGATAAGGCCGCCACGTGTCACGCCCTGAGGCCTCTGGTTGGTCTGCGCCGGCGGTTCGGGGGACCCTGGGCCCCATTCCGCCGACACCCTTGCATGTGGTGTGGTCTGGGGAACGGAATGTACACACGTACGTGTCCGTGCACATGTTGTAGTGCCAGATCAAAGCTCATGGAAGATCACACATTGACTCGTGATGAGTCCATTTGTACTCATTATTTCTTTATTTTTAATCATGATTTACCCCATTAACTGTTGCCTAATTTGGTAATAATTATTTCAGTTGTGCAAACTATATTTGTTTGTGTCATTTATACAGGGATTAGGTCGAATACATCTTCTATGAAGAATTCACAATAATCGATACCAATTCGAGTTAAATTGGTGAAGTTATAATTATCAAATTAGGTTTTTTGTGTTTCAAGAAATTCATACCTACTTCAATTGAGGATCCAATGGTTAGAGGTTGTAGAGCTTTTCAATACGAGTTCAGTGGTTCGAAAATCACCCTAATTAGAGTCTGTATGAGTTTCTTATGACAAAAATATGAAACCTACCTGGAGGCTATTCTAGAAGCTGAGTCGACCTACGGTACGACCATTTCGGTCGCACTGTCGGGTCGTACCGAGATCCGACAGAAGCCATTACAACCAATGTGACTTCTTCATTTTAACTCGGCATTGATCACCATTTGTTGCGTTGGATCCGTGAGAGGATGGAGAATACCATGAAGACATCCAAAACATCCCTTGGCCCTTGGATTAGAAGGTGTTGAATTTCAAAGGAGGAGAAGACCCAAGTGAGGTTATAAAAGCACCTCCAAACCCTAGCCACTGGGGTATCCATCAATCCACACAAGCCACCACAAACCAATCTCCAAGGGGAGGACGCCCCAAACTCCACTAAGAACACATCTCCAAGCTCCTCCAAGGGTGATTTTAAGGAAGAAGAAGGGGAGGACGCCGCCACCGCACATGGCACGGCCTAGAGCCAGCGCCATGTGCATCATCTCCATGAACATCCTCCATGTCCCTCTCTCTTGTTATTTGTAATCCCCTGTTACTTTGTGCCATCAACCGTGTTTTTAATGTGATTATTTTGTTGAGTAATTGATTGTATAAAACGGTCCTGTATAAACTCTAGAATTTCCACGGTGTGTCGCTTCGGCGGGGGTGGTTGCGAGCTTTCACCCACAACATGGACGTCGCGGGGCTCTGGGAATGCTGCACTGGTGTTGACACTCTGCTGCTGGGTAGCTGCTTGCTTCAGAAGTTCTTGCACACGTTGTAGCTCATCACGGACTTTTTCCATTTCGACGAGTACTTCGTGGACCATGGAGTCTGGGCTTCTACATAATGTGCCAAGCTTACTACGGCTGGGTCATCTTCGCCGTCAGGTGCAGTGTACCATCGAACATCCTCTCTGATTGGGTACTGAGGATAATATTTGGTGGCTCTGAAATCGTCCATTTCGGCGATCTCATGGCGAAGGTGAATCAGTGCCTTATAGGCTACTAGATGGACGGCCTGACTGTGAGACCAGCTTCGAAGTCCCATAAAATTGTAAGCTCGGTTGTCTTCTTGCTGGTTCCAAATATGAAGACTCTGGCCCAATATTCGGTTATTGTCCCCGAAATCTTTTCCTGGAAAATGTGATACTCTAGTACGGCCATGCTTCCGCAGCATTCTATTGCCTCTCGAAGAAGTCGAGGGAATCCAGTGGTAGTGGCAGCGCAGGTCTCACCGAATTTCTCGATTGCCATCTGCACAATTTTTAAAAACCAAGAACGGTGTGAGTTTAAATATTCAGAAGTTTTTGTCAGGATGAGGTGAATATTAGAAGGGATGAGAATACCAGAACTTGAGCCTAGACAACTTGTTTTATTTTTGGAAAATACTTTATATCCAAATTTTTGTCTAACGGCCAGGCTAGCTAGGTTTCCTACAGTCAGTATGGCTCTGATACCAAGCTGTGGCGCACCCGGTTTTAGGGCCGGACACACTCCTGTGATTACTGTACCGGTCCCTGGATCAGTAGCCGGCACACACAAGAACTTGATAACATCGTCATACATTACGAATATTTTACAATACAAGCCACTAGAGTCTTTGACATAATATGGCCTATTGGCCGAATCAAAGTCTTGCAGTGAAACATATAAGAATTACGTAGATAGACCCATCAATATGCCAAACCCTCAGGCAACTGACTGGGGAAAACGCCCTAACCCTCGACGTTGGTGTCCTCCTCGTCAAGGCAAAACTCATCTTCTTCTTCTGGCCAAATCAACAAGCCAGGTGAGTACTTTGAATGTACTCGCAAGCTATTCCCACAGGAGAATGTATACGGTAATATTTTATGCAGGGAATAAATCAAGGAATAGCTCTAACCTAAGTTGGTTATTGTGCGGAAAAGTAAGTTCTCAATTTAAATACAGGAATAGTAGGTTCAAAAGCAGTTTGGTAAAACTGATTAAATCAAAGCGAAAAAAAACTTCTCAAGAGGTAGACCCGGCTACCTCCTTTTCTCAATCCTCGAGACAGCTCAGACCATACCACCCCGAGCAGTATGTCTAGCTTCTCTACTTGGCGCTCAGCTTGCGCTATCCCGGATAGTACAGCGAGCCTCCTTCTCTAGCAATTCCTTGCTACCAGCCGTGTAGCATAAATTGCACTCTGTGGACACGTCATGCCCACGTCCTTAGTCCCTTTTTTCAAGTTTTCACAAGCAAAACTTAGTCTAACCAGTGTGTGGCCTTGCCAGTTCGTGTCCATGACCGAGGACGCGGCTATTCGAATAGTTTTTAACACTCTGCAGAGGTTGCACGGCTTTACCCACAAGATGTAAATTCACCCTTGTTGCCGAGCGCTAACGGATACACTTCACGAAGTGTATTGGCAGGGTAGTTACAATGAGGCCTTCGCCCGCTTCCATACTAGAGCTGGACCCGCTAGGTGAGTAACCCAACTTTCGTGTCCCGGACCCCGAAAATGGGACTCCTCACCTTTGTGTCGATCAACACCCAAACGCCCAGTGGTAGTGGGTCTCTAGGACTTTAAACACCTAGTCACAAACATCCTACTTCCCACGGGTCCATACTCTAATACTTGCAAGGTACCAAACCAAGTCCTTCCCATAAAGGACATGTGGACGTACGGTGAGGAACTGGTTTAGCGGCACTTAGGCTCGGTCCTTAACTGATTCGAGCAAGACTCCATTTTCTGACCCCATGTCGTCCCGGACGAACATGGCTCCATCCGATGCTCTACATCCCCGAACATCCCTTATTATTCTCACCCGAATGAAAATCATCTCCTCTTTTATTTGGGGTTTTAACCAACTTTCCTTTCAAAAACCACCTCGGATAGCACGAGCTACCCGAGGGTTTTGTTTCCCGTATCCCACCGGAGTTTTGTAAAATTTGGAGCAAAACTTAGTTTTTATCTACAGCAGGGCTAAGCGTGGCTAACGCCTATAGCCTTAATATTTCTGGCGGTTGTAGCACAACTGATTAAATATTCCTAGGGTTACGAGGGTCGGGTATTCAAACCTAGGTTTTATGTAATTACAGGAAATAACTAGGTCTACATAAAATAACATTGGTATTCACATAGCATGCAATGTTCGCAAACAAAATAATTAGTTTTCACACATATAGGATTCAACATGATCAAAGTGAGAATGCTTGCTTGGCAGTTCTTGCTCTGAAGGTGGGGGTGAATCCGGTTCCTCCTGGCGTACGTATGTCACTCCGTTAACTACACGTCGGGGGAAACCGGCGAATAAGAAGCAAATAAACAATTCCAACAAAATTCAAACAATACGCATGCTCAAGAGAGAATAACGGTATTAAGGTTGAGTTAGGGTCGATTGCCATTTCATCCGAGGAGTTGTTAAATCAAACGGTAGTTAGGTGCGGGAACCGGGGAGAGTGTATATACATGAGTTTGAATTAGTGGTAGGGCTCCGCGGTTCTAGACCTTAAGCCTACGGGCAGAAAGATCTATACCCGGTGCTTGGTATATGCATTTGCATCATGACGATGCCCTAGCAAAAAGGAAGAACGTCCTTAGGATTGAAATTTCAAAATTATTTGTTTTCAGAGTTACAAGGTATTTTAGTCATCCTAGGTACATTGGGTAGAGAGGGAGAATTTATTTTTGGTGCTTTAGAAATCATGTTTTCAAATACTAAGAGGATAAAAGAATAATCCCTAATTCAACTTTGTACTGTTTCCGTTCAAATAGTTCTAAATTTTGAAAATTCCTTTGAGCTAAAAGATTAGAAATATTTCAAAGACTCCAGAACCGGTGGAATTTCTTCAAAAACCGGTCGGAATCAATATGAACGGTTAAACCGGTGATAGTTCGGTTCTAGAATTTAAACAGGGGAAACCGGAATAAAAGCGCCTCCGACATCTTGAATACGCCTTCACCTGGTCGGAAACGGAGCAGAGAATCTGCACATTTATTCGGTCGGACGCAGGGTTCGGTTCGGACCAAATCAATGCGCTTTAAAGACAGGCGAGGCAGGAACTTGGGGAACGCCGGTTAGTCATCTACTCGTGGGCCTTAACCGGTGGATTGGCCCACGTCTAAGCTGCGTTTAGCTCACCTGGTTTGGACTTCGATTGGTGGGCGTTAAACCCAACGACTTGATCGGTTGCTCGGCAAGGGTGTTGGAGTTGTCGGTGGCGGGTGGCTCTGGTGGTTAGGGGTGTCTGAGGCCGGGTGGTTTTAGGGCTCTGGTGAGCGCTTAGCTGCGGGTTCGGTTCAGAAGACGGCCGCGTCGGGCTCGGGACAAATGGCTAGTTAATGGATTCGTATAGCTCGGTTGCTCAAGGCAGGGGTGGCGGGGCTTTGCTCGGGAGAGGCGGAAGGAGAGCTCGGCTGAGGTTGGAGAGGGAAACTCGGGTTGTTCTTGAGGTGAGCTTGGGCTTGAGCTGGAAGATCGCTTGGGAAAGATGATGGAGCTCGGCAGCTCTTTTAAATAGGTGAAGCGGCGGGGCAAGGCCGGCAATGGCCGCTGTTCCTCCTCACGCGCAGCGATGGGACGAGTCCGGGGAGCTGGAGCGGGGCTGTGGCCACGGGGAAGGAGAGGGCTACCGTGGCGCAAGGTGGCACGGTGCTGTGGCGTGGAGGAGACGGCGAGCTGCGTGGTACGGCTGCTGGCTGGCACTGGAGCATATCCAGAGCGCGGCCAGAGCATGCACTTGAGTGGCACGGCTTGCCACAGGCTAATGCAACGTGGCCGAGGTGTCAAACTTTGTCACAGGTTTTGGAGAGGACGTGTCCGAGCAATTGGGGAAAGTTAGGCACCGCTCTGTACTTCATGCAATGTGCATTCTTGAGTGGTAGGTTGATACAGGTTGGAATCCCACTGGAGATGATAGGATGGGAGGAGCCATAGATAGTCAATGTGTTGGGTGAGCTGAAGTGACCGAAGAGGAGTCCTGTAGAGAGGTCTTGGTGCCTTGCCCATGGGTTTTGCTCATTATTTTATGCGGAAAACAATTTACCCGAAGGTGTTCGGTGTCGGCAGCGGTAGATTTTTTAACACGAGGTATTCATGTTTTTGGGCACTTGCACTCCTGGTGATATAGAGATCATTGAGAAATTTTATTAGAATTTTTTTGGGGTCTATTTCTAGGGGTTGTAGTGTAATGCTCCTTTTTATCATAAGGTTTATTTATTTTGTATATGAATATTTTGCATTGGGTATCACTATTTTATTTTATAAATGTTTTAAGAATATTATTAGGTTGTTCCACAATTTTTCTCGGAATTTTTGGGTAGGCCGAGAAGCGGTAGATTTTGCGTTTAGGGTTTTGGAAAGATTTAGGTTAAATCGGACGGAGGGGAAATCGGGCATGGAACTATGGTTCCGGGGTGCGGCAAGGGGTGGAGGGTATATGGAAACTCTCGGTAGGCCATCTGTCTTGGCTTAGGGCTATTCGAATGCAGGGTGCCGTAGGTGCACCAGCGTTTACGGTGCCTGCGATGTTTTGAGGTATTTCTGGTATTATGGTTTTAGGTACAATAGGAGTGCGTGTGTGGCGTGATTGAAGATAACGGGTGCATGCTTGGTTTAAAAATGCTCAGGACATAAGTGGGATTATGCTGGTATGCAGAGTTTTGAAAAATAGGGTGTGACACCGACGCTCTTCCTTGAGTGAAGTCGGATTCTTATGATGCCGCATGATCCGCGCTGTTGACATTGGACGGAGGCATTTGAGATTCCGAGGTCGACGGAATCACGACTTGGCTCTGGAGACATGGTGCGCTAGAAGTTACTATGGCGTTTGACCGAGGGGCCTTGAGCAATGTTTGGAGCTTGTCGAAATCGGGGAGCTCGGTGTTTGCAAGCACCCTCAGGTTGGTGACATGCTCATCGAGCCTCCTTGAGGAGTTTCTTGGGACATCGTGGTGGGCTCTGAGATGGACGCCTTCGAGGAGTTTCTCGCCTTCCGGTACGACGAGTAGTGCGGTGGCAAGGGAGTCGGTTTGGATGATTCCTTCTACGTCCCTTATGCATTCGGCGTCAGAGTAGTCATCCTTGATTGTGGCGTACCTGGTTTTAAGGCCGGATAAACCCTTGTGTTTTCTGTACTGGTCCCATGATCAGTAGATAGTACACACAAGAAGCTTGATAGCATTGTCATACAATACCGAGTATTTTACACAAACAGGCCATTATGGTCTTTATAGAACAATATAACCGATTGGCTGAATAAAAGTCTGCAGCGAAAGATAGAAATAAATAGTTAAGCCCATCAATATGCCAACCCGACAGGAAACTGACTGGGGTAACGCCCTAGCCCTCGAAATCACTGTCGTCGTCGTCGAAGTGGTACTCCTCTTCACCTGGCCACATCAACAAGCTAGGTAAGTACTTTGAATGTACTCGCAAACAATTCCCACAGGAGAGTACTACAGCAATATTGCATACAGGGTTTGATTCAAAGGAGCAGCTCTATTCTAGGTTGCATATTGTGCGGAAAAGTAAGTTTTTAATTTAAATACAAGGATAGTAAATTCTAATACAGTTTTGAAATTGATAGTATTTCAAAAGAACAAATCATCGTACGAGGTAAATTCCACTACCTCCTTTCCTTGTCTCAATCCGATAGCTCCGCCTATCGCTGTCTAAGGTTGTGGCACCAGCCCATACCACCCCTAATGGTACGACTGGCCCTTTTCTTCTGCAATTCCTTACTACCTGCCGTGTAGCGTAAATTACACTCTGTGGACACGTCATGCCCATGTCCTTAGTTCCTTTTCCAGGTGTTTGCAAACAAAACCCAGTCTAACCAATGTGTGACCTTGCTAGTTCATGTCCATAACCGAGGACGCGGCTATTCGAATAGTTTTTAACTCTCTACAGAGGTTGTACGGCTTTACCCACAAGATGTAGGTCCCCCCTTGTTGCCGAGCACTATGAATACACTTATTGAGGTGTATCGGCAGGGTTATTACAGCGAGACCTTTCACCCATTTTTGTACCAGAGCTGGACCCACTAGATAATATCTACCCAGTCTTCGCTTGTGCTCGGTTATGCCCGACCCCACAACCCAAAGTGGACTTATCTCTGTGCCGAACGACTCCCTACGTGAACACTCGGAGGTCCTCTAGGGATTTCAATCTACTAGCACTCTCTTCCTATACTGCCCACGGGTCCAGGCTCTAATACTTGACGGGATAATAAGCCAAGTCCTTCCCATAAAGGTCATGTGGACGTACGGTGTGGAACTGGTTTAGCGACACTTAGGCTCGGTCCTGGTTGATTCGAGCAAGACTCCATATTTGTCCTCGACAACCATGCTACCACCTGCTACTTTTGCATCCCCCGAACTGCCCTTACGATTCTTACCCGAATCAAAATCATCCTCCGTTTTAGTTGGGTTTTTGGCAACAATACACTTTCAAACAATCGCCTCGAAAAGCACTTACCATTCCAAGGGTTTTAATCCCGTGTCCGAAGGAGTTTGTATAAATCAAACAAAATTAGGTTTTTCTCTATAGCAGGTCTAAGCATGGCTGTTGCCTATATTCCTAAATACATTGCTGGACGTACGATGTGCGGCAACTAGTACTAGGTTACGAGGATTTATTTATCGAACTTGAGTCATATGCAACTACAGGGTGTAGCTAGGTCTAGCATAAAATACCGTTGATACTCACATAGCATGCAGAGTTGCAAACAACATAATTAAGTTTTCACACATATGGGATCCAACATGATCAAGATGGGAATGCTTGCCTGGCAATTCTTGTTCCCATTCCTGACGTGGGGATGAGTCTGGATCTTCCTGGCGCACGTATCTCACTCCGTCAACTACACGTTGGAGGAGCGTCGAATAAGAAGCAACAAAACGACTTCAACAAATCTAGACAATATGCATGTTCAAAAGAGGATGATGCTATTAGGGTGAGGTAATAAGGATTTTGGTTTAAGGTGGTTGAGTTAAGGTTTAGGGTTTCGGGAGGCAGATCGACGTTCCAACTTTTAAATTATTAAACTTATGAGCACTTCAAGACGGAGCCTAGGAGGGGTATATATGGATCTCAAGTTGACGGTTGGATGCTAAGGTTTCAAATCTTAGGTCAAAGAAAGAAAAGAAAACCTTAAGCAAAAGGTATACATGTCATAAAATGAAAGTGTTCTTTGATTGGAGAAAGACCATGATACTTAAGACTCTACTCCAAAACCATTTGCCTTGTTGACCTATCGAGGGTTATAAACATTTCGATATACTGGTAGGGTGCAAAGTTTACCTTGGGCTGTCCTGGAAATGACATATATAGTGTATATGTTGTTTTAAAGAAAAGAAAAGTAATGCTCTAAATCAAATTCCCTACTGTTTATGCTTCAAATGACTTCAAAATTTGAATTTCCTTGAATCAAAAATTTGAATCTATCCTGGGGATTCCAAAACCGGAGTCGGATGGTAGAAAACCTGTTGGTCAAAGGTTAAACCGGATGAACCAATGCAGGACCGGCACTGGATAAAACTGGGTTTAGGATAATACGTGTCCAACGGGGAGGAATTGCGTCTTCCTGAGGAGAAGGCAGAAAATAGCAGAGGAGCGGCCTCTGGAACTCGGCGGGCCTAATGGGCTATTGGGCCATCGCGTCGGTGGTAGGGGTGGCTTACTCGTTCGGTAGCTTCATGTTGCCTTACCTGTGGCTGGGTGGTCCCGACGCCCCGAACCAGGGGTCAAAGCCGGCGAGGCAGGAGTTCCGTGAGCCCGCGGGTCCTCGGCGGCGATGTCCGGCCCGGTTGTTAGAGAGGCAGTGGCAGGAAGATGGCCAATCCTTCCGCGCGAATCAACGGCTAGCGGAGCTTCAGTGAGCTCAGAGCAACCGTACTCGAGATGGTGGGCGACTGAGCTCGGAGGTGGCGGGAGAACTCCGAGTAGCAATTTTAGGGAGGGCTTGAGCTAAAGGGGAGTTGAGCTGGTGGTTTGGGTGAGAAGTGGAGGGCTCGGCAGCTCTAAATAGGAGGGCGGCGAGATGGGGCTAGTGGTGGCCGTTGTCCCCCCTCAAGCTCGACGATGGGACATGGCCGGGGCGATTGGGGCGAGGCTGTGGCTACAGGAGGGTGAAGGGACAGCTGTGGGGTGCGGCAGTGGCTCGGGGAATGCCACTGTAGGCAGTCGACGAGCGGCACGGTGTCACTGTAGGCTGTTGGGACGTGCTCTGTGCCCTGCTGGAGCGCGTCCAGAGTGGCATTGGTTGCCATCAAGCGTCCTAGTGTAGCCTGCCACGCATCACCATGTCACAGGGGTTCTCGGGGACATGTTCAAGGGAACATGAGAGTTAGGCACCAAAAAAATAGCGCAGGGGTTAGGTATTCCTTGAATACCATTGTGTGCCAAGATCTAGGGTTCAACCGGAAAGGACGAACATGATGCTGCCAAGGAAATTTATAGGGTTGGTGTGTTGGGGATACATGGGAGAGGCTCGATGAATTTTTGGCAAATTTTTACTTGAGGTTGTCTCTTGATTTCATGGGGGGGGGGACAAATCGGGCCAAGGTGTTCGATGCTAGCTGTCGGCGGGATCGGGCCCAGGGTCCCCCGAACCGCCGGCGGAGGCCAATCAGATGCCGCGGAGCGAGACACGTGGCGGCCGGGTCGGTGTGGTCGTAGGCCCCGCCCCGGCTGTCAAGTGAATCCGGCGGTCAAGCCTAAGTGCTCGGGGGCCTTTCTCGGGCATCGCATCCGTGCAAATAACCAGAAAAGGCCTTGGGCTCCCGAGAGTTTAAGGCTCAGGAGTCAAGGGAGCGCTCGGGGCCCCTTACCCGAGCGCCCGGCGTCCCGGGAGGTGTGGGGCCTAGGGGAGCGCTCGGGATGTCCCCCCGAGCACTCCTCCTAGAGCTCCCCCCCCCGTAAGGGGCCCCGAGCGCCCCTCCAACAAGTGCTCCCCGAGCGCTCGAGGTCGCCCGGGGGCAACCTGAGACAGCTGGCGTCCCTCCCAGTTGAAGGAGCTGCTCGGAACCGAAGTGCTCGGGGTTTGTCGTGTCCCCCCGTGGGGCCCTCCTCTGGGCACGTTATCGAACGGCTAGCTTCTCCAACAAGCCTCAGCCTTGGCAGAGGCATTTAACACCCGTCATTCCGACAAGAAACCCTAAGCCCTGTGAGGGCATGATGACGGTCAGGCCGGGCCCACCCGCTCAGGCGAAAGCCCCGTTGGCTATCGCCCCTGCCGAGAGGTGGGCCCGACTGACAGGTCTGTTGACCGACCGGGCGCGCCGCACCGCACGCCCCTGTCGCTGTCAACCTTTTTATCCCTTGGGACGCGTCGCCGCGCGCTCCGTTGCGCTGATTTGGTCGCTGACGCTCGGGGCCCAGGAGCGGGTGTCTCACCAACTCTATCAGAAAAAGCCCGATAAGTCTCCGTTCGCGGGACCCGCCGGGCATAAAGGTGTCAGAGTCACTGTTTCGAGGCGCAGCGGGGAGACGTCCGGCACGGAAGTCCGCGCTGCGCATTAAGTGTAAGGCATGGGCAGCCCTGTAGTGCCCACGTCTTCAGCAGTGCTGGTACGCAGTGCCCTTCGGCCACTGTGGTAAACCCTCGGGTATATAAGGGGAGAGCTGAGGCCATGCAAAGGGTTAGATCTTTCAGAAAAGAACTCCCCTTGTAAGGAAAAAGGCTCTGGAATATCCAAAGATCAATACACACACACACACAAAAGCAGGACGTAGGGTTTTACACCTCCGAGGTGGCCTGAACCTGGATAAATCTTTACGTCTCCTGCATTAGATCCAACTCTCCGAAAATCGTAACCGGCTCACAAGAGAATTCCTACTGCGCCCCCGGCCGAATCCCAAAGGGGGTCCAACTGGACCACCGCTAGAGGCGTCTCTACGCCGATACTAGCTATTTCAGATTTCTGAACATGATATGCCCATGTTTTTGTAGATTCGTGCTCCTGGAGATGTGGGGACTATTGTAAAATTTTATCAGAATTTTCTGAGATTTATTCTTAGGGGTTGCAGCTCAATGCACATTTCTGCTCTAAATTTAATTATTTCCATATGTGGATATTTTTGAATTGGGTATCCCTATATTATGTAATATTTAAGTTAGGGATAATATTAGGTTGCCCCACGAATTTTTCTAGAATTTTTGGAAAGACCGAAGGGCGGTTGGTTCACTCGGTTATGGTTTCAGTCGAAACTGGATTTAATAGGAAAAAGGGATCGAGGCATAGAATTAAGGTTCCGATGTGTGGTAAGGTGTGAAGGAGTTATAAGGACTCACAGGGATCCATCTACCTTGGCTTGGGACTACTTGTTTGCAGGGTGCCGTTGGCACATCGGTGTATAATGTGTAGGTGTCGAGTTAAGGGGTATCCCCGCATTAGGGTTTATTCATGTATACGGCGTGTGTGACTTTGCCACGTTTAAGCGGCTCTTGCATGATTTAGATTGACCTAATTATATGCAAGGTCATGATGGCATTTGGATTTTTGAAAATCAAGGTGTGACATCGATCGTCTTCAAGGTGCCGCCTTTTCTCTTGGAACCTTGAGTCATCGCACCTTTGCTGTGGGTGAGCAATGCGTTGGCTTCGATGGGAGTTTGCTTTGGCGGGGCCATAGCTTCTCATGTTGGTTATGTCCCCACGGACCACGCCACTGTTGTCATCGTAAAAACAACACTAGAGTGGGAGTGCTGATAGCTCGATGGCTATGTCGCAATAGTATTGGGTCATGTATGAAGGCCTTATGAGAAGGTCGTCGTACACTCTACAAAATGAGACACTTAGATATTTTTTGAATAGGTTTAGCCACCTCGTGGAGCACGACCTAGTCCTATATCGAGAAAGGAGCCTCGTAAGCGACTTGGACTGTTGACAACTTCCCAAGGCCGCTCTCAGAGTTTCCTGTTCGCAACTTGGAGCTCTAGAGCTAGCTCCCTCATGAGACTTCTTATTTATGGAATGGATTTTACATCCCCCATGGAAGATTTATGTAGATAAAAGGCCAATGATAAATGACCATGGGTATTCTTGAAGTGGGAGTGAGAGAGGGGTTAGATAGATGGTCCATGATAGACTAGGGAAGAAAGGGTGATGGTCCATATTCTCTAATGAGTTTCTCTTTGACTTGTTTTGACTCGCTAATTATTTATTAACTTTTTGACTTGACTTTATGTCATGTAGGCTCCATATAAACATAATTATCTCCGCAAGTATATAACTGTGATCCATGTAATTTCTTTGTCAAAGAACAAGGCAAGCAATGTTCTTTTTTAATCACATTCCAAGCGGGGAGTTGAGTTCTTCAATGACGACAATGACATACCAGAGGCGGATCACTGTTTCTCTTGCGAGAATAGTGTGCAAATAATTGTACCATTGGAAATTGGAACCAAAACTTGCGGCAATAGATTGTCAGGTAGAATGTCATATGCACTAAATAGCAAATGAATTGATTGGTGTGTCATTCAATAAGAATTTTTCTCTGTGTCGCAATTTTTTTTCCTTTAGTTTCTTCAGATTGCTCAAGTTGTTGTCTTTATCTCATACACGAATGGTGGCTTGACAGGCATGCATTGCCATGTGATCATGGGCAAAAATTAATTGGTGCTAGCTGATCAGTGGAGCATTTCATTCCCTCCAAATACTATGCAATGTTAGCCAACTAAGAAGCCGCACCGGCTCCGAGTGAAGTGAAACTGTTTTGCTTTCATTAGTACACTTTTTCGATTAGACGTGGATATAAAGGCCTACGAAATAGGGGACCAGCTGTTTAGCAATCTTTTCTTTGGCTGCTGACAAGGACAATTAAAGGCTATGGTGATTCAAACGGCTCATGCATATCAAAACCATGTCTGCTACATACGCTTGATAAGTGAATTAATATCACTATTATTTACTCATTATCATCCCGAATATTAATATCTATCCTAAAATCGAAAAATAGAATATATCAGAGCTATACAGATTCGAATCGTAGACCTTCTAAGTAAAACAGATCAAATGAATTATTAATAATTTGAAATATTTTTAAATAAATTAGTGGTCAAAGTTTCACTCGAGAGACCATATCAATAACCAAAACTGCTAATCAGAAAGAGTAATACTCCAGTTATATAATGGTACTTCTTTTTAACTTTAAGGTAAGGGTAATAAGAATTTGAATCTAACATTGAACTTATTGCTAAAAAGTACTTCTTCTATCTACATATATAAGACGTATTTTGATTGGTTAAGACAAAACTTTAATCAATAGGTACTCTATTAATACGTGTTGGTACAAAATCACAATCATAAATAAGTACTTTTAAATACGAATCTAATAACATCAATTTATGTCACATAAATTATATACTAATAAAGTAATTTGTTATCAAAATTTTGCTTTAACCAATTAAAATATGCTAATACGGTCTTACCTGGATGAAGGGAGTAACTAATATTAATCAACGAAGTATTAATTACCTATTGAGGCAACTTACAATTACACCGGTCTCGCCACAAACGGTTAAATGTCTGAATATACAATTGAACACATACACATTAAACTCTATTGAGTACTAATTCCTCCACTGTTAAAGAGAGTACTAATTCCTTTATTCACAATTTAGAGAGATTAACCGAACGGAGCAAGAGGTTGCTCATGATTTTGTTTCATCTCTGAGTCCGTCTCCACTGTATGCCAGCAGTGGGATGGAATTATTTGGATGGTAGGCGCGAGGGAGCCGGCTGGTTGTTGGGACTGCGCAGCCGTGCAGGACTGTAGGAGTAGCCAGCCAAATAGGTGAAGGAACACTTCGTTCATAATTCTTTGTTCTGAAATCATTTCGGCTAGAGTTGTACATGTCTTTAATTTGCGTACCATGTTGAGAACAGTTGAATTAATTATTGTTTTCAGGATAAGAATTGTCGGGTTCGTCGTAAAGTTTGTAGCTATCATCGTGGTATTAGACATACAGAAGTACCTACACGATCATGTTCAGAATGTGAGCGTATGTCACCGAAGTTGTCTTTGTCCCATTTGAAGTTTCTGAACCGTCCAGATTTAATTGACGCTACAGAGGGTACGTACGTACATGATCATGTTCAGAATCTGGAAAGCATTATTGGCGACCCCAAACTGATGAACGACGACAAGTTAGCTAATTAATAGCGAATCTCCGTCCAACCAACCTAACAACTATCATCAAGTTGATGTACTGTATGATCGAGTATAAGTTATACAACCGTTGTCCCACGACTTGAATTATAGAAGTCGAACAGCACTGGCATTTCCTAGCTGTTGAGAAGTTGAGATTAAAAGTGTTTCTGGAACGATTGATTCTATTCCATGTCAATGCATCAGTACATATGGAGGCCGGGGTGGCTCATAAGCCAACCGCACAGGCGTGGTACATGCCACTAATCAAGGGCAACCTACTATAATTACACTTGCTATAATTATAATAGGCTAACACTCCCCCGCAGTCTAATCGGGAGCATCGCTAACATTCAGGCTGGACCGAAACTCCGGAAATAGTGAGGTAGGAAGGCCCTTGGTGAAGACGTCGGCGTACTGCGATGTCGTAGGAACATGTAGGACCCGAACGTGACCGAGGGCGACCTTCTCTCGAACAAAATGGAGATCAATCTCAACATGCTTCGTCCGCTGATGCTGCACTGGGTTGCCGGAGAGATATACAGCACTGATATTGTCGCAATAGACCAAGGTGGCACTGCGAGGGGGGTGGCGAAGCTCAAGAAGCAGCTGACGCAGCCAGGTAGCTTCAGCAACACCATTCGCCACAGCGCGATATTCAGCTTCGGCACTCGATCTGGAGACCGTATGCTGACGCTTGGAAGACCAGGACACCAAGTTATCCCCGAGAAATACTGCATAGCCAGAGGTCGACCGTCGAGTGTCAGGACAGCCAGCCCAGTCGGCATCCGTGTAAACAACAAGACCTGCAGGTGAAGATCGGCGCATGGTCAGCCCAAGTGATAGTGTGCCCTGCAAGTAGCGCAGGATCCGCTTGAGAGCAGCGAGGTGCGGCTCCCGAGGATCATGCATATAGAGGCATATCTGCTGAACTGCAAAGGCAATGTCTGGTCGGGTGAAAGTCAGATACTGCAGAGCGCCAGCTAGGCTGCGGTACTGTGTAGCGTCAGCAACAGGCGGTCCATCAGTAGATAATTTGGAGTGTAGATCAACAGGCGTGCTGCACGGCTTGCACGCACTCATCCCGGCGCGCTCCAAAATATCCTGACTGTACTGCCGCTGAGAAAGGAACAGACCATCTGCAGAGCGTGTCACAGAAATGCCCAGAAAGTGATGCAGCTGACCCATGTCCGTCATGGCAAACTCACGCTGGAGAGCCTCAATGATGTGCTTGAGAAATCCGGCAGAGGAGGCGGTGAGGACAATGTCATCCACATAGAGCAGTAAGTAGGCCGTGTCTGGACCGCGGCGATATATAAAGAGCGAAGTATCTGACTTTGTTTCAACAAATCCAAGTGACACGAGGTGAGAGGCGAACCTGTGATGCCAAGCACGAGGAGCCTGCTTCAAACCATATAAGGACTTGTTGAGCCGACAGACAAAATCTGAGCGAGAAGAATCCACAAAACCAGAGGGCTGCACGCAGTACACTGTCTCAGTGAGAGTGCCATGGAGAAATGCATTCTTCACATCTAGCTGATGAATGGGCCAGTTCTGAGATAATGCCAGGGAGAGAACAACTCGAACTGTCGCAGGCTTGACAACGGGACTGAAAGTTTCATCATAATCAACACCGGGCCGCTGTGTGAAACCCCGTAGTACCCAGCGAGCCTTGTAGCGATCAAGAGACCCATCGGCGAGCAATTTGTGTCGATAAATCCACTTGCCAGTCACAACATTTACGCCAGGAGGACGAGGCACAAGACTCCAGGTGTCATTGGCAATCAGGGCGTCATATTCAGCCTGCATAGCAGATCGCCAATTGGGGTCTGACAGTGCATCACGAACAGAGCGAGGAAGAGGCGACATGGGCACAGCGTGGAGGTTGAGGCGATCCACGGGCTGTGCGATGCCAGCCTTGCCGCGCGTGCGCATCGAGTGGGCATTTGTGACCGGAGGGACGGCGATCGGTCGGGTGGCAGCCGTGCGGCCGGTACTGCTGGCAACAACCGGTGCGCGAGCAGCAGGGGCAGCAGGACCGGCAGCACTCGTGGTCGGCGTGGTGCCACTAGCAGCGACCTGTGGGGGGGTGCACAGGGGCAGCGGCACCTGACGACGCGGACGGTGGCGGGGAGATGGCGCCATGGGCAGCAGAGCTGGACCCAGGCGACCACGGCCCTGTACCAGGGCTCGACGGCGCAGGGGTGGCCTCAGGCACGGGGTGTGCCGCCGAGGAAGTTGCGGTACCTGCACGCACAAAACGAGCTCCAGGAACTGAAGCGGTAAGATCATGATCATCGATGAGAAAGTCCAGGGCGGAGGGTGCCATGGGTGTGCTAGACATGTTGGAGAAAGGGAAAAAGGATTCATCAAAAACGACATGTCTAGAAATAAGAATGCGGTTCGACTGAAGCTCGAGGCATCGATAGCCTTTGTGCTCCGAGGAGTAGCCGAGGAAAACGCATAGGGAGGAGCGAGGGGCAAGTTTGTGAGGCGCTGTGGAGGACATGTTAGGATAACAAGCGCACCCAAAAACTTTGAGGTGATCATAGGAGGGCTGGGTGGAAAATAGAGCGCTATATGGTGTGGAGGAGGCAAGGGTTTTAGTGGGGAGGCGATTCACAAGATATGTCGCAGTGTGAAGACCCTCAACCCAATATGCCGGAGGGAGACTTGCCTGAAACAAAAGGGAGCGTAGGATGTTATTCAGGGTGCGAAGAGAGCGTTCTGCTTTCCCATTTTGTTGAGAGGTATATGGACACGACATGCGGAGGGCAACACCATGGGAGAGAAAGAACGTGCGGGCCTGAGAATTGTCGAATTCACGGCCGTTGTCGCACTGGACGCTCTTGATGGTGGTGCCAAACTGCGTGCGAACATAAGCGAAAAAATGAGAAAGAGTGGAAAATGTCTCGGATTTGAAGCGGAGCGGAAAAGTCCAAATGTAGTGGGAGCAATCATCAAGAATGACCAGATAATATTTGTAACCCGACACACTGATAATTGGAGATGTCCATAAATCACAGTGTATTAAATCAAAGTTACGAATGGCTCGAGAGCTAGATGAACTGAAAGGCAAACGTGCATGGCGACCAAGTTGGCATGCATGACAGATGTGATCAATATCATCTTTATTACATGAAATGACACTGGAACTAATAAGTTTGGACAAAGCTTCACGCCCAAGATGACCGAGACGGCGATGCCAAAGGGAGGTGGGTGCGGCGAGGAACGCGGAGGTGCTGGTGGAGGTGCTGGTGGAGGGTGCATAGAACGGGTAGAGATCACCGGAGCTATTGCACCTGGCGATCATGTTCCTGGTTTGCAAATCCTTCACAGAAAGGCCAAAAGGATCAAACTCGATGGAGCAGTTATTGTCGGTGGTAAAACGACGAATAGAAATCAAATTCTTAATGATGTTGGGAGACACTAAAACATGATTAAGAACAAGATTACGATGCGGTAAAGAAAAAGTGTGTGATCCAGTGGCAGTGACAGGAAGCAAAGCACCATTGCCCACGATGATAGATGAAGGAGTAGATGAAAGGGGCGGGGAAATGGTGGAGAGTTTACCAGCATCCGAGGTCATGTGCGAGCCAGCACCAGAATCGGCATACCACTCAGAGGTCGAGACCGGCGGGGTCAACGTCATGGTGTTGAAGGAGTGCGTCAGGGAGTCCTGGTTCCATGACCCGCCGTGAGTGGGGTTCCAGGGCGCCGCCTGGTACGCCGACGCGGGCGCCGGGAACACTGGTGGTGCATCTCCCCCGTAGTACGCGCCATACAGAGGGGGTGGGATGCCGTAGGCGCCATTGTAGACGCTGGGAGGGCCGCCGAAGCCACCGTAGTGCGGCACTGCGTGGAACGCAGGTGGCGGTGTCGGGCGCCCGGACGGATCGTACGGCCACATGCGCACGGTGCCGGCCCAGGGATGGGCGAACGACGGGTGCATGCCTGGTGAAGAGCCGCCCTGTCCACCGTGGGGCGCACCAGCGGTAGGTGCTAAGGGGGCGCCGTAGGTGGTGGTCGAGGGGCCGCCGCGTCCACCGCGTCCGCGACGACGGCCGTTGCGTTGGCCACCGGTGGGCGCGTTAGGGCGCGGAGGAGGGACTGCCCCTGGACGCGGAGGTGCAGGTGCGCCGGGTGCCGCTGGACGCGGCGTCGCAGCGACAAGGGCGGCGGCCGGCGGGGACGGAGGGCAGGCGTCGATCTCCAGTTCCTCCAGTAGGAGGTGTGTCCGGGCCTCCGCGAACGTCGGGAACGGTCGGTGCATCTTGAGGATGGACACCATGTGGCGAAACTTGCCGCTGAGGCCGCGGAGGAGCGTGAGCACCATCTGGCGATCGCCGATGGGGTCGCCGAACTCGGTGAGGGATGCAGCCATGGACTCGAGGCGACGGCAGTAGGCGGTGATGCTCAGGGACTCCTGACGAAAGTTGCGGAACTGCGTCTCGAGGAGAAGGGCACGGGACTCCTTCTGGCCGAGGAATTCATCCTCGAGGTAGCACCATGCGTTGCGTGCTGGACCTTGGCGCATCATCAGGGACTGCTGCAAGTCGCCGGAGACGGTGCCGTAGATCCATGTCAGGACGCAGCAGTCCGCCTGGACCCAGGCCGGGCGCGTGGGGAAAGCCTCGTCCTCGAGGACATGGCGTGCTAGGGCATATTTGCCAAGCACAGTGAGGAAGATGCCACGCCACTTGGTGTAGGTGTCCGTGGCCTTGTCCAGGACGATGGGGATGAGGGCCTTGACGTTGACGACGGCGGTGGCCTGCGCCCAGAGAGCTTCGTGAGCCTTCTCGTACTCATCGAGGGCGGCGGCGCGGAGGCGAGCTTCCTCGGCCCGGCGCTCTGCGTCGGCGCGGGCGGCGTCCTCCTTTTCCTTGGCCGCCTTGGCAGCGGCAGCCGCGGCCGTGGCGTCGTCGTCGGCCGCCATCGGGAACAGGACCGGCAGCACGCGGTCAACAGCAGGGCGGGCCGGGCGGACCGCGGAGTCGCGCGACGTCCGCGACTGGTTCGCACGACCGCGCGTTACCGCGAGGAACGGAAGGGGTCAGATCAGCGACGACGCCCGGTGACGGAACGGGCGGGCGATCGGAGCTTCAGCAGGCCAGGCGATGGGATCGGCAGCACTCCGGGCGACGGCGTCAGCGACAGGAGCGGCGATCGGATCAGCGACGGGCGCGAGCTAAGGTTGCGGAAGAGTAGCGGATCGTAACCGCGTCTGATACCATAAAAGTGTTTCTGGAACGATTGATTCTATTCCATGTCAATGCATCAGTACATATGGAGGCCGGGGTGGCTCATAAGCCAACCGCACAGGCGTGGTACATGCCACTAATCAAGGGCAACCTACTATAATTACACTTGCTATAATTATAATAGGCTAACAGAGATACTACTACTTAATCAAGCACAAAACTATTTGAGTAATTACCCTTTTTTAAAAAAATGAAAAATACTATGCACATGCATCCATCTCGTCATTAGCTACATGGAAAAAAAAATTATGTCGATGACTATACCAATTGCCGGGCTGAGCTAATCCTCTGCTAATTAATCCCCACTACATGTATCTAGCCGGTCCTAATGGCGAATCTGTTCGCAGCATTCCGGCGCGTGAGGAGACTGGCGAGCGGGCCGGCCCACGGCGGCGGCAGCAGGTGGGACCGGCACAGCGGGCACGTCAATCGGCCCAGGTCGATCCACCGGTCGATGCAGCCGCGGTGGAAGGCGTGGGCGCAGTTGCCCAGCCGCCGCACCTGATCCGTCGCCTCCAGCCTATCCAGGCACACGATGCACGTCGCCGCGGCAGCCCCGGCTGCGCCGTCATCGCCGTCGTGGCATGGACGCGCGCGCGGCCCCTGATCTGGATGCGCCGACGTCGACGGCTCGGTGGCGAGCCGGGAGAACTCGACGGCCGGGAGCCGCCCCTTCACCTCCTCGGGCAGCGGAGCGTCGTCCACGGAGCCGCCGTTGGGCGAGCGGCGGCGCGCACGGAGGTCGTCCGGGAAGCGGCAAAGGCCGAGGACGGAGAGCATCAGCAGGAGTGCCTCCCTGACGGCGCTGAGAAGCTTGAAGAAGGCGATGACAGGCTTGGGGATGGCAAAGCAGTAGCACACCAAGGGGAATCCCATGATCCACGAATTGATCAGCTACAACGACGACGGGCGAAGAAGCTAGAAATACTTTGGCAGGTGAGAAGACTTGGATGCGGTGATCGGCTAGCCAGGAGAGCGCGCGCAGCGGGTTATATAGTGCGGGTGGGAGAAGCGCGCGCGGCGGAGTGCGAAAGCCTGGTCAAGGTCAGTTCACGTGGTTTTGGTGGATGACGCGGACCGGGAAGGAGTTGGAGAAAGGTTGGATGAATTCGCCGTACGTCTCTCCACGTTGAAAATGGCCGGGGCGCGCGGCTCGTGCGCGGAAGCAGCCCAAGACATTGCTGAATGACGAGTGACGCGGTGCCAGTGTTTGACCGCCCCCACGCGCCAAGGTGGATACTCCAGTACATTGCCACACATGGGAAAACACGAATCAGGGGGTATTTCCTAGGGAAAAGCGGGAAAGGTTGAGGCGGCGCGCCATTATTATTCAGCGTCCGTTTTGAGACCGGATGCCCATCGACACTGCTTTATATACTTCTTTTCTATTAAAAAAACTGTGGGAGAGACTATATAATTTTATTAATCTATATATAGACAAATGTATAAGGGACTTTACAAAAGAAGGGCGAGGAGGAGGAAAGCAAGATACATCAAGAATCACCATCCAAGGAAGCCAGCCAAAGAAGGATATCAGCTTTAGACTCTTCACTAAACCTAATACTTTCAACATAAAGCTCATGCCTAAAAGCACTGAACCAATTCACTGAAAGCGAAAAATAGGCGGGTACACCAGGTTTCAAACAGATGCTAGGAAACAACGACCACGCCCACAGGTGTCCTGTATCTACTTAAACTTCTAAAAAGAATTTACTTGGAGTGAGTAATGAGAGAGAGAGAGAGAGAGAGTAACATACTCCCGTATATCATGCCTCTCATCCTAGTGTATGTACATTATTGTCATCTACATCAGCACGCAAGTCAGTTTTATTTAGATTTAATTAGCAGTGCTCTTTAGAAAATACAGAAATAATAAAAACAAAATAATTATGACGACTTGTCTAGTAAGATCCATATGAACTCTAGAACACAAGAATCTTTCAAGTGAGATGCACGAGATTGGGGATAGAAAGATATAAATGAGATTTTACACATGGTTTAACCTCATGTTAGAATTTTTTCAAAGTCCTCACAATTCACCCATCTTATTAGGGTTTAAAAGACTCATTCCTTTGTTTTAGAGGGACACATAAGGAGCTTTCGCACAAGATTTAGGTCTCAATACCCCATTCGGAACGTGGTAATTTCCCGTTCGCCGTACGAATTGAACAATATTAGAGAAAAGCCTCAGGTAAATTAAATAGCTATAAAATTCATTTTCTCCCTGTTGCAATCTTTCTCTTCAAAATTGGGCGTTCGAATGGCGCGCCAGGGACAGCACGACGTGCGAACCCCTTGGTCCTTCGGGTATGTATATTGGTAGGCTCTTTGCAGGGGTTGCCTATTTACTGTGGACAGCTGAATTCCGCACATTTCTCGCGTGATATGTACTCCACGAAAGTAACCCTGGAGAAGGGGGTGGTGCTCCACGACTTTTAGTTGTTGTGGCCTGGGTACACTGAAGTGGTCATTTCAAAGCTTGAAAGAAAGACCCAGGACATAGGACGATCTGATTTGAGTGATTTGATAACTGTAAGAAGGATGATATGAGTGTTCGTTTGTTCTCCTAATCTCAGCCTTACATATGCCCTCACGCATGCATTAACAGAACAAAGGCCATTACCGTGTCGAGATCAGGAATACAGTATAATTAGCACTAGAACAGGAGATCATGGTGGTGTTGGATTCTTACGATAAACCACGCCAGTCGACGACACGATGCCAATTGCGATTGATTGGGCCTGCTTGTACGAAAGCGAGAAAATTCGGTAAGGTAGCCATCGGTTGTGGGTGCGCACGTCTTCGGTGGGACGAGTGAGCACTACAGGGTTTGGTTCGCTGGGCGGTCTCTGTCGCGGGGTTAGGCGAGTGACACCGAGGTGTCTCGCGCGCGCGGGGTCAGCGGCAAACGATAACCCCCGTCATTAATTTCTTTGCCTGTGCAGTGCTTCTTTTGTCGTGCTACGACGAGTTTGGCTGATGGTGTTGGGGTTCGATCCGGGTCTGGTTACGCGTGACTGCGTGAGGCCCGGACAGGTTCGGTTGCCCGTGATAAAGAAATAGAGTTCGACCCATCAACAGCAACGAGATGCGAAATCAATGCGGAAATGAACGGTGGCGAATGTCCCCGAAAGTGGATTGACAGGATTTGGCCTGAGCTGATTCCAGGGCTGCCAGAGCAACATGTACACGGCGCTGGCAACAATAATGCACATTGATGAATGTGCACCAGCGATAGAGGTATCGCAAGACAGGGCCACAACTGATCTAGAGTAGGAGTACAAAGACGAGGTAGTCGAAGCAGAAGAGTAGAACAGTGCACAATTTGTTTCCCCTCTGTCAAAACAGGAAGAGAAAAGTCCACAACATTCAGATCTGGGTGTTGGTTAAGCCCACAGTCCGATGAAATTCAGGCCATTTTCTAGAAGTTCCTCGGCAGACGCATGTAGTTGGGCCCTACAGATGTACTTTGCTCTTCTTTTATTTTTACATTTTGTTCGATATCAGATGAGAACATTTTAGTCGTGCGTCCACTTTCCGATTGGATGGATCATGCCTATCTTGTTTAGTCAACCTCAAACTTTCAAACTTTTAGTTACGTCCCTTTTTTATCATAGTTGCATGTCTATATCATTCAGCTACAAACTCCTTTATTCATTGAACCACAAATCATACTTTACGATGAACCATGTCAACAATTGATTCTGAACCGTGTCAAATGGTCCCGTTTTTCCTTTTTCTTCTATCTTTCGTCCTTTTCTGTTTCATGTATAACAGTACAATACACACGAAAACCTTCTACGAAACTCGTACAAAGGAAAGTGCACTTCACGTGACTATATGATCTCGATGCCACATGGAAAGGGAGCCCACCAAGTAACAAATACACGAAGTCAGTTCTCACACTGAAACATTCTTCAGTATGCCGTTGGGCTGTCCCTACATGCCTACGACCTTGCACAATATCTTGCCATGGCCGAATGGCGCCAATTGGCCGTAGAGTTACAACTAAATCAAGTTGGGCTTGCAAACCGTTGCTTGAGTTTGACGTGCCCGCCTCGCTGTTGTACTTGCTGTCCATAATGGCATGGAAAGGAGACTTGATGATTTAATGGCAAAATTAAATCACCCTACGCCCATATCACCCTGCGCGTTCACGTGTTCAAGGAAAAGCTCGATAAGAAAAACAATATGATTATGTGAGGAGTCACGTAGACAAAGAGTTCGTAGAGATTTTGTATGAAAAATTTCATGTGCACAACATTTGGATACCACGTTTCCCCCTCAAGTTTGCTCCCTTTCAGTGCATGCCATGTTTCCCGCTCGACCCACTCGTAAGTTCGAATTGGGTAAGTAAATGGCGCGGCCTTTTCACCATTTTTCTAAATTCTTTTGTAATCACCGTCTTTTCCCCCTCTCTCTCCTCACCAAGTTCTCCATCTCGGCCCCTTCGCCTTCTTTCTGCTCAAATTTATGGCGGTTTCGTTCTCGCCAAGAATATAGATCTCGGAGAGGCAGCGAGAGCTTTCATTCAGAGATATCACAACGTCATCATCGAGATCTTCTGCTCTGGTTTCTCACATATTTTTCATCTGAGTTTTAATGCGGTGGTTTTTTCGAAGTTATGTTGTAGGTTGAGATTTTTTCTAGAGTGGGTGGCCGCCGGTGTCATAGCGGTGGCGTGTATGCAGCGACAAGGGTGGACAGACTTGTCAATTTGGTGCAGTATCACAAAGTTTTTGGGTTTTTTACACAAGTACACTGGGAGAGATCCATCTGCTGTGTCGATGCGCAGTATTGAATTGAGTTTATTAGCTACGCGCCGCCCTCGCTTCACCCTCACCATGTTGTGGATTCATCTCTTTTTTTTTCCAATTCCTCTATTGTGGTGGGGGGGATGAGTTCGGTTATTTTCTTCTTCTCGTTTTGGTTTCAGTCTTCGTGAGGTTTTTCATTACGTGTAGATCGAATTCAAGGTCCCAGTTTATTGGGTTCATGAGTTGCGATCCGTACATGCGGACCCAGGCTCGATGGTGGTCCGCTACATTTTTTTATGTTTGTTGATGCAGGCTACCTTGACAAGGATTAGTTAGTTCAAATTTTTTTCTCTTAGCACGTGTGTGAAGCATCCGATGCTACGCATTGTAGTTTCATGTTTGCGGCCGTGTGATTTTGATTTTCTAGTTGATTGGCATCCATGGAGTTTTGCCTACAAACAGCTAATAGTGATACGTGCTCGGAGCATCTTCAATATAATCTCTAATCGCACTTCCTATATTTTTATATAAAGACTCTTGAAAAAGTTTTTCTTTTATATCTCTTCACGCTTTAACTGACTCTCCAATTTTTACTCTTCATATTTTATTTTTCTATATTTTATTAATATCTTATAACTAACTATATATTTGTAACCACTATAATTCTAACTGCTATATTTCTAATAAGTATATGTCTCTAACGGCTATGTTTTTTTTTGTGATTCAACGGCTATGTTTTTTGTTATATATATATATAAAGTCATTTGCTATTCCTGGTAGTTTCTCCTCTACCACATTTCAGTGAGCCGTTGCAACTTACTCGTGCAATCTCTCTTGGATTCGTCCTCGTCGGATGATGACAATGAATTCATTTTTGCTACAACGTACTTAGCACACAATCAATATCAGCTTATGAATGCTCCATGTCATGGCAGTTCTATGCCTAGACATCAGGTAATTCATCACAATAGAGAAGCCGAGAATTCTAGACTATACCAAGACTACTTTTCACATGCTCTTACCTACGGCTCACCTATCTTTCGGCGCAGGTTTACAATTAGTCCATATGTTTCTGTTTACCTTTTTTGTTGATCCTCCTGTCTACAATTCATTCTTCTTTTCTGCGCAGGTATACAATGGCTCGTTCTCTATTTTTTCACATAATACATGCTGCAGAAGATCATGATGACTATTTTATACAGAAAAGAGATAGAGTTCGATGTCTTGGCTTATCTTTTTTTGTAGAAAATTACCACATCATTTCGAATGCTAACTTATGGAGTACCAGCAGATGCTACGAATGATTATGTTCGGATTGGAGAAAGTACTGCTATAGAGAGTTTTAAAAAGTTTGTGAAAACTATTGTTGAAATCTTCGAAGATGAGTATTTGAGATCTCTAAATGGTAATCATATTGCTAGATTACTTGCAATTGTAGAGGAAAGAGGTTTTTCCAGAATGCTGGGAGCATACATTGCATGCATTGGAAGTGGAGAAAATTACCTTGCAGCATGGCAAGGTATGTATACCAGCCATATGTACGAGCCCATAACCAATCTAGAGGCCGTTAATTCACAAGATCTTTGGATTTGGCATATTTTTTTGGTTTACGAGGGTCTCACAATAACATTAATGTCCTTCATCATTCCC